>JAJOZX010003614.1:372500-457675 GCA_023014485.1 Bathynomus jamesi | reverse complement strand
AGGGTAGACGAAATCTTGCACACTTTGAGTGTGTAAAGACATTTAGGCCTCAGTCTGCGGAAATTTCTTTTCCTATAAAATAGTTAATATCTGGAACCAACTTCCCTCAGAGGTTGTTTCCAGTCAAAGTGTAAATCTGTTTAAAAATAGGCTAGACAAAGTACTGAACACACTCATAGTTTAAGATTAAAACCTCAGAAAACTCTGCAGGAGTTCGCTTGCTCGGTGTCTCTGTGAGCAAGCTAAATATAGAGCTATTTATATATTCTCCACTTTCCTGTAAAATTTCCTTGGCTACTTTTCCAGGGTCAAGGTATTTTCTTCAACCTTTTTCCGTACCTGCCTCTGGCAGGGAGGGAGCGGAGGGTGGGGAGAGAGCCTTCTACTTTTCAATCCAGTTTTCTACTACTGCTAGGATAGTTGAAAGAAAAATAAACTTTTACAAAATTTTCCCTGGCACCCGTTGCCATTGGTACCTCCTCGGTATGGGCCGCAAGGCCTTTTGAGGTACTTCTTTTCCTTGTAACTCCTTGTAACTCTCTCTCTCTCTCTCTCTCTCTCTCTCTCTCTCTCTCTCTCTCTCTCTGTCTGTAGTGGGGTTCCACATGGTTCCGTTTTGGGGCCGCTGTTGTTTATCATTTACATAAATGATATCGACGGTGGCATCGTCAGTCGGATCGCCATATTCGCTGATGACACCAAGCTTGGGGCCAATGTTGGGACGCCCGAAGCGATCGAGGAACTGCGTGCGGACCTAGGTAGGATAGGAGAGTGGTCCGAAAAATGGCAAATGCCGTTTAACTTGGGTAAATGCAAAGTGATGCACATTGGCTACGCCAATCCCAAGTCGGACTACTCGATGTTGGGTAGTAATATCGAGGTGACTGATTTAGAAAAGGACTTGGGTGTGCTAATTAGCAGCGACCTTAAGTTTACGAAACAGTGCGTAGAGTGGAAAAGAAAGCCCAGAAACTATTGGGTTATATCAGGAGGCAATTTCAGTTTCGGAACAAGGAGATTGTGCTCTCACTGTACAATTCCCTTGTTCGGCCGCACCTGGAGTATGCTGTGCAGTTCTGGTCGCCCACCCTCAGGAAAGATATTGAGAGGCTGGAGCGAGTGCAGGCGAGGGCCACAAAGTTAATCCCTTCCGTTAGGCATATGGGCTACAATCGACGGTTACGCGCCCTGAACTTGTTTTCGCTTGAAACTCGGAGGCTGCGCGGTCAACTGATCGAAGTTTTCAAGCTCTTACGCGGGTTCAACGATGTCGATTTTAGAAGTATGTTTAGTTTAAATGATAACCCAACTCGCAACAATGGTTGGAAGTTGGATTTGAAACGGTTTAGGACTAGTGTGTGTGGGAATTACTTTACGTATAAGATCTGTGACACATGGAACAGGTTACCTTCGGAAGTTGTGAACAGTTCCTCTGTGGATCAGTTCAAGAAAAGGGTAGACGAAATCTTGCACACTATTTGAGTGTGTAAAGACATTTAGGACCTCAGTCTGCGGAAATTTCTTTTCCTATAAAATAGTTAATATCTGGAACCAACTTCCCTCAGAGGTTGTTTCCAGTCAAAGTGTAAATCTGTTTAAAAATATGCTAGACAAAGTACTGAACACACTCATAGTTTAAGATTAAAACCTCAGAAAACTCTGCAGGAGTTCGCTTGCTCGGTGTCTCTGTGAGCAAGCTAAATATAGAGCTATTTATATATTCTCCACTTTCCTGTAAAATTTCCTTGGCTACTTTTCCAGGGTCAAGGTATTTTCTTCAACCTTTTTCCGTACCTGCCTCTGGCAGGGAGGGAGCGGAGGGTGGGGAGAGAGCCTTCTACTTTTCTATCCAGTTTTCTACTACTGCTAGGATAGTTGAAAGAAAAATAAACTTTTACAAAATGTTCCCTTGCACCCGTTGCCATTGGTACCTCCTCGGTATGGGCCGCAAGGCCTTTTGAGGTACTTCTTTTCCTTGTAACTCCTTGTAACTCTCTCTCTCTCTCTCTCTCTCTCTCTCTCTCTCTCGGAGGCTGCGCGGTCAACTGATCGAGGTTTTCAAGCTCTTACGCGGGTTCAACGATGTCGATTTTAGAAGTATGTTTAGTTTGAATGATAACCCAACTCGCAACAATGGTTGGAAGTTGGATTTGAAACGGTTTAGGACTAGTGTGTGTGGGAATTACTTTACGTATAAGATCTGTGACACATGGAACAGGTTACCTTCGGAAGTTGTGAACAGTTCCTCTGTGGATCAGTTCAAGAAAAGGGTAGACGAAATCTTGCACACTATTTGAGTGTGTAAAGACATTTAGGACCTCAGTCTGCGGAAATTTCTTTTCCTATAAAATAGTTAATATCTGGAACCAACTTCCCTCAGAGGTTGTTTCCAGTCAAAGTGTAAATCTGTTTAAAAATAGGCTAGACAAAGTACTGAACACACTCATAGTTTAAGATTAAAACCTCAGAAAACTCTGCAGGAGTTCGCTTGCTCGGTGTCTCTGTGAGCAAGCTAAATATAGAGCTATTTATATATTCTCCACTTTCCTGTAAAATTTCCTTGGCTACTTTTCCAGGGTCAAGGTATTTTCTTCAACCTTTTTCCGTACCTGCCTCTGGCAGGGAGGGAGCGGAGGGTGGGGAGAGAGCCTTCTACTTTTCTATCCAGTTTTCTACTACTGCTAGGATAGTTGAAAGAAAAATAAACTTTTACAAAATGTTCCCTGCACCGTTGCCATTGGTACCTCCTCGGTATGGGCCGCAAGGCCTTTTGAGGTACTTCTTTTCCTTGTAACTCCTTGTAACTCTCTCTCTCTCTCTCTCTCTCTCTCTCGGAGGCTGCGCGGTCAACTGATCGAGGTTTTCAAGCTCTTACGCGGGTTCAACGATGTCGATTTTAGAAGTATGTTTAGTTTGAATGATAACCCAACTCGCAACAATGGTTGGAAGTTGGATTTGAAACGGTTTAGGACTAGTGTGTGTGGGAATTACTTTACGTATAAGATCTGTGACACATGGAACAGGTTACCTTCGGAAGTTGTGAACAGTTCCTCTGTGGATCAGTTCAAGAAAAGGGTAGACGAAATCTTGCACACTATTTGAGTGTGTAAAGACATTTAGGACCTCAGTCTGCGGAAATTTCTTTTCCTATAAAATAGTTAATATCTGGAACCAACTTCCCTCAGAGGTTGTTTCCAGTCAAAGTGTAAATCTGTTTAAAAATAGGCTAGACAAAGTACTGAACACACTCATAGTTTAAGATTAAAACCTCAGAAAACTCTGCAGGAGTTCGCTTGCTCGGTGTCTGTGTGAGCAAGCTAAATATAGAGCTATTTATATATTCTCCACTTTCCTGTAAAATTTCCTTGGCTACTTTTCCAGGGTCAAGGTATTTTCTTCAACCTTTTTCCGTACCTGCCTCTGGCAGGGAGGGAGCGGAGGGTGGGGAGAGAGCCTTCTACTTTTCAATCCAGTTTTCTACTACTGCTAGGATAGTTGAAAGAAAAATAAACTTTTACAAAATTTTCCCTGGCACCCGTTGCCATTGGTACCTCCTCGGTATGGGCCGCAAGGCCTTTTGAGGTACTTCTTTTCCTTGTAACTCCTTGTAACTCTCTCTCTCTCTCTCTCTCTCTCTCTCTCTCTCTCTCTCTGTAGTGGGGTTCCACAGGGTTCCGTTTTGGGGCCGCTGTTGTTTATCATTTACATAAATGATATCGACGGTGGCATCGTCAGTCGGATCGCCATATTCGCTGATGACACCAAGCTTGGGGCCAATGTTGGGACGCCCGAAGCGATCGAGGAACTGCGTGCGGACCTAGGTAGGATAGGAGAGTGGTCCGAAAAATGGCAAATGCCGTTTAACTTGGGTAAATGCAAAGTGATGCACATTGGCTACGCCAATCCCAAGTCGGACTACTCGATGTTGGGTAGTAATATCGAGGTGACTGATTTAGAAAAGGACTTGGGTGTGCTAATTAGCAGCGACCTTAAGTTTACGAAACAGTGCGTAGAGGTGGAAAAGAAAGCCCAGAAACTATTGGGTTATATCAGGAGGCAATTTCAGTTTCGGAACAAGGAGATTGTGCTCTCACTGTACAATTCCCTTGTTCGGCCGCACCTGGAGTATGCTGTGCAGTTCTGGTCGCCCACCCTCAGGAAAGATATTGAGAGGCTGGAGCGAGTGCAGGCGAGGGCCACAAAGTTAATCCCTTCCGTTAGGCATATGGGCTACAATCGACGGTTACGCGCCCTGAACTTGTTTTCGCTTGAAACTCGGAGGCTGCGCGGTCAACTGATCGAAGTTTTCAAGCTCTTACGCGGGTTCAACGATGTCGATTTTAGAAGTATGTTTAGTTTAAATGATAACCCAACTCGCAACAATGGTTGGAAGTTGGATTTGAAACGGTTTAGGACTAGTGTGTGTGGGAATTACTTTACGTATAAGATCTGTGACACATGGAACAGGTTACCTTCGGAAGTTGTGAACAGTTCCTCTGTGGATCAGTTCAAGAAAAGGGTAGACGAAATCTTGCACACTATTTGAGTGTGTAAAGACATTTAGGACCTCAGTCTGCGGAAATTTCTTTTCCTATAAAATAGTTAATATCTGGAACCAACTTCCCTCAGAGGTTGTTTCCAGTCAAAGTGTAAATCTGTTTAAAAATATGCTAGACAAAGTACTGAACACACTCATAGTTTAAGATTAAAACCTCAGAAAACTCTGCAGGAGTTCGCTTGCTCGGTGTCTCTGTGAGCAAGCTAAATATAGAGCTATTTATATATTCTCCACTTTCCTGTAAAATTTCCTTGGCTACTTTTCCAGGGTCAAGGTATTTTCTTCAACCTTTTTCCGTACCTGCCTCTGGCAGGGAGGGAGCGGAGGGTGGGGAGAGAGCCTTCTACTTTTCAATCCAGTTTTCTACTACTGCTAGGATAGTTGAAAGAAAAATAAACTTTTACAAATTTTCCCTGGCACCCGTTGCCATTGGTACCTCCTCGGTATGGGCCGCAAGGCCTTTTGAGGTACTTCTTTTCCTTGTAACTCCTTGTAACTCTCTCTCTCTTCTCTCTCTCTCTCTCTCTCTCTCTCTCTCTAGTGGGGTTCCACAGGGTTCCGTTTTGGGGCCGCTGTTGTTTATCTTTTACATAAATGATATCGACGGTGGCATCGTCAGTCGGATCGCCATATTCGCTGATGACACCAAGCTTGGGGCCAATGTTGGGACGCCCGAAGCGATCGAGGAACTGCGTGCGGACCTAGGTAGGATAGGAGAGTGGTCCGAAAAATGGCAAATGCCGTTTAACTTGGGTAAATGCAAAGTGATGCACATTGGCTACGCCAATCCCAAGTCGGACTACTCGATGTTGGGTAGTAATATCGAGGTGACTGATTTAGAAAAGGACTTGGGTGTGCTAAATAGCAGCGACCTTAAGTTTACGAAACAGTGCGTAGAGGTGGAAAATAAAGCCCAGAAACTATTGGGTTATATCAGGAGGCAATTTCAGTTTCGGAACAAGGAGATTGTGCTCTCACTGTACAATTCCCTTGTTCGGCCGCACCTGGAGTATGCTGTGCATTTCTGGTCGCCCACCCTCAGGAAAGATATTGAGAGGCTGGAGCGAGTGCAGGCGACGCCCACAAAGTTAATCCCTTCCGTTAGGCATATGGGCTACAATCGACGGTTACGCGCCCTGAACTTTTTCGCTTGAAACTCGGAGGCTGCGCGGTCAACTGATCGAAGTTTTCAAGCTTTTACGCGGGTTCATCGATGTCGATTTTCGAAGTATGTTTAGTTTAAATGATAACCCAACTCGCAACAATGGTTGGAAGTTGGATTTGAAACGGTTTAGGACTAGTGTGTGTGGGAATTACTTTACGTATAAGATCTGTGACACATGGAACAGGTTACTTTCCGAAGTTGTGAACAGTTCCTCTGTGGATCAGTTCAAGAAAAGGGTAGACGAAATCTTGCACACTATTTGAGTGTGTAAAGACATTTAGGACCTCAGTCTGCGGAAATTTCTTTTCCTATAAAATAGTTAATATCTGGAACCAACTTCCATCAGAGGTTGTTTCCAGTCAAAGTGTAAATCTGTTTAAAAATATGCTAGACAAAGTACTGAACACAGTCATAGTTTAAGATTAAAACCTCAGAAAACTCTGCAGGAGTTCGCTTGCTCGGTGTCTCTGTGAGCAAGCTAAATATAGAGCTATTTATATATTCTCCACTTTCCTGTAAAATTTCCTTGGCTACTTTTCCAGGTTCAAGGTATTTTCTTCAACCTTTTTCCGAACCTGCCTCTGGCAGGGAGGGAGCGGAGGGTGGGGAGAGAGCCTTCTACTTTTCAATCCAGTTTTCTACTACTGCTAGGATAGTTGAAAGAAAAATAAACTTTTACAAAATTTTCCCTGGCACCCGTTGCCATTGGTACCTCCTCGGTATGGGCCGCAAGGCCTTTTGAGGTACTTCTTTTCCTTGTAACTCCTTGTAACTCTCTCTCTCTCTCTCTCTCTCTCTCTCTCTAGTGGGGTTCCACAGGGTTCCGTTTTGGGGCCGCTGTTGTTTATCATTTACATAAATGATATCGACGGTGGCATCGTCAGTCGGATCGCCATATTCGCTGATGACACCAAGCTTGGGGCCAATGTTGGGACGCCCGAAGCGATCGAGGAACTGCGTGCGGACCTAGGTAGGATAGGAGAGTGGTCCGAAAAATGGCAAATGCCGTTTAACTTCGGTAAACGCAAAGTGATGCACATTGGCTACGCCAATCCCAAGTCGGACTACTCGATGTTGGGTAGTAATATCGAGGTGACTGATTTAGAAAAGGACTTGGGTGTGCTAATTAGCAGCGACCTTAAGTTTACGAAACAGTGCGTAGAGGTGGAAAAGAAAGCCCAGAAACTATTGGGTTATATCAGGAGGCAATTTCAGTTTCGGAACAAGGAGATTGTGCTCTCACTGTACAATTCCCTTGTTCGGCCGCACCTGGAGTATGCTGTGCAGTTCTGGTCGCCCACCCTCAGGAAAGATATTGAGAGGCTGGAGCGAGTGCAGGCGAGGGCCACAAAGTTAATCCCTTCCGTTAGGCATATGGGCTACAATCGACGGTTACGCGCCCTGAACTTGTTTTCGCTTGAAACTCGGAGGCTGCGCGGTCAACTGATCGAAGTTTTCAAGCTCTTACGCGGGTTCAACGATGTCGATTTTAGAAGTATTTTTAGTTTAAATGATAACCCAACTCGCAACAATGGTTGGAAGTTGGATTTGAAACGGTTTAGGACTAGTGTGTGTGGGAATTACTTTACGTAAAAGATCTGTGACACATGGAACAGGTTACTTTCGGAAGTTGTGAACAGTTCCTCTGTGGATCAGTTCAAGAAAAGGGTAGACGAAATCTTGCACACCATTTGAGTGTGTAAAGACATTTAGGACCTCATTCTGCGGAAATTTCTTTTCCTATAAAATAGTTAATATCTGGAACCAACTTCCATCAGAGGTTGTTTCCAGTCAAAGTGTAAATCTGTTTAAAAATATGCTAGACAAAGTACTGAACACACTCATAGTTTAAGATTAAAACCTCAGAAAACTCTGCAGGAGTTCGCTTGCTCGGTGTCTCTGTGAGCAAGCTAAATATAGAGCTATTTATATATTCTCCACTTTCCTGTAAAATTTCCTTGGCTACTTTTCCAGGTTCAAGGTATTTTCTTCAACCTTTTTCCGTACCTGCCTCTGGCAGGGAGGGAGCGGAGGGTGGGGAGAGAGCCTTCTACTTTTCTATCCAGTTTTCTACTACTGCTAGGATAGTTGAAAGAAAAATAAACTTTTACAAAATTTTCCCTGGCACCCGTTGCCATTGGTACCTCCTCGGTATGGGCCGCAAGGCCTTTTGAGGTACTTCTTTTCCTTGTAACTCCTTGTAACTCTCTCTCTCTCTCTCTCTCGGAGGCTGCGCGGTCAACTGATCCAGGTTTTCAAGCTCTTACGCGGGTTCAACGATGTCGATTTTAGAAGTATGTTTAGTTTGAATGATAACCCAACTCGCAACAATGGTTGGAAGTTGGATTTGAAACGGTTTAGGACTAGTGTGTGTGGGAATTACTTTACGTATAAGATCTGTGACACATGGAACAGGTTACCTTCGGAAGTTGTGAACAGTTCCTCTGTGGATCAGTTCAAGAAAAGGGTAGACGAAATCTTGCACACTATTTGAGTGTGTAAAGACATTTAGACCTCAGTCTGCGGAAATTTCTTTTCCTATAAAATAGTTAATATCTGGAACCAACTTCCCTCAGAGGTTGTTTCCAGTCAAAGTGTAAATCTGTTTAAAAATAGGCTAGACAAAGTACTGAACACACTCATAGTTTAAGATTAAAACCTCAGAAAACTCTGCAGGAGTTCGCTTGCTCGGTGTCTCTGTGAGCAAGCTAAATATAGAGCTATTTATATATTCTCCCTTTCCTGTAAAATTTCCTTGGCTACTTTTCCAGGGTCAAGGTATTTTCTTCAACCTTTTTCCGTACCTGCCTCTGGCAGGGAGGGAGCGGAGGGTGGGGAGAGAGCCTTCTACTTTTCAATCCAGTTTCTACTAATGCTAGGATAGTTGAAAGAAAAATAAACTTTTACAAAATTTTCCCTGGCACCCGTTGCCATTGGTACCTCCGGTATGGGCCGCAAGGCCTTTTGAGGTACTTCTTTTCCTTGTAACTCCTTGTAACTCTCTCTCTCTCTCTCTCTCTCTCTCTCCCTAGTGGGGTTCCACAGGGTTCCGTTTTGGGGCAGCTGTTGTTTATCATTTACATAAATGATATCGACGGTGGCATCGTCAGTCGGTTCGCCATATTCGCTGATGACACCAAGCTTGGGGCCAATGTTGGGACGCCCGAAGCGATCGAGGAACTGCGTGCGGACTAGGAAGGATAGGAGAGTGGTCCGAAAAATGGCAAATGCCGTTTAAACTTGGGTAAATGCAAAGTGATGCACATTGGCTACGCCAATCCCAAGTCGGACTACTCGATGTTGGGTAGTAATATCGAGGTGACTGATTTAGAAAAGGACTTGGGTGTGCTAATTAGCAGCGACCTTAAGTTTACGAAACAGTGCGTAGAGGTGGAAAAGAAAGCCCAGAAACTATTGGGTTATATCAGGAGGCAATTTCAGTTTCGGAAACAAGGAGATTGTGCTCTCACTGTACAATTCCCCTTGTTCGGCCGCACCTGGAGTATGCTGTGCAGTTCTGGTCGCCCACCCTCAGGAAAGATATTGAGAGGCTGGAGCGAGTGCAGGCGAGGGCCACAAAGTTAATCCCTTCCGTTAGGCATATGGGCTACAATCGACGGTTACGCGCCTGAACTTGTTTTCGCTTGAAACTCGGAGGCTGCGCGGTCAACTGATCGAAGTTTTCAAGCTCTTACGCGGGTTCAAGATGTCGATTTTAGAAGTATGTTTAGTTTAAATGATAACCCAACTCGCAACAATGGTTGGAAGTTGGATTTGAAACGGTTTACGACTAGTGTGTGTGGGAATTACTTTACGTATAAGATCTGGACACATGGAACAGGTTACCTTCGGAAGTTGTGAACAGTTCCTCTGTGGATCAGTTCAAGAAAAGGGTAGACGAAATCTTGCACACTATTTGAGTGTGTAAAGACATTTAGGACCTCAGTCTGCGGAAATTTCTTTTCCTATAAAATAGTTAATATCTGGAACCAACTTCCCTCAGAGGTTGTTTCCAGTCAAAGTGTAAATCTGTTTAAAAAATATGCTAGACAAAGTACTGAACACACTCATAGTTTAAGATTAAAACCTCAGAAAACTCTGCAGGAGTTCGCTTGCTCGGTGTCTATGTGAGCAAGCTAAATATAGAGCTATTTATATTCTCCACTTTCCTGTAAAATTTCCTTGGCTACTTTTCCAGGGTCAAGGTATTTTCTTCAACCTTTTTCCGTACCTGCCTCTGGCAGGGAGGGAGCGGAGGGTGGGGAGAGAGCCTTCTACTTTTCTATCCAGTTTTCTACTACTGCTAGGATAGTTGAAAGAAAAATAAACTTTTACAAAATGTTCCCTTGCACCCGTTGCCATTGGTACCTCCTCGGTATGGGCCGCAAGGCCTTTTGAGGTACTTCTTTTCCTTGTAACTCCTTGTAACTCTCTCTTCCCTTCCCTCTCTCTCTCTCTCTTCCCCTCCCTCTCTCTCTCTCTCTTCCCCTCCCTCTCTCTCTCTCTCTTCCCCTTCCTCTCTCTCTCTCCTTCCCCTCCCTCTCTCTCTCTCTCTTCCCCTCCCTCTCTCTCTCTCTCTCTTCCCATCCCTCTCTCTCTCTCTCTTCCCCTCCCTCTCTCTCTCTCTCTTCCCCTCCCTCTCTCTCTCTCTTTTAGTATTGTCTTTTTCTCTACTGTTATGATTAGGCGCTACTGCTATCTCATGCGTGGGAAGAGAGGCTTGGAACCTCTATAAATAACACCATTTAACTTCAGTTGTAGGTAAATATTTGAGGGGATAATAGCGAGTAGGATTGTTGACCATTTGGATTCCTACAAGCTACTTGGGGACTCCAACATGGGTTTAGACGGCATAGGTCGTGTCTCACCATCATGCTCGAGTTTTTCTACGTCATGTTGAGTGAGTATGATAAGAGTAGGGAGATTGATTAGAAGGCCTTTGATAGGTACCTCACCGCCGGCTAATGGCCGAAGTGCGCGCGCTGGGTATTGGTGGGGAAGTAGGTAGGTGGATTGGAAACTGGCGAAAAATGCCACAAAGTTAATCCCTTTCGTTAGGCATATGGGCTACAATCGACGCTTATGTGACGCGGGTTCAAAGATGTCGATTTTAGAAGCATGTTTAGTTCAAATGATAACCCAACTCGCAACATGGTTAGAAGTTGGATTTGAAATGATTTAGGACTAGTATATGTGGGAATTATTTTAACACGTTGATAGTTTAAGATTAAAACATAAGAAAACTCTGCAGGAGTTCGCTTGCACGGTGTCTCTGTGAGCAAGGTAAATATAGAGCTATTTTATATTTCTCCACTTTCCTGTAAAATTTCCTTGGCTACTTTTCTAGGGTCAAGGTATTTTCTTCAACCTTTTTCCGTACCTGCCTCTGGCAGGGAGGGAGCGGAGGGTGGGGAGAGAGCTTCTACTTTTCTATCCAGTTTTCTACTATTGCTAGGATAGTTGAAAGAAAAATAAACTTTTAATAACAGGAATAGTTCCTCGGTGGATTAGTTCAAGAAAAGGTTAGACCAAATCTTGCACACTATTTGTGTGTGTAGAAAATTTTCCCTGGCACCCGTTGCCATTGGTACCTCCTCGGTATGGGCCGCAAGGCCTTTTGAGGTACTTCTTTTCCTTGTAACTCCTTGTAACTCTCTCTCTTCCGTCCGGTCCCGAGTCGTGGGATTTAGAGAAATTGGTTGCCAATTTCTTTAGGTTCTCTCTCTTTCGGGAGGGCGGGTGAAGTCTGTTGTACAAACCTGTCCCGTGGGTTACTAGGACCCCTTTCCATCCCTACTCTGTCCTTTTAGCTTAGGTTAATGATGTTCTCCTCGGCAGAAAAAATTAACTCTCTTTCTCTACTCTTACGATTAGGACCCTACTGCTACCTCATGCGTGGGAAGAGAGGCTTTAGAACCTCCATAAATAACGTAGGTAAATAATTAGAGGGGATAATAGCGGGTAGGATTGTTGACCAATTGGATTCCTACAGCTACTTGGGGACTCCAACATGGGTTGAGACGGCATAGTTGTGTCTCACCAACATGCTCGAGTTTTTCCATGTCATGTTGAGTGAGTATGATAAGAGTAGGGCGATTGATTAGAAAGCCTTTGATAAGGTACCTCACCGCCGGCTAATGGCTAAAGTGCGCGTGCTGGTGTTGGTGGGAAGTAGGTAGGTGGATTGAAAACTGGCTGAAGAATGCCACAAAGACAACCCCTTCAATTGGGCATATCGGCTGCAATCGACGCCTGTGACGTGGGTTCAAGAATGTCGATTTTAGAAACTGTTTAGTTTAAATGAAAATCCAACTCGCAACAATGGTTGGAAGTTGGATTTGAAACGGTTTAGGACTAGTGTGTGGGAATTACTTTACGGATAAGATCTGTGACACGTGGAACAGGTTACCTTCAAGAAGTTGTGGATCAGTTCAAGAAAAGGTTAGACCAAATCCTGCACTCTATTTAGTGTGTAGAAGAGATTGGAGCGCCTAAATCTGTATAGCTTAGAGACGAGGAGGTTGCGGGGTCAGCTTATTGAAGTCTTGAAGATGCTCAAAGGAATAGACTGAACACACTCATAGTTTAAGATTAAAACCTCAGAAAACTCTGCAGGAGTTCGCTTGCTCGGTGTCTCTGTGAGCAAGCTAAATATAGAGCTATTTATATATTCTCCACTTTCCTGTAAAATTTCCTTGGCTACTTTTCCAGGGTCAAGGTATTTTCTTCAACCTTTTTCCGTACCTGCCTCTGGCAGGGAGGGAGCGGAGGGTGGGGAGAGAGCCTTCTACTTTTCTATCCAGTTTTCTACTACTGCTAGGATAGTTGAAAGAAAAATAACCTTTTACAAAATGTTCCCTTGCACTCGTTGCCATTGGTACCTCCTCGGTATGGGCCGCAAGGCCTTTTGAGGTACTTCTTTTCCTTGTAACTCCTTGTAACTCTCTCTCTCTCTCTCTCTCTCTCTCTCTTTCTCTCGGAGGCTGCGCGGTCAACTGATCGAGGTTTTCAAGCTCTTACGCGGGTTCAACGATGTCGATTTTAGAAGTATGTTTAGTTTGAATGATAACCCAACTCGCAACAATGGTTGGAAGTTGGATTTGAAACGGTTTAGGACTAGTGTGTGTGGGAATTACTTTACGTATAAGATCTGTGACACATGGAACAGGTTACCTTCGGAAGTTGTGAACAGTTCCTCTGTGGATCAGTTCAAGAAAAGGGTAGACGAAATCTTGCACACTATTTGAGTGTGTAAAGACATTTAGGGCCTCAGTCTGCGAAATTTCTTTTCCTATAAAATAGTTAATATCTGGAACCAACTTCCCTCAGAGGTTGTTTCCAGTCAAAGTGTAAATCTGTTTAAAAATAGGCTAGACAAAGTACTGAACACACTCATAGTTTAAGATTAAAACCTCAGAAAACTCTGCAGGAGTTCGCTTGCTCGGTGTCTATGTGAGCAAGCTAAATATAGAGCTATTTATATATTCTCCACTTTCCTGTAAAATTTCCTTGGCTACTTTTCCAGGGTCAAGGTATTTTCTTCAACCTTTTTCCGTACCTGCCTCTGGCAGGGAGGGAGCGGAGGGTGGGGAGAGAGCCTTCTACTTTTCAATCCAGTTTTCTACTACTGCTAGGATAGTTGAAAGAAAAATAAACTTTTACAAAATTTTCCCTGGCACCCGTTGCCATTGGTACCTCCTCGGTATGGGCCGCAAGGCCTTTTGAGGTACTTCTTTTCCTTGTAACTCCTTGTAACTCTCTCTCTCTCTCTCTCTCTCTCTCTCTCTCTCTCTCTCTCTGTCTGTAGTGGGGTTCCACATGGTTCCGTTTTGGGGCCGCTGTTGTTTATCATTTACATAAATGATATCGACGGTGGCATCGTCAGTCGGATCGCCATATTCGCTGATGACACCAAGCTTGGGGCCAATGTTGGGACGCCCGAAGCGATCGAGGAACTGCTTGCGGACCTAGGTAGGATAGGAGAGTGGTCCGAAAAATGGCAAATGCCGTTTAACTTGGGTAAATGCAAAGTGATGCACATTGGCTACGCCAATCCCAAGTCGGACTACTCGATGTTGGGTAGTAATATCGAGGTGACTGATTTAGAAAAGGACTTGGGTGTGCTAATTAGCAGCGACATTAAGTTTACGAAACAGGCGTAGAGGTGGAAAAGAAAGCCCAGAAACTATTGGGTTATATCAGGAGGCAATTTCAGTTTCGGAACAAGGAGATTGTGCTCTCACTGTACAATTCCCTTGTTCGGCCGCACCTGGAGTATGCTGTGCAGTTCTGGTCGCCCACCCTCAGGAAAGATATTGAGAGGCTGGAGCGAGTGCAGGCGAGGGCCACAAAGTTAATCCCTTCCGTTAGGCATATGGGCTACAATCGACGGTTACGCGCCTGAACTTGTTTCCGTTGAAACTAGGAGGCTGCGCGGTCAACTGATCGAAGTTTTCAAGCTCTTACGCTGGTTCAACGATGTCGATTTTAGAAGTATGTTTAGTTTAAATGATAACCCAACTCGCAACAATGGTTGGAAGTTGGATTTGAAACGGTTTAGGACTAGTGTGTGTGGGAATTACTTTACGTATAAGATCTGTGACACATGGAACAGGTTACCTTCGGAAGTTGTGAACAGTTCCTCTGTGGATCAGTTCAAGAAAAGGGTAGACGAAATCTTGCACACTATTTGAGTGTGTAAAGACATTTAGGACCTCAGTCTGCGGAAATTTCTTTTCCTATAAAATAGTTAATATCTGGAACCAACTTCCCTCAGAGGTTGTTTCCAGTCAAAGTGTAAATCTGTTTAAAAATATGCTAGACAAAGTACTGAACACACTCATAGTTTAAGATTAAAACCTCAGAAAACTCTGCAGGAGTTCGCTTGCTCGGTGTCTCTGTGAGCAAGCTAAATATAGAGCTATTTATATATTCTCCACTTTCCTGTAAAATTTCCTTGGCTACTTTTCCAGGGTCAAGGTATTTTCTTCAACCTTTTTCCGTACCTGCCTCTGGCAGGGAGGGAGCGGAGGGTGGGGAGAGAGCCTTCTACTTTTCTATCCAGTTTTCTACTACTGCTAGGATAGTTGAAAGAAAAAATACTTTTACAAAATGTTCCCTTGCACCCGTTGCCATTGGTACCTCCTCGGTATGGGCCGCAAGGCCTTTTGAGGTACTTCTTTTCCTTGTAACTCCTTGTAACTCTCTCTCTCTCTCTCTCTCTCGGAGGCTGCGCGGTCAACTGATCGAGGTTTTCAAGCTCTTACGCGGGTTCAACGATGTCGATTTTAGAAGTATGTTTAGTTTGAATGATAACCCAACTCGCAACAATGGTTGGAAGTTGGATTTGAAACGGTTTAGGACTAGTGTGTGTGGGAATTACTTTACGTATAAGATCTGTGACACATGGAACAGGTTACCTTCGGAAGTTGTGAACAGTTCCTCTGTGGATCAGTTCAAGAAAAGGGTAGACGAAATCTTGCACACTATTTGAGTGTGTAAAGACATTTAGGACCTCAGTCTGCGGAAATTTCTTTTCCTATAAAATAGTTAATATCTGGAACCAACTTCCCTCAGAGGTTGTTTCCAGTCAAAGTGTAAATCTGTTTAAAAATATGCTAGACAAAGTACTGAACACACTCATAGTTTAAGATTAAAACCTCAGAAAACTCTGCAGGAGTTCGCTTGCTCGGTGTCTCTGTGAGCAAGCTAAATATAGAGCTATTTATATATTCTCCACTTTCCTGTAAAATTTCCTTGGCTACTTTTCCAGGGTCAAGGTATTTTCTTCAACCTTTTTCCGTACCTGCCTCTGGCAGGGAGGGAGCGGAGGGTGGGAGAGAGCCTTCTACTTTTCTATCCAGTTTTCTACTACTGCTAGGATAGTTGAAAGAAAAATAACCTTTTACAAAATGTTCCCTTGCACCCGTTGCCATTGGTACCTCCTCGGTATGGGCCGCAAGGCCTTTTGAGGTACTTCTTTTCCTTGTAACTCCTTGTAACTCTCTCTCTCTCTCTCTCTCTCTCTCTTTCTCTCGGAGGCTGCGCGGTCAACTGATCGAGGTTTTCAAGCTCTTACGCGGGTTCAACGATGTCGATTTTAGAAGTATGTTTAGTTTGAATGATAACCCAACTCGCAACAATGGTTGGAAGTTGGATTTGAAACGGTTTAGGACTAGTGTGTGTGGGAATTACTTTACGTATAAGATCTGTGACACATGGAACAGGTTACCTTCGGAAGTTGTGAACAGTTCCTCTGTGGATCAGTTCAAGAAAAGGGTAGACGAAATCTTGCACACTATTTGAGTGTGTAAAGACATTTAGGACCTCAGTCTGCGGAAATTTCTTTTCCTATAAAATAGTTAATCTGGAACCAACTTCCCTCAGAGGTTGTTTCCAGTCAAAGTGTAAATCTGTTTAAAAATAGGCTAGACAAAGTACTGAACACACTCATAGTTTAAGATTAAAACCTCAGAAAACTCTGCAGGAGTTCGCTTGCTCGGTGTCTCTGTGAGCAAGCTAAATATAGAGCTATTTATATATTCTCCACTTTCCTGTAAAATTTCCTTGGCTACTTTTCCAGGGTCAAGGTATTTTCTTCAACCTTTTTCCGTACCTGCCTCTGGCAGGGAGGGAGCGGAGGGTGGGGAGAGAGCCTTCTACTTTTCAATCCAGTTTTCTACTACTGCTAGGATAGTTGAAAGAAAAATAAACTTTTACAAAATTTTCCCTGGCACCCGTTGCCATTGGTACCTCCTCGGTATGGGCCGCAAGGCCTTTTGAGGTACTTCTTTTCCTTGTAACTCCTTGTAACTCTTCTCTCTCTCTCTCTCTCTCTTCTCTCTCTCTCTCTCTCTCTCTGTAGTGGGGTTCCACAGGGTTCCGTTTTGGGGCCGCTGTTGTTTATCATTTACATAAATGATATCGACGGTGGCATCGTCAGTCGGATCGCCATATTCGCTGATGACACCAAGCTTGGGGCCAATGTTGGGACGCCCGAAGCGATCGAGGAACTGCTTGCGGACCTAGGTAGGATAGGAGAGTGGTCCGAAAAATGGCAAATGCCGTTTAACTTGGGTAAATGCAAAGTGATGCACATTGGCTACGCCAATCCCAAGTCGGACTACTCGATGTTGGGTAGTAATATCGAGGTGACTGATTTAGAAAAGGACTTGGGTGTGCTAATTAGCAGCGACATTAAGTTTACGAAACAGGGCGTAGAGGTGGAAAAGAAAGCCCAGAAACTATTGGGTTATATCAGGAGGCAATTTCAGTTTCGGAACAAGGAGATTGTGCTCTCACTGTACAATTCCCTTGTTCGGCCGCACCTGGAGTATGCTGTGCAGTTCTGGTCGCCCACCCTCAGGAAAGATATTGAGAGGCTGGAGCGAGTGCAGGCGAGGGCCACAAAGTTAATCCCTTCCGTTAGGCATATGGGCTACAATCGACGGTTACGCGCCCTGAACTTGTTTTCCGTTGAAACTCGGAGGCTGCGCGGTCAACTGATCGAAGTTTTCAAGCTCTTACGCTGGTTCAACGATGTCGATTTTAGAAGTATGTTTAGTTTAAATGATAACCCAACTCGCAACAATGGTTGGAAGTTGGATTTGAAACGGTTTAGGACTAGTGTGTGTGGGAATTACTTTACGTATAAGATCTGTGACACATGGAACAGGTTACCTTCGGAAGTTGTGAACAGTTCCTCTGTGGATCAGTTCAAGAAAAGGGTAGACGAAATCTTGCACACTATTTGAGTGTGTAAAGACATTTAGGACCTCAGTCTGCGGAAATTTCTTTTCCTATAAAATAGTTAATATCTGGAACCAACTTCCCTCAGAGGTTGTTTCCAGTCAAAGTGTAAATCTGTTTAAAAATATGCTAGACAAAGTACTGAACACACTCATAGTTTAAGATTAAAACCTCAGAAAACTCTGCAGGAGTTCGCTTGCTCGGTGTCTCTGTGAGCAAGCTAAATATAGAGCTATTTATATATTCTCCACTTTCCTGTAAAATTTCCTTGGCTACTTTTCCAGGGTCAAGGTATTTTCTTCAACCTTTTTCCGTACCTGCCTCTGGCAGGGAGGGAGCGGAGGGTGGGGAGAGAGCCTTCTACTTTTCTATCCAGTTTTCTACTACTGCTAGGATATTTGAAAGAAAAATAAACTTTTACAAAATGTTCCCTTGCACCCGTTGCCATTGGTACCTCCTCGGTATGGGCCGCAAGGCCTTTTGAGGTACTTCTTTTCCTTGTAACTCCTTGTAACTCTCTCTCTCTCTCTCTCTCTCGGAGGCTGCGCGGTCAACTGATCGAGGTTTTCAAGCTCTTACGCGGGTTCAACGATGTCGATTTTAGAAGTATGTTTAGTTTGAATGATAACCCAACTCGCAACAATGGTTGGAAGTTGGATTTGAAACGGTTTAGGACTAGTGTGTGTGGGAATTACTTTACGTATAAGATCTGTGACACATGGAACAGGTTACCTTCGGAAGTTGTGAACAGTTCCTCTGTGGATCAGTTCAAGAAAAGGGTAGACGAAATCTTGCACACTATTTGAGTGTGTAAAGACATTTAGGACCTCAGGTTGCGGAAATTTCTTTTCCTATAAAATAGTTAATATCTGGAACCAACTTCCCTCAGAGGTTGTTTCCAGTCAAAGTGTAAATCTGTTTAAAAATATGCTAGACAAAGTACTGAACACACTCATAGTTTAAGATTAAAACCTCAGAAAACTCTGCAGGAGTTCGCTTGCTCGGTGTCTCTGTGAGCAAGCTAAATATAGAGCTATTTATATATTCTCCACTTTCCTGTAAAATTTCCTTGGCTACTTTTCCAGGGTCAAGGTATTTTCTTCAACCTTTTTCCGTACCTGCCTCTGGCAGGGAGGGAGCGGAGGGTGGGGAGAGTGCCTTCTACTTTTCTATCCAGTTTTCTACTACTGCTAGGATAGTTGAAAGAAAAATAAACCTTTTACAAAATGTTCCCTTGCACCGTTGCCATTGGTACCTCCTCGGTATGGGCCGCAAGGCCTTTTGAGGTACTTCTTTTCCTTGTAACTCCTTGTAACTCTCTCTCTCTCTCTCTCTCTCTCTCTCTCTTTCTCTCGAGGCTGCGCGGTCAACTGATCGAGGTTTTCAAGCTCTTACGCGGGTTCAACGATGTCGATTTTAGAAGTATGTTTAGTTTGAATGATAACCCAACTCGCAACAATGGTTGGAAGTTGGATTTGAAACGGTTTAGGACTAGTGTGTGTGGGAATTACTTTACGTATAAGATCTGTGACACATGGAACAGGTTACCTTCGGAAGTTGTGAACAGTTCCTCTGTGGATCAGTTCAAGAAAAGGGTAGACGAAATCTTGCACACTATTTGAGTGTGTAAAGACATTTAGGGCCTCAGTCTGCGGAAATTTCTTTTCCTATAAAATAGTTAATATCTGGAACCAACTTCCCTCAGAGGTTGTTTCCAGTCAAAGTGTAAATCTGTTTAAAAATAGGCTAGACAAAGTACTGAACACACTCATAGTTTAAGATTAAAACCTCAGAAAACTCTGCAGGAGTTCGCTTGCTCGGTGTCTATGTGAGCAAGCTAAATATAGAGCTATTTATATATTCTCCACTTTCCTGTAAAATTTCCTTGGCTACTTTTCCAGGGTCAAGGTATTTTCTTCAACCTTTTTCCGTACCTGCCTCTGGCAGGGAGGGAGCGGAGGTGGGGAGAGAGCCTTCTACTTTTCAATCCAGTTTTCTACTACTGCTAGGATAGTTGAAAGAAAAATAAACTTTTACAAAATTTTCCCTGGCACCCGTTGCCATTGGTACCTCCTCGGTATGGGCCGCAAGGCCTTTTGAGGTACTTCTTTTCCTTGTAACTCCTTGTAACTCTCTCTCTCTCTCTCTCTCTCTCTCTCTCTCTCTCTCTCTCTCTCTAGTGGGGTTCCACAGGTTCCGTTTTGGGGCCGCTGTTGTTTATCATTTACATAAATGATATCGACGGTGGCATCGTCAGTCGGATCGCCATATTCGCTGATGACACCAAGCTTGGGGCCAATGTTGGGACGCCCGAAGCGATCGAGGAACTGCTTGCGGACCTAGGTAGGATAGGAGAGTGGTCCGAAAAATGGCAAATGCCGTTTAACTTGGGTAAATGCAAAGTGATGCACATTGGCTACGCCAATCCCAAGTCGGACTACTCGATGTTGGGTAGTAATATCGAGGTGACTGATTTAGAAAAGGACTTGGGTGTGCTAATTAGCAGCGACCTTAAGTTTACGAAACAGGCGTAGAGGTGGAAAAGAAAGCCCAGAAACTATTGGGTTATATCAGGAGGCAATTTCAGTTTCGGAACAAGGAGATTGTGCTCTCACTGTACAATTCCCTTGTTCGGCCGCACCTGGAGTATGCTGTGCAGTTCTGGTCGCCCACCCTCAGGAAAGATATTGAGAGGCTGGAGCGAGTGCAGGCGAGGGCCACAAAGTTAATCCCTTCCGTTAGGCATATGGGCTACAATCGACGGTTACGCGCCCTGAACTTGTTTTCGCTTGAAACTCGGAGGCTGCGCGGTCAACTGATCGAAGTTTTCAAGCTCTTACGCGGGTTCAACGATGTCGATTTTAGAAGTATGTTTAGTTTAAATGATAACCAACTCGCAACAATGGTTGGAAGTTGGATTTGAAACGGTTTAGGACTAGTGTGTGTGGGAATTACTTTACGTATAAGATCTGTGACACATGGAACAGGTTACCTTCGGAAGTTGTGAACAGTTCCTCTGTGGATCAGTTCAAGAAAAGGGTAGACGAAATCTTGCACACTATTTGAGTGTGTAAAGACATTTAGGACCTCAGTCTGCGGAAATTTCTTTTCCTATAAAATAGTTAATATCTGGAACCAACTTCCCTCAGAGGTTGTTTCCAGTCAAAGTGTAAATCTGTTTAAAAATATGCTAGACAAAGTACTGAACACACTCATAGTTTAAGATTAAAACCTCAGAAAACTCTGCAGGAGTTCGCTTGCTCGGTGTCTCTGTGAGCAAGCTAAATATAGAGCTATTTATATATTCTCCACTTTCCTGTAAAATTTCCTTGGCTACTTTTCCAGGGTCAAGGTATTTTCTTCAACCTTTTTCCGTACCTGCCTCTGGCAGGGAGGGAGCGGAGGGTGGGGAGAGTGCCTTCTACTTTTCTATCCAGTTTTCTACTACTGCTAGGATAGTTGAAAGAAAAATAACCTTTTACAAAATGTTCCCTTGCACTCGTTGCCATTGGTACCTCCTCGGTATGGGCCGCAAGGCCTTTTGAGGTACTTCTTTTCCTTGTAACTCCTTGTAACTCTCTCTCTCTCTCTCTCTCTCTCTCTCTCTCTCTCTTTCTCTCGGAGGCTGCGCGGTCAACTGATCGAGGTTTTCAAGCTCTTACGCGGGTTCAACGATGTCGATTTTAGAAGTATGTTTAGTTTGAATGATAACCCAACTCGCAACAATGGTTGGAAGTTGGATTTGAAACGGTTTAGGACTAGTGTGTGTGGGAATTACTTTACGTATAAGATCTGTGACACATGGAACAGGTTACCTTCGGAAGTTGTGAACAGTTCCTCTGTGGATCAGTTCAAGAAAAGGGTAGACGAAATCTTGCACACTATTTGAGTGTGTAAAGACATTTAGGGCCTCAGTCTGCGGAAATTTCTTTTCCTATAAATAGTTAATATCTGGAACCAACTTCCCTCAGAGGTTGTTTCCAGTCAAAGTGTAAATCTGTTTAAAAATAGGCTAGACAAAGTACTGAACACACTCATAGTTTAAGATTAAAACCTCAGAAAACTCTGCAGGAGTTCGCTTGCTCGGTGTCTCTGTGAGCAAGCTAAATATAGAGCTATTTATATATTCTCCACTTTCCTGTAAAATTTCCTTGGCTACTTTTCCAGGGTCAAGGTATTTTCTTCAACCTTTTTCCGTACCTGCCTCTGGCAGGGAGGGAGCGGAGGGTGGGGAGAGAGCCTTCTACTTTTCAATCCAGTTTTCTACTACTGCTAGGATAGTTGAAAGAAAAATAACTTTTACAAAATTTTCCCTGCACCCGTTGCCATTGGTACCGTCCTCGGTATGGGCCGCAAGGCCTTTTGAGGTACTTCTTTTCCTTGTAACTCCTTGTAACTCTCTCTCTCTCTCTCTCTCTCTCTCTCTCGCTCTCTCTCTCCTCTCTCTCTCTCTCTCTCTGTCTGTAGTGGGGTTCCACATGGTTCCGTTTTGGGGCCGCTGTTGTGTTATCATTTACATAAATGATATCGACGGTGGCATCGTCAGTCGGATCGCCATATTCGCTGATGACACCAAGCTGGGCCAATGTTGGGACGCCCGAAGCGATCGAGGAACTGCTTGCGGACCTAGGTAGGATGGAGAGTGGTCCGAAAAATGGCAAATGCCGTTTAACTTGGGTAAAATGCAAAGTGATGCACATTGGCTACGCCAATCCCAAGTCGGACTACTCGATGTTGTGGTAGTAATATCGAGGTGACTGATTTAGAAAAGGACTTGGGTGTGCTAATTAGCAGCGACATTAAGTTTACGAAACAGGGTGTAGAGTGGAAAGAAAGCCCAGAAACTATTGGGTTATATCAGGAGGCAATTTCAGTTTCGGAACAAGGAGATTGTGCTCTCACTGTACAATTCCCTTGTTCGGCGGCCGCACCTGGAGTATGCTGTGCAGTTTCTGGTCGCCCACCCTCAGGAAGATATTGGGAGGCTGGAGCGAGTGCAGGCGAGGGCCACAAAGTTAATCCCTTCCGTTAGGCATATGGGCTACAATCGACGGTTTACGCGCCCTGAACTTGTTTCCGTTTGAATCTAGAGGCTGCGCGGTCAACTGATCGAAGTTTTCAAGCTCTTACGCTGGTTCAACGATGTCGATTTTAGAAGTATGTTTAGTTTAAATGATAACTCAACTCGCAACAATGGTTGGAAGTTGGATTTGAAACGGTTTTAGGACTAGTGTGTGTGGGAATTACTTTACGTATAAGATCTGTGACCACATGGAACAGGTTACCTTCGGAAGTTGTGAACAGTTCCTCTGTGGATCAGTTCAAGAAAAGGGTAGACGAAATCTTGCACACTATTGAGTGTGTAAAGACATTAGGACCTCAGTCTGCGGAAATTTCTTTCCTATAAAATAGTTAATATCTGGAACCAACTTCCCTCAGAGGTTGTTTCCAGTCAAAGTGTAAATCTGTTTAAAAATATGCTAGACAAAGTACTGAACACACTCATAGTTTAAGATTAAAACCTCAGAAAACTCTGCAGGAGTTCGCTTGCTCGGTGTCTCTGTAAGCAAGCTAAATATAGAGCTATTTATATATTCTCCACTTTCCTGAAATTTCCTTGGCTACTTTTCCAGGGTCAAGGTATTTTCTTCAACCTTTTTCCGTACCTGCCTCTGGCAGGGAGGGAGCGGAGGGTGGGGAGAGAGCCTTCTACTTTTCTATCCAGTTTTCTACTACTGCTAGGATATTGAAAGAAAATAAACTTTTACAAAATGTTCCCTTGCACCCGTTGCCATTGGTACCTCCTCGGTATGGGCCGCAAGGCCTTTTGAGGTACTTCTTTCCTTGTAACTCCTTGTAACTCTCTCTCTCTCTCTCTCTCGGAGGCTGCGCGGTCAACTGATCGAGGTTTTCAAGCTCTTACGCGGGTTCAACGATGTCGATTTTAGAAGTATGTTTAGTTTGAATGATAACCCAACTCGCAACAATGGTTGGAAGTTGGATTTGAAACGGTTTAGGACTAGTGTGTGTGGGAATTACTTTACGTATAAGATCTGTGACACATGGAACAGGTTACCTTCGGAAGTTGTGAACAGTTCCTCTGTGGATCAGTTCAAGAAAAGGGTAGACGAAATCTTGCACACTATTTGAGTGTGTAAAGACATTTAGGACCTCAGTCTGCGGAAATTTCTTTCCTATAAAATAGTTAATATCTGGAACCAACTTCCCTCAGAGGTTGTTTCCAGTCAAAGTGTAAATCTGTTTAAAAATATGCTAGACAAAGTACTGAACACACTCATAGTTTAAGATTAAAACCTCAGAAAACTCTGCAGGAGTTCGCTTGCTCGGTGTCTCTGTGAGCAAGCTAAATATAGAGCTATTTATATATTCTCCACTTTCCTGTAAAATTTACTTGGCTACTTTTCCAGGGTCAAGGTATTTTCTTCAACCTTTTTCCGTACCTGCCTCTGGCAGGGAGGGAGCGGAGGGGGGGAGAGAGCCTTCACTTTTCTATCCAGTTTTCTACTACTGCTAGGATAGTTGAAAGAAAAATAACCTTTTACAAAATGTTCCCTTGCACTCGTTGCCATTGGTACCTCCTCGGTATGGGCCGCAAGGCCTTTTGAGGTCCTTCTTTTCCTTGTAACTCCTTGTAACTCTCTCTCTCTCTCTCTCTCCTCTCTCTCTCTCTCTCTCTCTTTCTCCGGAGGCTGCGCGGTCAACTGATCGAGGTTTTCAAGCTCTTACGCGGGTTCAACGATGTCGATTTTAGAAGTATGTTTAGTTTGAATGATAACCCAACTCGCAACAATGGTTGGAAGTTGGATTTGAAACGGTTTAGGACTAGTGTGTGTGGGAATTACTTTACGTATAAGATCTGTGACACATGGAACAGGTTACCTTCGGAAGTTGTGAACAGTTCCTCTGTGGATCAGTTCAAGAAAAGGGTAGACGAAATCTTGCACACTATTTGAGTGTGTAAAGACATTTAGGCCTCAGTCTGCGGAAATTTCTTTTCCTATAAAATAGTTAATATCTGGAACCAACTTCCCTCAGAGGTTGTTTCCAGTCAAAGTGTAAATCTGTTTAAAAATAGGCTAGACAAAGTACTGAACACACTCATAGTTTAAGATTAAAACCTCAGAAAACTCTGCAGGAGTTCGCTTGCTCGGTGTCTATGTGAGCAAGCTAAATATAGAGCTATTTATATATTCTCCACTTTCCTGTAAAATTTCCTTGGCTACTTTTCCAGGGTCAAGGTATTTTCTTCAACCTTTTTCCGTACCTGCCTCTGGCAGGGAGGGAGCGGAGGGTGGGGAGAGAGCCTTCTACTTTTCAATCCAGTTTTCTACTACTGCTAGGATAGTTGAAAGAAAAATAAACTTTTACAAAATTTTCCCTGGCACCCGTTGCCATTGGTACCTCCTCGGTATGGGCCGCAAGGCCTTTTGAGGTACTTCTTTTCCTTGTAACTCCTTGTAACTCTCTCTCTCTCTCTCTCTCTCTCTCTCTCTCTCTCTCTCTCTCTCTCTGTCTGTAGTGGGGTTCCACATGGTTCCGTTTTGGGGCCGCTGTTGTTTATCATTTACATAAATGATATCGACGGTGGCATCGTCAGTCGGATCGCCATATTCGCTGATGACACCAAGCTTGGGGCCAATGTTGGGACGCCCGAAGCGATCGAGGAACTGCTTGCGGACCTAGGTAGGATAGGAGAGTGGTCCGAAAAATGGCAAATGCCGTTTAACTTGGGTAAATGCAAAGTGATGCACATTGGCTACGCCAATCCCAAGTCGGACTACTCGATGTTGGGTAGTAATATCGAGGTGACTGATTTAGAAAAGGACTTGGGTGTGCTAATTAGCAGCGACTTAAGTTTACGAAACAGGCGTAGAGGTGGAAAAGAAAGCCCAGAAACTATTGGGTTATATCAGGAGGCAATTTCAGTTTCGGAACAAGGAGATTGTGCTCTCACTGTACAATTCCCTTGTTCGGCCGCACCTGGAGTATGCTGTGCAGTTCTGGTCGCCCACCCTCAGGAAAGATATTGAGAGGCTGGAGCGAGTGCAGGCGAGGGCCACAAAGTTAATCCCTTCCGTTAGGCATATGGGCTACAATCGACGGTTACGCGCCCTGAACTTGTTTCCGTTTGAAACTAGGAGGCTGCGCGGTCAACTGATCGAAGTTTTCAAGCTCTTACGCTGGTTCAACGATGTCGATTTTAGAAGTATGTTTAGTTTAAATGATAACTCAACTCGCAACAATGGTTGGAAGTTGGATTTGAAACGGTTTAGGACTAGTGTGTGTGGGAATTACTTTACGTATAAGATCTGTGACACATGGAACAGGTTACCTTCGGAAGTTGTGAACAGTTCCTCTGTGGATCAGTTCAAGAAAAGGGTAGACGAAATCTTGCACACTATTTGAGTGTGTAAAGACATTTAGGACCTCAGTCTGCGGAAATTTCTTTTCCTATAAAATAGTTAATATCTGGAACCAACTTCCCTCAGAGGTTGTTTCCAGTCAAAGTGTAAATCTGTTTAAAAATATGCTAGACAAAGTACTGAACACACTCATAGTTTAAGATTAAAACCTCAGAAAACTCTGCAGGAGTTCGCTTGCTCGGTGTCTCTGTGAGCAAGCTAAATATAGAGCTATTTATATATTCTCCACTTTCCTGTAAAATTTCCTTGGCTACTTTTCCAGGGTCAAGGTATTTTCTTCAACCTTTTCCGTACCTGCCTCTGGCAGGGAGGGAGCGGAGGGTGGGGAGAGAGCCTTCTACTTTCTATCCAGTTTTCTACTACTGCTAGGATAGTTGAAAGAAAAATAAACTTTTACAAAATGTTCCCTTGCACCGTTGCCATTGGTACCTCCTCGGTATGGGCCGCAAGGCCTTTGAGGTACTTCTTTTCCTTGTAACTCCTTGTAACTCTCTCTCTCTCTCTCTCTCGGAGGCTGCGCGGTCAACTGATCGAGGTTTTCAAGCTCTTACGCGGGTTCAACGATGTCGATTTTAGAAGTATGTTTAGTTTGAATGATAACCCAACTCGCAACAATGGTTGGAAGTTGGATTTGAAACGGTTTAGGACTAGTGTGTGTGGGAATTACTTTACGTATAAGATCTGTGACACATGGAACAGGTTACCTTCGGAAGTTGTGAACAGTTCCTCTGTGGATCAGTTCAAGAAAAGGGTAGACGAAATCTTGCACACTATTTGAGTGTGTAAAGACATTTAGGACCTCAGTCTGCGGAAATTTCTTTTCCTATAAAATAGTTAATATCTGGAACCAACTTCCCTCAGAGGTTGTTTCCAGTCAAAGTGTAAATCTGTTTAAAAATATGCTAGACAAAGTACTGAACACACTCATAGTTTAAGATTAAAACCTCAGAAAACTCTGCAGGAGTTCGCTTGCTCGGTGTCTCTGTGAGCAAGCTAAATATAGAGCTATTTATATATTCTCCACTTTCCTGTAAAATTTCCTTGGCTACTTTTCCAGGGTCAAGGTATTTTCTTCAACCTTTTTCCGTACCTGCCTCTGGCAGGGAGGGAGCGGAGGGTGGGGAGAGAGCCTTCTACTTTTCTATCCAGTTTTCTACTACTGCTAGGATAGTTGAAAGAAAAATAACCTTTTACAAAATGTTCCCTTGCACTCGTTGCCATTGGTACCTCCTCGGTATGGGCCGCAAGGCCTTTTGAGGTACTTCTTTTCCTTGTAACTCCTTGTAACTCTCTCTCTCTCTCTCTCTCTCTCTCTCTCTCTCTTTCTCGGAGGCTGCGCGGTCAACTGATCGAGGTTTTCAAGCTCTTACGCGGGTTCAACGATGTCGATTTTAGAAGTATGTTTAGTTTGAATGATAACCCAACTCGCAACAATGGTTGGAAGTTGGATTTGAAACGGTTTAGGACTAGTGTGTGTGGAATTACTTTACGTATAAGATCTGTGACACATGGAACAGGTTACCTTCGGAAGTTGTGAACAGTTCCTCTGTGGATCAGTTCAAGAAAAGGGTAGACGAAATCTTGCACACTATTTGAGTGTGTAAAGACATTTAGGCCTCAGTCTGCGGAAATTTCTTTTCCTATAAAATAGTTAATATCTGGAACCAACTTCCCTCAGAGGTTGTTTCCAGTCAAAGTGTAAATCTGTTTAAAAATAGGCTAGACAAAGTACTGAACACACTCATAGTTTAAGATTAAAACCTCAGAAAACTCTGCAGGAGTTCGCTTGCTCGGTGTCTATGTGAGCAAGCTAAATATAGAGCTATTATATATTCTCCACTTTCCTGTAAAATTTCCTTGGCTACTTTTCCAGGGTCAAGGTATTTTCTTCAACCTTTTTCCGTACCTGCCTCTGGCAGGGAGGGAGCGGAGGGTGGGGAGAGAGCCTTCTACTTTTCAATCCAGTTTTCTACTACTGCTAGGATAGTTGAAAGAAAAATAAACTTTTACAAAATTTTCCCTGGCACCCGTTGCCATTGGTACCTCCTCGGTATGGGCCGCAAGGCCTTTTGAGGTACTTCTTTTCCTTGTAACTCCTTGTAACTCTCTCTCTCTCTCTCTCTCTCTGTCTGTAGTGGGGTTCCACATGGTTCCGTTTTGGGGCCGCTGTTGTTTATCATTTACATAAATGATATCGACGGTGGCATCGTCAGTCGGATCGCCATATTCGCTGATGACACCAAGCTTGGGGCCAATGTTGGGACGCCCGAAGCGATCGAGGAACTGCTTGCGGACCTAGGTAGGATAGGAGAGTGGTCCGAAAAATGGCAAATGCCGTTTAACTTGGGTAAATGCAAAGTGATGCACATTGGCTACGCCAATCCCAAGTCGGACTACTCGATGTTGGGTAGTAATATCGAGGTGACTGATTTAGAAAAGGACTTGGGTGTGCTAATTAGCAGCGACTTAAGTTTACGAAACAGTGCGTAGAGGTGGAAAAGAAAGCCCAGAAACTATTGGGTTATATCAGGAGGCAATTTCAGTTTCGGAACAAGGAGATTGTGCTCTCACTGTACAATTCCCTTGTTCGGCCGCACCTGGAGTATGCTGTGCAGTTCTGGTCGCCCACCCTCAGGAAAGATATTGAGAGGCTGGAGCGAGTGCAGGCGAGGGCCACAAAGTTAATCCCTTCCGTTAGGCATATGGGCTACAATCGACGGTTACGCGCCCTGAACTTGTTTCGCTTGAAACTCGGAGGCTGCGCGGTCAACTGATCGAAGTTTTCAAGCTCTTACGGGTTCAACGATGTCGATTTTAGAAGTATGTTTAGTTTAAATGATAACAACTCGCAACAATGGTTGGAAGTTGGATTTGAAACGGTTTAGGACTAGTGTGTGTGGGAATTACTTTACGTATAAGATCTGTGACACATGGAACAGGTTACCTTCGGAAGTTGTGAACAGTTCCTCTGTGGATCAGTTCAAGAAAAGGGTAGACGAAATCTTGCACACTATTTGAGTGTGTAAAGACATTTAGGACCTCAGTCTGCGGAAATTTCTTTTCCTATAAAATAGTTAATATCTGGAACCAACTTCCCTCAGAGGTTGTTTCCAGTCAAAGTGTAAATCTGTTTAAAAATATGCTAGACAAAGTACTGAACACACTCATAGTTTAAGATTAAAACCTCAGAAAACTCTGCAGGAGTTCGCTTGCTCGGTGTCTCTGTGAGCAAGCTAAATATAGAGCTATTTATATATTCTCCACTTTCCTGTAAAATTTCCTTGGCTACTTTTCCAGGGTCAAGGTATTTTCTTCAACCTTTTTCCGTACCTGCCTCTGGCAGGGAGGGAGCGGAGGGTGGGGAGAGAGCCTTCTACTTTTCTATCCAGTTTTCTACTACTGCTAGGATAGTTGAAAGAAAAATAAACTTTTACAAAATGTTCCCTTGCACCGTTGCCATTGGTACCTCCTCGGTATGGGCCGCAAGGCCTTTTGAGGTACTTCTTTTCCTTGTAACTCCTTGTAACTCTCTCTCTCTCTCTCTCCTCTCTCTCTCTCTCTCTCTCTCTCTCTGGAGGCTGCGCGGTCAACTGATCGAGGTTTTCAAGCTCTTACGCGGGTTCAACGATGTCGATTTTAGAAGTATGTTTAGTTTGAATGATAACCCAACTCGCAACAATGGTTGGAAGTTGGATTTGAAACGGTTTAGGACTAGTGTGTGTGGGAATTACTTTACGTATAAGATCTGTGACACATGGAACAGGTTACCTTCGGAAGTTGTGAACAGTTCCTCTGTGGATCAGTTCAAGAAAAGGGTAGACGAAATCTTGCACACTATTTGAGTGTGTAAAGACATTTAGGACCTCAGTCTGCGGAAATTTCTTTTCCTATAAAATAGTTAATATCTGGAACCAACTTCCCTCAGAGGTTGTTTCCAGTCAAAGTGTAAATCTGTTTAAAAATATGCTAGACAAAGTACTGAACACACTCATAGTTTAAGATTAAAACCTCAGAAAACTCTGCAGGAGTTCGCTTGCTCGGTGTCTCTGTGAGCAAGCTAAATATAGGGCTATTTATATATTCTCCACTTTCCTGTAAAATTTCCTTGGCTACTTTTCCAGGTTCAAGTTATTTTCTTCAACCTTTTTCCGTACCTGCCTCTGGCAGGGAGGGAGCGGAGGGTGGGGAGAGAGCCTTCTACTTTTCTATCCAGTTTTCTACTACTGCTAGGATATTTGAAAGAAAAATAAACTTTTACAAAATGTTCCCTTGCACCCGTTGCCATTGGTACCTCCTCGGTATGGGCCGCAAGGCCTTTTGAGGTACTTCTTTTCCTTGTAACTCCTTGTAACTCTCTCTCTCTCTCTCTCTCGGAGGCTGCGCTGTCAATTGATCGAGGTTTTCAAGCTCTTACGCGGGTTCAACGATGTCGATTTTAGAAGTATGTTTAGTTTGAATGATAACCCAACTCGCAACAATGGATGGAAGTTGGATTTGAAACGGTTTAGGACTAGTGTGTGTGGGAATTACTTTACGTATAAGATCTGTGACACATGGAACAGGTTACCTACGGAAGTTGTGAACAGTTCCTCTGTGGATCAGTTCAAGAAAAGGGTAGACGAAATCTTGCACACTATTTGAGTGTGTAAAGACATTTAGGACCTCAGTCTGCGGAAAATTTCTTTTCCTATAAAATAGTAATATCTGGAACCAACCCATCAGAGGTTGTTTCCAGTCAAAGTGTAAATCTGTTTAAAAATATGCTAGACAAAGTACTGAACACACTCATAGTTTAAGATTAAAACCTCAGAAAACTCTGCAGGAGTTCGCTTGCTCGGTGTCTCTGTGAGCAAGCTAAATATAGAGCTATTTATATATTCTCCACTTTCCTGTAAAATTTACTTGGCTACTTTTCCAGGGTCAAGGTATTTTCTTCAACCTTTTTCCGTACCTGCCTCTGGCAGGGAGGGAGCGGAGGGTGGGGAGAGAGCCTTCTACTTTTCTATCCAGTTTTCTACTACTGCTAGGATAGTTGAAAGAAAAATAACCTTTTACAAAATGTTCCCTTGCACTCGTTGCCATTGGTACCTCCTCGGTATGGGCCGCAAGGCCTTTTGAGGTCCTTCTTTTCCTTGTAACTCCTTGTAACTCTCTCTCTCTCTCTCTCTCTCTCTCTCTCTCTCTCTCTCTCGGAGGCTGCGCGGTCAACTGATCGAGGTTTTCAAGCTCTTACGCGGGTTCAACGATGTCGATTTTAGAAGTATGTTTAGTTTAATGATAACCCAACTCGCAACAATGGTTGGAAGTTGGATTTGAAACGGTTTAGGACTAGTGTGTGTGGGAATTACTTTACGTATAAGATCTGTGACACATGGAACAGGTTACCTTCGGAAGTTGTGAACAGTTCCTCTGTGGATCAGTTCAAGAAAAGGGTAGACGAAATCTTGCACACTATTTGAGTGTGTAAAGACATTTAGGACCTCAGTCTGCGGAAATTTCTTTTCCTATAAAATAGTTAATATCTGGAACCAACTTCCCTCAGAGGTTGTTTCCAGTCAAAGTGTAAATCTGTTTAAAAATATGCTAGACAAAGTACTGAACACACTCATAGTTTAAGATTAAAACCTCAGAAAACTCTGCAGGAGTTCGCTTGCTCGGTGTCTCTGTGAGCAAGCTAAATATAGAGCTATTTATATATTCTCCACTTTCCTGTAAAATTTCCTTGGCTACTTTTCCAGGGTCAAGGTATTTTCTTCAACCTTTTTCCGTACCTGCCTCTGGCAGGGAGGGAGCGGAGGGTGGGGAGAGAGCCTTCTACTTTTCTATCCAGTTTTCTACTGCTAGGATAGTTGAAAGAAAAATAAACTTTTACAAAATGTTCCCTTGCACCCGTTGCCATTGGTACCTCCTCGGTATGGGCCGCAAGGCCTTTTGAGGTACTTCTTTTCCTTGTAACTCCTTGTAACTCTCTCTCTCTCTCTCTCTCGGAGGCTGCGCGGTCAACTGATCGAGGTTTTCAAGCTCTTACGCGGGTTCAACGATGTCGATTTTAGAAGTATGTTTAGTTTGAATGATAACCCAACTCGCAACAATGGTTGGAAGTTGGATTTGAAACGGTTTAGGACTAGTGTGTGTGGGAATTACTTTACGTATAAGATCTGTGACACATGGAACAGGTTACCTTCGGAAGTTGTGAACAGTTCCTCTGTGGATCAGTTCAAGAAAAGGGTAGACGAAATCTTGCACACTATTTGAGTGTGTAAAGACATTTAGGACCTCAGTCTGCGGAAATTTCTTTTCCTATAAAATAGTTAATATCTGGAACCAACTTCCCTCAGAGGTTGTTTCCAGTCAAAGTGTAAATCTGTTTAAAAATATGCTAGACAAAGTACTGAACACACTCATAGTTTAAGATTAAAACCTCAGAAAACTCTGCAGGAGTTCGCTTGCTCGGTGTCTCTGTGAGCAAGCTAAATATAGAGCTATTTATATATTCTCCACTTTCCTGTAAAATTTCCTTGGCTACTTTTCCAGGGTCAAGGTATTTTCTTCAACCTTTTTCCGTACCTGCCTCTGGCAGGGAGGGAGCGGAGGGTGGGGAGAGAGCCTTCTACTTTTCTATCCAGTTTTCTACTACTGCTAGGATAGTTGAAAGAAAAATAACTTTTACAAAATGTTCCCTGCACCCGTTGCCATTGGTACCTCCTCGGTATGGGCCGCAAGGCCTTTTGAGGTACTTCTTTTCCTTGTAACTCCTTGTAACTCTCTCTCTCTCTCTCTCTCTCTCTCTCTCTCTCTCGGAGGCTGCGCGGTCAACTGATCGAGGTTTTCAAGCTCTTACGCGGGTTCAACGATGTCGATTTTAGAAGTATGTTTAGTTTGAATGATAACCCAACTCGCAACAATGGTTGGAAGTTGGATTTGAAACGGTTTAGGACTAGTGTGTGTGGGAATTACTTTACGTATAAGATCTGTGACACATGGAACAGGTTACCTTCGGAAGTTGTGAACAGTTCCTCTGTGGATCAGTTCAAGAAAAGGGTAGACGAAATCTTGCACACTATTTGAGTGTGTAAAGACATTTAGGACCTCAGTCTGCGGAAATTTCTTTTCCTATAAAATAGTTAATATCTGGAACCAACTTCCCTCAGAGGTTGTTTCCAGTCAAAGTGTAAATCTGTTTAAAAATAGGCTAGACAAAGTACTGAACACACTCATAGTTTAAGATTAAAACCTCAGAAAACTCTGCAGGAGTTCGCTTGCTCGGTGTCTTGTGAGCAAGCTAAATATAGAGCTATTTATATATTCTCCACTTTCCTGTAAAATTTCCTTGGCTACTTTTCCAGGGTCAAGGTATTTTCTTCAACCTTTTTCCGTACCTGCCTCTGGCAGGGAGGGAGCGGAGGGTGGGGAGAGAGCCTTCTACTTTTCAATCCAGTTTTCTACTACTGCTAGGATAGTTGAAAGAAAAATAAACTTTTACAAAATTTTCCCTGGCACCCGTTGCCATTGGTACCTCCTCGGTATGGGCCGCAAGGCCTTTTGAGGTACTTCTTTTCCTTGTAACTCCTTGTAACTCTCTCTCTCTCTCTCTCTCTCTCTCTCTCTCTCTCTCTCTCTCTCTCTCTCTAGTGGGGTTCCACAGGGTTCCGTTTTGGGGCCGCTGTTGTTTATCATTTACATAAATGATATCGACGGTGGCATCGTCAGTCGGATCGCCATATTCGCTGATGACACCAAGCTTGGGGCCAATGTTGGGACGCCCGAAGCGATCGAGGAACTGCGTGCGGACCTAGGTAGGATAGGAGAGTGGTCCGAAAAATGGCAAATGCCGTTTAACTTGGGTAAATGCAAAGTGATGCACATTGGCTACGCCAATCCCAAGTCGGACTACTCGATGTTGGGTAGTAATATCGAGGTGACTGATTTAGAAAAGGACTTGGGTGTGCTAATTAGCAGCGACCTTAAGTTTACGAAACAGTGCGTAGAGGTGGAAAAGAAAGCCCAGAAACTATTGGGTTATATCAGGAGGCAATTTCAGTTTCGGAACAAGGAGATTGTGCTCTCACTGTACAATTCCCTTGTTCGGCCGCACCTGGAGTATGCTGTGCAGTTCTGGTCGCCCACCCTCAGGAAAGATATTGAGAGGCTGGAGCGAGTGCAGGCGAGGGCCACAAAGTTAATCCCTTCCGTTAGGCATATGGGCTACAATCGACGGTTACGCGCCCTGAACTTGTTTTCGCTTGAAACTCGGAGGCTGCGCGGTCAACTGATCGAAGTTTTCAAGCTCTTACGCGGTTCAACGATGTCGATTTTAGAAGTATGTTTAGTTTAAATGATAACCCAACTCGCAACAATGGTTGGAAGTTGGATTTGAAACGGTTTAGGACTAGTGTGTGTGGGAATTACTTTACGTATAAGATCTGTGACACATGGAACAGGTTACCTTCGGAAGTTGTGAACAGTTCCTCTGTGGATCAGTTCAAGAAAAGGGTAGACGAAATCTTGCACACTATTTGAGTGTGTAAAGACATTTAGGACCTCAGTCTGCGGAAATTTCTTTTCCTATAAAATAGTTAATATCTGGAACCAACTTCCCTCAGAGGTTGTTTCCAGTCAAAGTGTAAATCTGTTTAAAAATATGCTAGACAAAGTACTGAACACACTCATAGTTTAAGATTAAAACCTCAGAAAACTCTGCAGGAGTTCGCTTGCTCGGTGTCTCTGTGAGCAAGCTAAATATAGAGCTATTTATATATTCTCCACTTTCCTGTAAAATTTCCTTGGCTACTTTTCCAGGGTCAAGGTATTTTCTTCAACCTTTTTCCGTACCTGCCTCTGGCAGGGAGGGAGCGGAGGGTGGGGAGAGAGCCTTCTACTTTTCTATCCAGTTTTCTACTACTGCTAGGATAGTTGAAAGAAAAATAAACTTTTACAAAATGTTCCCTGCACTCCGTTGCCATTGGTACCTCCTCGGTATGGGCCGCAAGGCCTTTTGAGGTACTTCTTTTCCTTGTAACTCCTTGTAACTCTCTCTCTCTCTCTCTCTCTCTCTCTCTCTCTCTCTCTCGGAGGCTGCGCGGTCAACTGATCGAGGTTTTCAAGCTCTTACGCGGGTTCAACGATGTCGATTTTAGAAGTATGTTTAGTTTGAATGATAACCCAACTCGCAACAATGGTTGGAAGTTGGATTTGAAACGGTTTAGGACTAGTGTGTGTGGGAATTACTTTACGTATAAGATCTGTGACACATGGAACAGGTTACCTTCGGAAGTTGTGAACAGTTCCTCTGTGGATCAGTTCAAGAAAAGGGTAGACGAAATCTTGCACACTATTTGAGTGTGTAAAGACATTTAGGACCTCAGTCTGCGGAAATTTCTTTTCCTATAAAATAGTTAATATCTGGAACCAACTTCCCTCAGAGGTTGTTTCCAGTCAAAGTGTAAATCTGTTTAAAAATAGGCTAGACAAAGTACTGAACACACTCATAGTTTAAGATTAAAACCTCAGAAAACTCTGCAGGAGTTCGCTTGCTCGGTGTCTCTGTGAGCAAGCTAAATATAGAGCTATTTATATATTCTCCACTTTCCTGTAAAATTTCCTTGGCTACTTTTCCAGGGTCAAGGTATTTTCTTCAACCTTTTTCCGTACCTGCCTCTGGCAGGGAGGGAGCGGAGGGTGGGGAGAGAGCCTTCTACTTTTCAATCCAGTTTTCTACTACTGCTAGGATAGTTGAAAGAAAAATAAACTTTTACAAAATTTTCCCTGGCACCCGTTGCCATTGGTACCTCCTCGGTATGGGCCGCAAGGCCTTTTGAGGTACTTCTTTTCCTTGTAACTCCTTGTAACTCTCTCTCTCTCTCTCTCTCTCTCTCTCTCTCTCTCTCTCTCTCTCTCTCTCTCTGTAGTGGGGTTCCACAGGGTTCCGTTTTGGGGCCGCTGTTGTTTATCATTTACATAAATGATATCGACGGTGGCATCGTCAGTCGGATCGCCATATTCGCTGATGACACCAAGCTTGGGGCCAATGTTGGGACGCCCGAAGCGATCGAGGAACTGCGTGCGGACCTAGGTAGGATAGGAGTGGTCCGAAAAATGGCAAATGCCGTTTAACTTGGGTAAATGCAAAGTGATGCACATTGGCTACGCCAATCCCAAGTCGGACTACTCGATGTTGGGTAGTAATATCGAGGTGACTGATTTAGAAAAGGACTTGGGTGTGCTAATTAGCAGCGACCTTAAGTTTACGAAACAGTGCGTAGAGTGGAAAAGAAAGCCCAGAAACTATTGGGTTATATCAGGAGGCAATTTCAGTTTCGGAACAAGGAGATTGTGCTCTCACTGTACAATTCCCTTGTTCGGCCGCACCTGGAGTATGCTGTGCAGTTCTGGTCGCCCACCCTCAGGAAAGATATTGAGAGGCTGGAGCGAGTGCAGGCGAGGGCCACAAAGTTAATCCCTTCCGTTAGGCATATGGGCTACAATCGACGGTTACGCGCCCTGAACTTGTTTTCGCTTGAAACTCGGAGGCTGCGCGGTCAACTGATCGAAGTTTTCAAGCTCTTACGCTGGTTCAACGATGTCGATTTTAGAAGTATGTTTAGTTTAAATGATAACCCAACTCGCAACAATGGTTGGAAGTTGGATTTGAAACGGTTTAGGACTAGTGTGTGTGGGAATTACTTTACGTATAAGATCTGTGACACATGGAACAGGTTACCTTCGGAAGTTGTGAACAGTTCCTCTGTGGATCAGTTCAAGAAAAGGGTAGACGAAATCTTGCACACTATTTGAGTGTGTAAAGACATTTAGGACCTCAGTCTGCGGAAATTTCTTTTCCTATAAAATAGTTAATATCTGGAACCAACTTCCCTCAGAGGTTGTTTCCAGTCAAAGTGTAAATCTGTTTAAAAATAGCTAGACAAAGTACTGAACACACTCATAGTTTAAGATTAAAACCTCAGAAAACTCTGCAGGAGTTCGCTTGCTCGGTGTCTCTGTGAGCAAGCTAAATATAGAGCTATTTATATATTCTCCACTTTCCTGTAAAATTTCCTTGGCTACTTTTCCAGGGTCAAGGTATTTTCTTCAACCTTTTTCCGTACCTGCCTCTGGCAGGGAGGGAGCGGAGGGTGGGGAGAGAGCCTTCTACTTTTCTATCCAGTTTTCTACTACTGCTAGGATAGTTGAAAGAAAAATAAACTTTTACAAAATGTTCCCTGCACCCGTTGCCATTGGTACCTCCTCGGTATGGGCCGCAAGGCCTTTTGAGGTACTTCTTTTCCTTGTAACTCCTTGTAACTCTCTCTCTCTCTCTCTCTCGGAGGCTGCGCGGTCAACTGATCGAGGTTTTCAAGCTCTTACGCGGGTTCAACGATGTCGATTTTAGAAGTATGTTTAGTTTGAATGATAACCCAACTCGCAACAATGGTTGGAAGTTGGATTTGAAACGGTTTAGGACTAGTGTGTGTGGGAATTACTTTACGTATAAGATCTGTGACACATGGAACAGGTTACCTTCGGAAGTTGTGAACAGTTCCTCTGTGGATCAGTTCAAGAAAAGGGTAGACGAAATCTTGCACACTATTTGAGTGTGTAAAGACATTTAGGACCTCAGTCTGCGGAAATTTCTTTTCCTATAAAATAGTTAATATCTGGAACCAACTTCCCTCAGAGGTTGTTTCCAGTCAAAGTGTAAATCTGTTTAAAAATATGCTAGACAAAGTACTGAACACACTCATAGTTTAAGATTAAAACCTCAGAAAACTCTGCAGGAGTTCGCTTGCTCGGTGTCTCTGTGAGCAAGCTAAATATAGAGCTATTTATATATTCTCCACTTTCCTGTAAAATTTCCTTGGCTACTTTTCCAGGGTCAAGGTATTTTCTTCAACCTTTTTCCGTACCTGCCTCTGGCAGGGAGGGAGCGGAGGGTGGGGAGAGAGCCTTCTACTTTTCTATCCAGTTTTCTACTACTGCTAGGATAGTTGAAAGAAAAATAACTTTTACAAAATGTTCCCTGCACCCGTTGCCATTGGTACCTCCTCGGTATGGGCCGCAAGGCCTTTTGAGGTACTTCTTTTCCTTGTAACTCCTTGTAACTCTCTCTCTCTCTCTCTCTCTCTCTCTCTCTCTCTCTCTCTCTCTGGAGGCTGCGCGGTCAACTGATCGAGGTTTTCAAGCTCTTACGCGGGTTCAACGATGTCGATTTTAGAAGTATGTTTAGTTTGAATGATAACCCAACTCGCAACAATGGTTGGAAGTTGGATTTGAAACGGTTTAGGACTAGTGTGTGTGGGAATTACTTTACGTATAAGATCTGTGACACATGGAACAGGTTACCTTCGGAAGTTGTGAACAGTTCCTCTGTGGATCAGTTCAAGAAAAGGGTAGACGAAATCTTGCACACTATTTGAGTGTGTAAAGACATTTAGGCCTCAGTCTGCGGAAATTTCTTTTCCTATAAAATAGTTAATATCTGGAACCAACTTCCCTCAGAGGTTGTTTCCAGTCAAAGTGTAAATCTGTTTAAAAATAGGCTAGACAAAGTACTGAACACACTCATAGTTTAAGATTAAAACCTCAGAAAACTCTGCAGGAGTTCGCTTGCTCGGTGTCTATGTGAGCAAGCTAAATATAGAGCTATTTATATATTCTCCACTTTCCTGTAAAATTTCCTTGGCTACTTTTCCAGGGTCAAGGTATTTTCTTCAACCTTTTTCCGTACCTGCCTCTGGCAGGGAGGGAGCGGAGGGTGGGGAGAGAGCCTTCTACTTTTCAATCCAGTTTTCTACTACTGCTAGGATAGTTGAAAGAAAAATAAACTTTTACAAAATTTTCCCTGGCACCCGTTGCCATTGGTACCTCCTCGGTATGGGCCGCAAGGCCTTTTGAGGTACTTCTTTTCCTTGTAACTCCTTGTAACTCTCTCTCTCTCTCTCTCTCTCTCTCTCTCTCTCTCTCTCTCTCTCTCTCTCTGTAGTGGGGTTCCACAGGTTCCGTTTTGGGGCCGCTGTTGTTTATCATTTACATAAATGATATCGACGGTGGCATCGTCAGTCGGATCGCCATATTCGCTGATGACACCAAGCTTGGGGCCAATGTTGGGACGCCCGAAGCGATCGAGGAACTGCGTGCGGACCTAGGTAGGATAGGAGAGTGGTCCGAAAAATGGCAAATGCCGTTTAACTTGGGTAAATGCAAAGTGATGCACATTGGCTACGCCAATCCCAAGTCGGACTACTCGATGTTGGGTAGTAATATCGAGGTGACTGATTTAGAAAAGGACTTGGGTGTGCTAATTAGCAGCGACCTTAAGTTTACGAAACAGTGCGTAGAGGTGGAAAAGAAGCCAGAAACTATTGGGTTATATCAGGAGGCAATTTCAGTTTCGGAACAAGGAGATTGTGCTCTCACTGTACAATTCCCTTGTTCGGCCGCACCTGGAGTATGCTGTGCAGTTCTGGTCGCCCACCCTCAGGAAAGATATTGAGAGGCTGGAGCGAGTGCAGGCGAGGGCCACAAAGTTAATCCCTTCCGTTAGGCATATGGGCTACAATCGACGGTTACGCGCCCTGAACTTGTTTTCGCTTGAAACTCGGAGGCTGCGCGGTCAACTGATCGAAGTTTTCAAGCTCTTACGCGGTTCAACGATGTCGATTTTAGAAGTATGTTTAGTTTAAATGATAACCCAACTCGCAACAATGGTTGGAAGTTGGATTTGAAACGGTTTAGGACTAGTGTGTGTGGGAATTACTTTACGTATAAGATCTGTGACACATGGAACAGGTTACCTTCGGAAGTTGTGAACAGTTCCTCTGTGGATCAGTTCAAGAAAAGGGTAGACGAAATCTTGCACACTATTTGAGTGTGTAAAGACATTTAGGACCTCAGTCTGCGGAAATTTCTTTTCCTATAAAATAGTTAATATCTGGAACCAACTTCCCTCAGAGGTTGTTTCCAGTCAAAGTGTAAATCTGTTTAAAAATATGCTAGACAAAGTACTGAACACACTCATAGTTTAAGATTAAAACCTCAGAAAACTCTGCAGGAGTTCGCTTGCTCGGTGTCTCTGTGAGCAAGCTAAATATAGAGCTATTTATATATTCTCCACTTTCCTGTAAAATTTCCTTGGCTACTTTTCCAGGGTCAAGGTATTTTCTTCAACCTTTTTCCGTACCTGCCTCTGGCAGGGAGGGAGCGGAGGGTGGGGAGAGAGCCTTCTACTTTTCTATCCAGTTTTCTACTACTGCTAGGATAGTTGAAAGAAAAATAAACTTTTACAAAATGTTCCCTTGCACCCGTTGCCATTGGTACCTCCTCGGTATGGGCCGCAAGGCCTTTTGAGGTACTTCTTTTCCTTGTAACTCCTTGTAACTCTCTCTCTCTCTCTCTCTCGGAGGCTGCGCGGTCAACTGATCGAGGTTTTCAAGCTCTTACGCGGGTTCAACGATGTCGATTTTAGAAGTATGTTTAGTTTGAATGATAACCCAACTCGCAACAATGGTTGGAAGTTGGATTTGAAACGGTTTAGGACTAGTGTGTGTGGGAATTACTTTACGTATAAGATCTGTGACACATGGAACAGGTTACCTTCGGAAGTTGTGAACAGTTCCTCTGTGGATCAGTTCAAGAAAAGGGTAGACGAAATCTTGCACACTATTTGAGTGTGTAAAGACATTTAGGACCTCAGTCTGCGGAAATTTCTTTTCCTATAAAATAGTTAATATCTGGAACCAACTTCCCTCAGAGGTTGTTTCCAGTCAAAGTGTAAATCTGTTTAAAAATAGGCTAGACAAAGTACTGAACACACTCATAGTTTAAGATTAAAACCTCAGAAAACTCTGCAGGAGTTCGCTTGCTCGGTGTCTCTGTGAGCAAGCTAAATATAGAGCTATTTATATATTCTCCACTTTCCTGTAAAATTTCCTTGGCTACTTTTCCAGGGTCAAGGTATTTTCTTCAACCTTTTTCCGTACCTGCCTCTGGCAGGGAGGGAGCGGAGGGTGGGGAGAGAGCCTTCTACTTTTCTATCCAGTTTTCTACTACTGCTAGGATAGTTGAAAGAAAAATAACTTTTACAAAATGTTCCCTGCACCCGTTGCCATTGGTACCTCCTCGGTATGGGCCGCAAGGCCTTTTGAGGTACTTCTTTTCCTTGTAACTCCTTGTAACTCTCTCTCTCTCTCTCTCTCTCTCTCTCTCTCTCTCTTTCTCTCGGAGGCTGCGCGGTCAACTGATCGAGGTTTTCAAGCTCTTACGCGGGTTCAACGATGTCGATTTTAGAAGTATGTTTAGTTTGAATGATAACCCAACTCGCAACAATGGTTGGAAGTTGGATTTGAAACGGTTTAGGACTAGTGTGTGTGGGAATTACTTTACGTATAAGATCTGTGACACATGGAACAGGTTACCTTCGGAAGTTGTGAACAGTTCCTCTGTGGATCAGTTCAAGAAAAGGGTAGACGAAATCTTGCACACTATTTGAGTGTGTAAAGACATTTAGGGCCTCAGTCTGCGGAAATTTCTTTTCCTATAAAATAGTTAATATCTGGAACCAACTTCCCTCAGAGGTTGTTTCCAGTCAAAGTGTAAATCTGTTTAAAAATAGGCTAGACAAAGTACTGAACACACTCATAGTTTAAGATTAAAACCTCAGAAAACTCTGCAGGAGTTCGCTTGCTCGGTGTCTATGTGAGCAAGCTAAATATAGAGCTATTTATATATTCTCCACTTTCCTGTAAAATTTCCTTGGCTACTTTTCCAGGGTCAAGGTATTTTCTTCAACCTTTTTCCGTACCTGCCTCTGGCAGGGAGGGAGCGGAGGGTGGGGAGAGAGCCTTCTACTTTTCAATCCAGTTTTCTACTACTGCTAGGATAGTTGAAAGAAAAATAAACTTTTACAAAATTTTCCCTGGCACCCGTTGCCATTGGTACCTCCTCGGTATGGGCCGCAAGGCCTTTTGAGGTACTTCTTTTCCTTGTAACTCCTTGTAACTCTCTCTCTCTCTCTCTCTCTCTGTCTGTAGTGGGGTTCCACATGGTTCCGTTTTGGGGCCGCTGTTGTTTATCATTTACATAAATGATATCGACGGTGGCATCGTCAGTCGGATCGCCATATTCGCTGATGACACCAAGCTTGGGGCCAATGTTGGGACGCCCGAAGCGATCGAGGAACTGCTGCGGACCTAGGTAGGATAGGAGAGTGGTCCGAAAAATGGCAAATGCCGTTTAACTTGGGTAAATGCAAAGTGATGCACATTGGCTACGCCAATCCCAAGTCGGACTACTCGATGTTGGGTAGTAATATCGAGGTGACTGATTTAGAAAAGGACTTGGGTGTGCTAATTAGCAGCGACCTTAAGTTTACGAAACAGGCGTAGAGGTGGAAAAGAAAGCCCAGAAACTATTGGGTTATATCAGGAGGCAATTTCAGTTTCGGAACAAGGAGATTGTGCTCTCACTGTACAATTCCCTTGTTCGGCCGCACCTGGAGTATGCTGTGCAGTTCTGGTCGCCCACCCTCAGGAAAGATATTGAGAGGCTGGAGCGAGTGCAGGCGAGGGCCACAAAGTTAATCCCTTCCGTTAGGCATATGGGCTACAATCGACGGTTACGCGCCCTGAACTTGTTTCCTTGAAACTAGGAGGCTGCGCGGTCAACTGATCGAAGTTTTCAAGCTCTTACGCGGGTTCAACGATGTCGATTTTAGAAGTATGTTTAGTTTAAATGATAACCAACTCGCAACAATGGATTGGAAGTTGGATTTGAAACGGTTTAGGACTAGTGTGTGTGGGAATTACTTTACGTATAAGATCTGTGGACACATGGAACAGGTTACCTTCGGAAGTTGTGAACATTCTCTGTGGATCAGTTCAAGAAAAGGGTAGACGAAATCTTGTACACTATTTGAGTGTTAAAGACATTTAGGACCTCAGTCTGCGAAATTCTTTTCCTATAAAAATAGTTAATATCTGAACAAACTTCCTCAGAGTTTGTTTCCAGTCAAAGTGTAAATCTGTTTAAAAATATGCTAGAACAAAGTACTGAACACATCATAGTTTAAGATTAAAACCTCAGAAAACTCTGCAGGAGTTCGCTTGCTCGTGTCTCTGTGAGCAAGCTAAATATAGAGCTATTTATATATTCTCCACTTTCCGTAAAATTACTTGCTACTTTTCCAGGGTCAAGGTATTTTCTTCAACCTTTTTCCGTACCTGCCTCTGGCAGGGAGGGAGCGGAGGGTGGGAGAGCCTTCTACTTTCTATCCAGTTTTCTACTACTGCTAGGATAGTTGAAAGAAAAATAACCTTTTACAAAATGTTCCTTGCACTCGTTGCCATTGGTACCTCCTCGGTATGGGCCGCAAGGCCTTTTGAGGTCCTTCTTTTCCTTGTAACTCCTTGTAACTCTCTCTCTCTCTTCTCTCTCTCTCTCTCTCTCTCTCTCTTTCTCTCGGAGGCTGCGCGGTCAACTGATCGAGGTTTTCAAGCTCTTACGCGGGTTCAACGATGTCGATTTTAGAAGTATTTAGTTGAATGATAACCCAACTCGCAACAATGGTTGGAAGTTGGATTTGAAACGGTTTAGGACTAGTGTGTGTGGGAATTACTTTACGTATAAGATCTGTGAACACATGGAACAGGTTACCTTCGGAAGTTGTGAACAGTTCCTCTGTGGATCAGTTCAAGAAAAGGGTAGACGAAATCTTGCACACTATTTGAGTGTGTAAAGACATTTAGGACCTCAGTCTGCGGAAATTTCTTTTCCTATAAAATAGTTAATATCTGGAACCAACATCCCTCAGAGGTTGTTTCCAGTCAAAGTGTAAATCTGTTTAAAAATCTAGACAAAGTACTGAACACACTCATAGTTTAAGATTAAAACCTCAGAAAACTCTGCAGGAGTTCGCTTGCTCGGTGTCTCTGTGAGCAAGCTAAATATAGAGCTATTTATATTTCTCCACTTTCCTGTAAAATTTCCTTGGCTACTTTTCCAGGTCAAGGTATTTTCTTCAACCTTTTTCCGTACCTGCCTCTGGCAGGGAGGGAGCGGAGGGTGGGGAGAGAGCCTTCTACTTTTCTATCCAGTTTTCTACTACTGCTAGGATAGTTTGAAAGAAAAATAAACTTTTACAAAATGTTCCCTTGCACCCGTTGCCATTGGTACCTCCTCGGTATGGGCCGCAAGGCCTTTTGAGGTCTTCTTTCCTTGTAACTCCTTGTAACTCTCTCTATCTCTCTCTCTCTCTCTCTCTCTCTCTCTTTCTCTCGGGCTGCGCGGTCAATGATCGAGGTTTTCAAGCTCTTACGCGGGTTCAACGATGTCGATTTTAGAAGTATGTTTAGTTTGAATGATAACCCAACTCGCAACAATGGTTGGAAGTTGGATTTGAAACGGTTTAGGACTAGTGTGTGTGGGAATTACTTTACGTATAAGATCTGTGACACATGGAACAGGTTACCTTCGGAAGTTGTGAACAGTTCCTCTGTGGATCAGTTCAAGAAAAGGGTAGACGAAATCTTGCACACTATTTGAGTGTGTAAAGACATTTAGGACCTCAGTCTGCGGAAATTTCTTTTCCTATAAAATAGTTAATATCTGGAACCAACTTCCCTCAGAGGTTGTTTCCAGTCAAAGTGTAAATCTGTTTAAAAATAGCTAGACAAAGTACTGAACACTCATAGTTTAAGATTAAAACCTCAGGAGTCTCGCTGCTGCTCGTGTCTCGTGAGCAAGTAAATTAGAGCTATATTCTCCACTTTCCTGTAAAAAATTTCCTTGGCTACTTTTCCAGGGTCAAGGTATTTTCTTCAACCTTTTTCCGTACCTGCCTCTGGCAGGGAGGGAGCGGAGGGTGGGGAGAGAGCCTTCTACTTTTCTATCCAGTTTTCTACTACTGCTAGGATAGTTGAAAGAAAAATAACTTTTACAAAATGTTCCCTTGCACCGTTGCCATTGGTACCTCCTCGGTATGGGCCGCAAGGCCTTTTGAGGTACTTCTTTTCCTTGTAACTCCTTGTAACTCTCTCTCTCTCTCTCTCTCGGAGGCTGCGCGGTCAACTGATCGAGGTTTTCAAGCTCTTACGCGGGTTCAACGATGTCGATTTTAGAAGTATGTTTAGTTTGAATGATAACCCAACTCGCAACAATGGTTGGAAGTTGGATTTGAAACGGTTTAGGACTAGTGTGTGTGGGAATTACTTTACGTATAAGATCTGTGACACATGGAACAGGTTACCTTCGGAAGTTGTGAACAGTTCCTCTGTGGATCAGTTCAAGAAAAGGGTAGACGAAATCTTGCACACTATTTGAGTGTGTAAAGACATTTAGGACCTCAGTCTGCGGAAATTTCTTTTCCTATAAAATAGTTAATATCTGGAACCAACTTCCCTCAGAGGTTGTTTCCAGTCAAAGTGTAAATCTGTTTAAAAATATGCTAGACAAAGTACTGAACACACTCATAGTTTAAGATTAAAACCTCAGAAAACTCTGCAGGAGTTCGCTTGCTCGGTGTCTCTGTGAGCAAGCTAAATATAGAGCTATTTATATATTCTCCACTTTCCTGTAAAATTTCCTTGGCTACTTTTCCAGGGTCAAGGTATTTTCTTCAACCTTTTTCCGTACCTGCCTCTGGCAGGGAGGGAGCGGAGGGTGGGGAGAGAGCCTTCTACTTTTCTATCCAGTTTTCTACTACTGCTAGGATAGTTGAAAGAAAAATAAACTTTTACAAAATGTTCCCTTGCACCCGTTGCCATTGGTACCTCCTCGGTATGGGCCGCAAGGCCTTTTGAGGTACTTCTTTTCCTTGTAACTCCTTGTAACTCTCTCTCTCTCTCTCTCTCTCTCTCTCTCTCTTTCTCTCGGAGGCTGCGCGGTCAACTGATCGAGGTTTTCAAGCTCTTACGCGGGTTCAACGATGTCGATTTTAGAAGTATGTTTAGTTTGAATGATAACCCAACTCGCAACAATGGTTGGAAGTTGGATTTGAAACGGTTTAGGACTAGTGTGTGTGGGAATTACTTTACGTATAAGATCTGTGACACATGGAACAGGTTACCTTCGGAAGTTGTGAACAGTTCCTCTGTGGATCAGTTCAAGAAAAGGGTAGACGAAATCTTGCACACTATTTGAGTGTGTAAAGACATTTAGGGCCTCAGTCTGCGGAAATTTCTTTTCCTATAAAATAGTTAATATGTGGAACCAACTTCCCTCAGAGGTTGTTTCCAGTCAAAGTGTAAATCTGTTTAAAAATAGGCTAGACAAAGTACTGAACACACTCATAGTTTAAGATTAAAACCTCAGAAAACTCTGCAGGAGTTCGCTTGCTCGGTGTCTATGTGAGCAAGCTAAATATAGAGCTATTTATATATTCTCCACTTTCCTGTAAAATTTCCTTGGCTACTTTTCCAGGGTCAAGGTATTTTCTTCAACCTTTTTCCGTACCTGCCTCTGGCAGGGAGGGAGCGGAGGGTGGGGAGAGAGCCTTCTACTTTTCTATGAGTTTTCTACTACTGCTAGGATAGTTGAAAGAAAAATAACCTTTTACAAAATGTTCCCTTGCACCCGTTGCCATTGGTACCTCCTCGGTATGGGCCGCAAGGCCTTTTGAGGTACTTCTTTTCCTTGTAACTCCTTGTAACTCTCTCTCTCTCTCTCTCTCTCTCTCCTCTCTTTCTCTCGGAGGCTGCGCGGTCAACTGATCAAGGTTTTCAAGCTCTTACGCGGGTTCAACGATGTCGATTTTAGAAGTATGTTTAGTTTGAATGATAACCCAACTCGCAACAATGGTTGGAAGTTGGATTTGAAACGGTTTAGGACTAGTGTGTGTGGGAATTACTTTACGTATAAGATCTGTGACACATGGAACAGGTTACCTTCGGAAGTTGTGAACAGTTCCTCTGTGGATCAGTTCAAGAAAAGGGTAGACGAAATCTTGCACACTATTTGAGTGTGTAAAGACATTTAGGACCTCAGTCTGCGGAAATTTCTTTTCCTATAAAATAGTTAATATCTGGAACCAAACTTCCCTCAGAGGTTGTTTCCAGTCAAAGTGTAAATCTGTTTAAAAATATGCTAGACAAAGTACTGAACACACTCATAGTTTAAGATTAAAACTCAGAAAACTCTGCAGGAGTTCGCTTGCTCGGTGTCTCTGTGAGCAAGCTAAATATAGAGCTATTTATATATTCTCCACTTTCCTGTAAAATTTCCTTGGCTACTTTTCCAGGGTCAAGGTATTTTCTTCAACCTTTTTCCGTACCTGCCTCTGGCAGGGAGGGAGCGGAGGGTGGGGAGAGAGCCTTCTACTTTTCAATCCAGTTTTCTACTACTGCTAGGATAGTTGAAAGAAAAATAAACTTTTACAAAATTTTCCCTGGCACCCGTTGCCATTGGTACCTCCTCGGTATGGGCCGCAAGGCCTTTTGAGGTACTTCTTTTCTTTGTAACTCCTTGTAACTCTCTCTCTCTCTCTCTCTCTCTCTCTCTCTCTCTCTCTCTCTGTATTGGGGTACCACAGGGTTCCGTTTTGGGGCCGCTGTTTTTTATCATTTACATAAATGATATCGACGGTGGCATCGTCAGTCGGATCGCCATATTCGCTGATGACACCAAGCTTGGGGCCAATGTTGGGACGCCCGAAGCGATCGAGGAACTGCTTGCGGACCTAGGTAGGATAGGAGAGTGGTCCGAAAAATGGCAAATGCCGTTTAACTTGGGTAAATGCAAAGTGATGCACATTGGCTACGCCAATCCCAAGTCGGACTACTCGATGTTGGGTAGTAATATCGAGGTGACTGATTTAGAAAAGGACTTGGGTGTGCTAATTAGCAGCGACCTTAAGTTTACGAAACAGTGCGTAGAGGTGGAAAAGAAAGCCCAGAAACTATTGGGTTATATCAGGAGGCAATTTCAGTTTCGGAACAAGGAGATTGTGCTCTCACTGTACAATTCCCTTGTTCGGCCGCAACTGGAGTATGCTGTGTAGTTCTGGTCGCCCACCCTCAGGAAAGATATTGAGAAGCTGGAGCGAGTGCAGGCGAGGGCCACAAAGTTAATCCCTTCCGTTAGGCATATGGGCTACAATCGACGGTTACGCGCCCTGAACTTGTTTTCGCTTGAAACTCGGAGGCTGCGCGGTCAACTGATCGAAGTTTTCAAGCTCTTACGCGGGTTCAACGATGTCGATTTTAGAAGTTTGTTTAGTTTAAATGATAACCCAACTCGCAACAATGGTTGGAAGTTGGATTTGAAACGGTTTAGGACTAGTGTGTGTGGGAATTACTTTACGTATAAGATCTCTGACACATGGAACAGGTTACGTTCGGAAGTTGTGAACAGTTCCTCTGTGGATCAGTTCAAGAAAAGGGTAGACGAAATCTTGCACACTATTTGAGTGTGTAAAGACATTTAGGTCCTCAGTCTGCGGAAATTTCTTTTCCTATAAAATAGTTAATATCTGGAACCAACTTCCCTCAGAGGTTGTTTCCAGTCAAAGTGTAAATCTGTTTAAAAATATGCTAGACAAAGTACTGAACACACTCATAGTTTAAGATTAAAACCTCAGAAAACTCTGCAGGAGTTCGCTTGCTCGGTGTCTCTGTGAGCAAGCTAAATATAGAGCTATTTATATATTCTCCACTTTCCTGTAAAATTTCCTTGGCTACTTTTCCAGGGTCAAGGTATTTTCTTCAACCTTTTTCCGTACCTGCCTCTGGCAGGGAGGGAGCGGAGGGTGGGGAGAGAACCTTCTACTTTTCTATGAGTTTTCTACTACTGCTAGGATAGTTGAAAGAAAAATAACCTTTTACAAAATGTTCCCTTGCACCCGTTGCCATTGGTACCTCCTCGGTATGGGCCGCAAGGCCTTTTGAGGTACTTATTTTCTTTGTAACTCCTTGTAACTCTCTCTCTCTCTCTCTCTCTCTCTCTCTCGGAGGCTGCGCGGTCAACTGATCGAGGTTTTCAAGCTCTTACGCGGGTTCAACGATGTCGATTTTAGAAGTATGTTTAGTTTGAATGATAACCCAACTCGCAACAATGGTTGGAAGTTGGATTTGAAACGGTTTAGGACTAGTGTGTGTGGGAATTACTTTACGTATAAGATCTGTGACACATGGAACAGGTTACCTTCGGAAGTTGTGAACAGTTCCTCTGTGGATCAGTTCAAGAAAAGGGTAGACGAAATCTTGCACACTATTTGAGTGTGTAAAGACATTTAGGACCTCAGTCTGCGGAAATTTCTTTTCCTATAAAATAGTTAATATCTGGAACCAACTTCCCTCAGAGGTTGTTTCCAGTCAAAGTGTAAATCTGTTTAAAATATGCTAGACAAAGTACTGAACACACTCATAGTTTAAGATTAAAACCTCAGAAAACTCTGCAGGAGTTCGCTTGCTCGGTGTCTCTGTGAGCAAGCTAAATATAGAGCTATTTATATATTCTCCACTTTCCTGTAAAATTTCCTTGGCTACTTTTCCAGGGTCAAGGTATTTTCTTCAACCTTTTTCCGTACCTGCCTCTGGCAGGGAGGGAGCGGAGGGTGGGGAGAGAGCCTTCTACTTTTCAATCCAGTTTTCTACTACTGCTAGGATAGTTGAAAGAAAAATAAACTTTTACAAAATTTTCCCTGGCACCCGTTGCCATTGGTACCTCCTCGGTATGGGCCGCAAGGCCTTTTGAGGTACTTCTTTTCCTTGTAACTCCTTGTAACTCTCTCTCTCTCTCTCTCTCTCTCTCTCTCTCTCTCTCTCTCTCTCTCTCTAGTGGGGTTCCACAGGGTTCCGTTTTGGGGCCGCTGTTGTTTATCATTTGCATAAATGATATCGACGGTGGCATCGTCAGTCGGATCGCCATATTCACTGATGACACCTAGCTTGGGGCCAATGTTGGGACGCCCGAAGCGATCGAGGAACTGCGTGCGGACCTAGGTAGGATAGGAGAGTGGTCCGAAAAATGGCAAATGCCGTTTAACTTGGGTAAATGCAAAGTGATGCACATTGGCTACGCCAATCCCAAGTCGGACTACTCGATGTTGGGTAGTAATATCGAGGTGACTGATTTAGAAAAGGACTTGGGTGTGCTAATTAGCAGCGACATTAAGTTTACGAAACAGTGCGTAGAGGTGGAAAAGAAAGCCCAGAAACTATTGGGTTATATCAGGAGGCAATTTCAGTTTCGGAACAAGGAGATTGTGCTCTCACTGTACAATTCCCTTGTTCGGCCGCACCTGGAGTATGCTGTGCAGTTCTGGTCGCCCACCCTCAGGAAAGATATTGAGAGGCTGGAGCGAGTGCAGGCGAGGGCCACAAAGTTAATCCCTTCCGTTAGGCATATGGGCTACAATCGACGGTTACGCGCCCTGAACTTGTTTTCGCTTGAAACTCGGAGGCTGCGCGGTCAACTGATCGAAGTTTTCAAGCTCTTACGCTGGTTCAACGATGTCGATTTTAGAAGTATGTTTAGTTTAAATGATAACCCAACTCGCAACAATGGTTGGAAGTTGGATTTGAAACGGTTTAGGACTAGTGTGTGTGGGAATTACTTTACGTATAAGATCTGTGACACATGGAACAGGTTACCTTCGGAAGTTGTGAAAAGTTCCTCTGTGGATCAGTTCAAGAAAAGGGTAGACGAAATCTTGCACACTATTTGAGTGTGTAAAGACATTTAGGACCTCAGTCTGCGGAAATTTCTTTTCCTATAAAATAGTTAATAGCTGGAACCAACTTCCCTCAGAGGTTGTTTCCAGTCAAAGTGTAAATCTGTTTAAAAATATGCTAGACAAAGTACTGAACACACTCATAGTTTAAGATTAAAACCTCAGAAAACTCTGCAGGAGTTCGCTTGCTCGGTGTCTCTGTGAGCAAGCTAAATATAGAGCTATTTATATATTCTCCACTTTCCTGTAAAATTTCCTTGGCTACTTTTCCAGGGTCAATGTATTTTCTTCAACCTTTTTCCGTACCTGCCTCTGGCAGGGAAGGAGCGGAGGGTGGGGAGAGAGCCTTCTACTTTTCTATCCAGTTTTCTACTACTGCTAGGATATTTGAAAGAAAAATAAACTTTTACAAAATGTTCCCTTGCACCCGTTGCCATTGGTACCTCCTCGGTATGGGCCGCAAGGCCTTTTGAGGTACTTCTTTTCCTTGTAACTCCTTGTAACTCTCTCTCTCTCTCTCTCTCGGAGGCTGCGCGGTCAACTGATCGAGGTTTTCAAGCTCTTACGCGGGTTCAACGATGTCGATTTTAGAAGTATGTTTAGTTTGAATGATAACCCAACTCGCAACAATGGTTGGAAGTTGGATTTGAAACGGTTTAGGACTAGTGTGTGTGGGAATTACTTTACGTATAAGATCTGTGACACATGGAACAGGTTACCTTCGGAAGTTGTGAACAGTTCCTCTGTGGATCAGTTGAAGAAAAGGGTAGACGAAATCTTGCACACTATTTGAGTGTGTAAAGACATTTAGGACCTCAGTCTGCGGAAATTTCTTTTCCTATAAAATAGTTAATATCTGGAACCAACTTCCCTCAGAGGTTGTTTCCAGTCAAAGTGTAAATCTGTTTAAAAATAGGCTAGACAAAGTACTGAACACACTCATAGTTTAAGATTAAAACCTCAGAAAACTATGCAGGAGTTCGCTTGCTCGGTGTCTCTGTGAGCAAGCTAAATATAGAACTATTTATATATTCTCCACTTTCCTGTAAAATTTTCTTGGCTACTTTTCCAGGTTCAAGGTATTTTCTTCAACCTTTTTCCGAACCTGCCTCTGGCAGGGAGGGAGCGGAGGGTGGGGAGAGAGCCTTCTACTTTTCAATCCAGTTTTCTACTACTGCTAGGATAGTTGAAAGAAAAATAAACTTTTACAAAATTTTCCCTGGCACCCGTTGCCATTGGTACCTCCTCGGTATGGGCCGCAAGGCCTTTTGAGGTATTCTTTTCCTTGTAACTCCTTGTATCTCTCTCTTCCCTTCCCTCTCTCTCTCTCTCTTCCCCTCCCTCTCTCTCTCTCTCTCTCTTCCCCTCCCTCTCTCTCTCTCTCTTCCCCTTCCTCTCTCTCTCTCTTCCCCTCCCTCTCTCTCTCTCTTCCCCTCCCTCTCTCTCTCTCTCTTCCCATCCCTCTCTCTCTCTCTCTTCCCCTCCCTCTCTCTCTCTCTCTTCCCCTCCTCTCTCTCTCTCTTTTAGTATTGTCTTTTTCTCTACTGTTATGATTAGGACGCTACTGCTATCTCATGCGTGGGAAGAGAGGCTTGGAACCTCTATAAATAACACCATTTAACTTCAGTTGTAGGTAAATATTTAGAGGGGATAATAGCGAGTAGGATTGTGGACCATTTGGATTCCTACAAGCTACTTGGGGACTCCAACATGGGTTTAGACGGCATAGGTCGTGTCTCACCATCATGCTCGAGTTTTTCTACGTCATGTTGAGTGAGTATGATAAGAGTAGGGAGATTGATTAGAAGGCCTTTGATAAGGTACCTCACCGCCGGCTAATGGCCGAAGTGCGCGCGCTGGGTATTGGTGGGGAAGTAGGTAGGTGGATTGGAAACTGGCGAAAATGCCTCAAAGTTAATCCCTTTCGTTAGGCATATGGGCTACAATCGACGCTTATGTGCGGGTCAAAGATGTCGATTTTTGAAGCATGTTTAGGTTCAAATGATAACCCAACTCGCAACAATGGTTAGAAGTTGGATTTGAAATGATTTAGGACTAGTATATGTGGGAATTATTTTAACACGTTGATAGTTTAAGATTAAAACTAAGAAAACTCTGCAGGAGTTCGCTTGCACGGTGTCTCTGTGAGCAAGGTAAATATAGAGCTATTTATATATCTCCACTTTCCTGTAAAATTTCCTTGGCTACTTTTCTAGGGTCAAGGTATTTTCTTCAACCTTTTTCCGTACCTGCCTCTGGCAGGGAGGGAGCGGAGGGTGGGGAGAGAGCCTTCTACTTTTCTATCCAGTTTTCTACTACTGCTAGGATAGTTGAAAGAAAATAACTTTAATAACAGGAATAGTTCCTCGGTGGATTAGTTCAAGAAAGGTTAGACCAAATCTTGCACACTATTTGAGTGTGTAGAAAATTTCCCTGGCACCCGTTGCCATTGGTACCTCCTCGGTATGGGCCGCAAGGCCTTTTGAGGTACTTCTTTTCCTTGTAACTCCTTGTAACTCTCTTCCGTCCGGTCCCGAGTCGTGGGATTCTAGAGAAATTGGTTGCCAATTTCTTTAGGTTCTCTCTCTTTCGGGAGGGCTGGTGAAGTCTGTTGTACAAACCTGTCCCGTGGGTTACTAGGACCCCTTTCCATCCCTACTCTGTCCTTTTAGCTTAGGTTAATGATGTTCTCCTCTGCAGAAAAAATTAACTCTCTTTCTCTACTCTTACGATTAGGACCCTACTGCTACCTCATGCGTGGGAAGAGAGGCTTTAGAACCTCCATAAATAACGTAGGTAAATAATTAGAGGGGATAATAGCGGGTAGGATTGTTGACCAATTGGATTCCTACAAGCTACTTGGGGACTCCAACATGGGTTGAGACGGCATAGGTTGTGTCTCACCAACATGCTCGAGTTTTTCCATGTCATGTTGAGTGAGTATGATAAGAGTAGGGCGATTGATTAGAAAGCCTTTGATAAGGTATCTCACCGCCGGCTAATGGCTAAAGTGCGCGTGCTGGGTGTTGGTGGGGAAGTAGGTAGGTGGATTGAAAACTGGCTGAAGAATGCCACAAAGACAACCCCTTCCATTAGGCATATGGGCTGCAATCGACGCTTCCGTGACGTGGGTTCAAAGATGTCGATTTTAGAAGCATGTTTAGTTTAAATGATAATCCAACTCGCAACAATGGTTGGAAGTTGGATTTGAAACGGTTTAGGACTAGTATGTGTGGGAATTACTTTACGGATAAGATCTGTGACACGTGGAACAGGTTACCTTCAGAAGTTGTGGATCAGTTCAAGAAAAGGTTAGACCAAATCCTGCACTCTATTTAAGTGTGTAGATTAGAGATTGGAGCGCCTAAATCTGTATAGCTTAGAGACGAGGACGTTGCGGGGTCAGCTTATTGAAGTCTTGAAGATGCTCAAAGGAATAGACTGAACACACTCATAGTTTAAGATTAAAACCTCAGAAAACTCTGCAGGAGTTCGCTTGCACGGTGTCTCTGTGAGCAAGCTAAATATAAAGCTATTTATATATTCTCCACTTTCCTGTAAAATTTCCTTGGCTACTTTTCCAGGGTCAATGTATTTTCTTCAACCTTTTTCCGTACCTGCCTCTGGCAGGGAGGGAGCGGGGGTGGGGAGAGAGCCTTCTACTTTTCTATCCAGTTTTCTACTACTGCTAGGATAGTTGAAAGAAAAATAAACTTTTACAAAATTTTCCCTAGCTCCCGTTGCCATTGGTACCTCCTCGGTATGGGCCGCAAGGCCTTTTGAGATAGTTCTTTTCCTTGTAACTCCTTGTAACTCTCTCTCTGCTTAAAAATAGGCTAGACAAAGTACTGAACACACTCATAGTTTAAGATTAAAACCTCAGAAAACTCTGCAGGAGTTCGCTTGCTCGGTGTCTCTGTGAGCAAGCTAAATATAGAGCTATTTATATATTCTCCACTTTCCTGTAAATTTCCTTGGCTACTTTTCCAGGGTCAAGTATTTTCTTCAACCTTTTTCCGTACCTGCCTCTGGCAGGGAGGGAGCGGAGGGTGGGGAGAGAGCCTTCTACTTTTCTATCCAGTTTTCTACTACTGCTAGGATAGTTGAAAGAAAAATAAACTTTCACAAAATTTTCCCTGGCACCCGTTGCCATTGGTACCTCCTCGGTATGGGCCGCAAGGCCTTTTGAGGTACTTCTTTTCCTTGTAACTCTCTCTCTCTCTCTCTCTCTCTCTCTGCAAACCGGGATGGGAGGAAGGTAAGGTGCTTACCTGGGCGGGGAACGGCGCACTTAAGGAAGGAGGTAGAGAAGGTGCGCGTGGCTAGTCGGAGGACTGCGATCGTTGTCCACGCTGGTGGCAATGACCTGTTCCTCAAAGGCGGTGGTGTAGGTCTTACAGAAGGGATCATCACCGAGATCATGTCTCTTGCGGATGATCTAAAACTGAAGACAGACAGGGGAATGTTAATGGGTATTTTACCGCGAATGGATGCCAGTGACCACGTGCTCAGTAAGGTCATTGGCATCAATGAGAGGGTACAAGACTTGTGCGTTCCGCTGGGCGTGAAGTTTATTGACCCGTTCGATGCATTTTCGGGTAGGTGGGACCTTTACCAGAGGGATGGTGTCCACCTCAATAACAAGGGTAAAGGTGTGCTAGGCGCGCTGCTCGATCGGCACCTATACAGAATGGTGAGGTCGAGTCCGGGGAGAGATGATGGGCCCCCACCGGGGAGAGATGAGGATGAGCCGGTGGCGGACGTACCTTCAACTGAAGGGTGCGTCGAAGTACAGGTGGGTGACCCTCCTCCTACGTTGGAGGGGGCTCAGTCTCCTGCGGAAGTTGCCCCCTCGTTAGTGAGGGGCTCTTCAACTCCCGACAGCCCTGGCTGTTCGGGAAACGGTTCGTGCTAGGGGGCGGTCAGAATAGGGAAGGCTCCCTCCGTGCAATGCTTTTTAATGCTAGGTCAATTAGGAACAAGTTTCGCGAGCTACGGGCGCTCTTAGCATCAGAATACCAGGATATCGTTGCTATCACCGAGTCCTGGATTCATACTGATCGTAGGGACTACGTTGGGGAGTTCGAAATTCCCGGGTATAGAATGTTTCGCAAAGACCGCACCCGTGGGGAGGGGGGTGGGGTACTAATATACGTCAGAGACACGTTGAGTCCGGTTGACTGCCAGTTCCGGTCGGAACGGGAGCTGCTTGGCATCGATCTGAACGTGTGAGGGATGAACTATAGGTTAATCTTGGTGTACAGACCTCCGCATCTCCTCCTCGAGGAGGATACAGCCCTGTACACCGAACTCAGTAGCCTGCTAGGGGATAGGGTGTGTGTAGTTTTAGGAGACTTCAACTGTCGCGGCATAAAGTGGGAAAACAGGGCTGCCGATGCTGAAGGGAGGAGGCTAGTTGACTTTGCTGATGAGAACTTCCTCACTCAGTGGGTCAACGAGCCTACACGAGGCGAAAGCGTTCTAGACTTAGTGTTCACGACCGAAGACAACCTCGTCACTGGCCTCACCGTTGACGAATCGTTGGGCGGGAGTGATCACAGTCTTATTAGGTTCCGTGTGTGCATCCCTCGGGTGAAGCGTAGTAACTCGAGAGGTAGTAAGCTCGATCTCCAGCGGGCGAACTTTGTTAGCCTCAGGGATAGCGTAGGAGATATGGGGTTAGAGCTCGGCGGCGATGTTGAGGGAGTGTGGAGTGCATTCCGGGACGAGTTTATGGTGCTGCAGTCTGCTGCCATACCCTCAAAACCGGTCACCCCTGCTTCAACGCAGCCTAAGTGGTTCAATCGTGACATCGCTTCGGCTATCCGAAATAGGAAAGTAGCGTATAGGAGGGCGAAGGCCAATCGTTCCCATGAGAACACTTTAGCGTATGTCCGCCTGTGTAGGGAAGTGAAGGCGAAGGTTAGGCTAGCGAAACGTAACGAAGAACTACGGGTGGCAAGCCTCTGCAAGGGGAACCCTAAGGAGTTCTTCAGTTATGTTAATAGTAGAAAGCCCATTAGAAGCATGATAGGTCCGTTAAAGGACGGAAGCGGCGTTCTGCGGACCTCGGACGCGGACATCGCCAATGTGCTTAATGAGTACTTTGCGGGAGTGTTCACCAGGGAGGACACCCGCATCATCCCCGAGCCAGGTGTGAGGCACGAAGGTGCTGGCCTGGATAATGTTCGATGTACCGCGACAGTCGTTGCCGATAGAATAGACAAACTGAGCGCGTTTAAGGCTCCTGGGCCAGACCAGTTTCTCCCCAGAGTGTTGCGGGAGGTGCGCGACCAGGTGGCTCCCCACCTTGCTACAGTCTTCAACAAATCGTTGGAGACGGGCCAGGTGCCTGGTGACTGGAGGGAAGCCAACGTGACCCCTATCTTTAAGAAAGGGGATCACGAAAGTCCAGGGAACTATCGTCCCATTAGTCTCACTTCAGTTGTAGGTAAATTATTAGAGGGGATAATAGCGGATAGGATCGTTGACCATTTGGATTCCTACAAGCTGCTTGGGGACTCCCAACATGGGTTTAGACGGCATAGGTCGTGTCTCACCAACTTGCTCGAGTTTTTCCACGTCATGTTGGGTGAGTACGATAAGAGTAGGGCGATTGATATACTTTATCTCGACTTTCAGAAAGCCTTTGATAAGGTACCTCAACGCCGGCTAATGGCGAAAGTGCGCGCGCTGGGTATCGGTGGGGAAATAGGTAGGTGGATTGAAAACTGGCTGAAGAATAGGCGGTAGAGGGTTGTAATTAAAGGTGCTAGTTCGGGTTGGGCCTCGGTCACTAGTGGGGTTCCTCAGGGTTCCGTTTTGGGGCCGCTGTTGTTTATCATTTACATAAATGATATCGACGGTGGCATCGTCAGTCGGATCGCCAAATTCGCTGATGACACCAAGCTTGGGGCCAATGTTGGGACGCCCGAAGCGATCGAGGAACTGCGTGCGGACCTAGGTAGGATAGGAGAGTGGTCCGAAAAATGGCAAATGCCGTTTAACTTGGGTAAATGCAAAGTGATGCACATTGGCTACGCCAATCCCAAGTCGGACTACTCGATGTTGGGTAGTAATATCGAGGTGACTGATTTAGAAAAGGACTTGGGTGTGCTAATTAGCAGCGACCTTAAGTTTACGAAACAGTGTGTAGAGGTGGAAAAGAAAGCCCAGAAACTATTGGGTTATATCAGGAGGCAATTTCAGTTTCGGAACAAGGAGATTGTGCTCTCACTGTACAATTCCCTTGTTCGGCCGCACCTGGAGTATGCTGTGCAGTTCTGGTCGCCCACCCTCAGGAAAGATATTGTGAGGCTGGAGCGAGTGCAGGCGAGGGCCACAAAGTTAATCCCTTCCGTTAGGCATATGGGCTACAATCGACGGTTACGCGCCCTGAACTTGTTTTCGCTTGAAACTCGGAGGCTGCGCGGTCAACTGATCGAGGTTTTCAAGCTCTTACGCGGGTTCAACGATGTCGATTTTAGAAGTATGTTTAGTTTAAATGATAACCCAACTCGCAACAATGGTTGGAAGTTGGATTTGAAACGGTTTAGGACTAGTGTGTGTGGGAATTACTTTACGTATAAGATCTGTGACACATGGAACAGGTTACCTTCGGAAGTGGTGAACAGTTCCTCTGTGGATCAGTTCAAGAAAAGGGTAGACGAAATCTTGCACACTATTTGAGTGTGTAAAGACATTTAGGACCTCAGTCTGCGGAAATTTCTTTTCCTATAAAATAGTTAATATCTGGAACCAACTTCCCTCAGAGGTTGTTTCCAGTCAAAGTGTAAATCTGTTTAAAAATAGGCTAGACAAAGTACTGAACACACTCATAGTTTAAGATTAAACCTCAGAAACTCTGCAGGAGTTCGCTTGCACGGTGTCTCTGTGAGCAAGCTAAATATAGAGCTATTTATATATTCTCCACTTTCCTGTAAAATTTCCTTGGCTACTTTTCCAGGTCAATGGTATTTTCTTCAACCTTTTTCCGTACCTGCCTCTGGCAGGGAGGGAGCGGAGGGTGGGGAGAGAGCCTTCTACTTTTCTATCCAGTTTTCTACTACTGCTAGGATAGTTGAAAGAAAAATAAACTTTTACAAATTTTCCCTGGCACCCGTTGCATTGTACCTCCTCGGTTTGGGCCGCAAGGCCTTTTGAGTTTTCTTCTTTTCCTTGTAACTCCTTGTAACTCTCTCTTCCCTCCCTCTCTCTCTCTCTCCTTTCCCTCCCTCTCTCTCTCTCTCTCTTCCCCTCCCTCTCTCTCTCTCTCTTCCCTTCCTCTCTCTCTCTCTCTTCCCCTCCTCTCTCTCTCTCTCTTCCCCTCCCTCTCTCTCTCTCTCTCTCTTCCCTCCCTCTCTCTCTCTCTCTCTCTTCCGTCCGGTCCGAGTCGTGGGATTCTAGAGAAATTGGTTGCCAATTTCTTTAGGTTCTCTCTCTTTCGGGAGGGCGGGTGAAGTCTGTTGTACAACCTGTCCCGTGGGTTACTAGGACCCCTTTCCACCCTACTCTGTCCTTTTAGCTTAGGTTAATGATGTTCTCCTCTGCAGAAAAAATTAACTCTCTTTCTCTACTCTTACGATTAGGACCCTACTGCTACCTCATGCGTGGGAAGAGAGGCTTTAGAACCTCCATAAATAACGTAGGTAAATAATTAGAGGGGATAATAGCGGTAGGATTGTTGACCAATTGGATTCCTACAAGCTACTTGGGGACTCCAACATGGGTTGAGACGGCATAGGTTGTGTCTCACCAACATGCTCGAGTTTTTCCATGTCATGTTGAGTGAGTATGATAAGAGTAGGGCGATTGATTAGAAAGCCTTTGATAAGGTAATCACCGCCGGCTAATGGCTAAAGTGCGCGTGCTGGGTGTTGGTGGGGAAGTAGGTAGGTGGATTGAAAACTGGCTGAAGAATGCCACAAAGACAACCCCTTCCATTAGGCATATGGGCTGCAATCGACGCTTCCGTGACGTGGGTTCAAAGATGTCGATTTTAGAAGCATGTTTAGTTTAAATGATATCCAACTCGCAACAATGGTTGGAAGTTGGATTTGAAACGGTTTAGGACTAGTATGTGTGGGAATTACTTTACGGATAAGATCTGTGACACGTGGAACAGGTTACCTTCAGAAGTTGTGGATCAGTTCAAGAAAAGGTTAGACCAAATCCTGCACTCTATTTAAGTGTGTAGATTAGAGATTGGAGCGCCTAAATCTGTATAGCTTAGAGACGAGGACGTTGCGGGGTCAGCTTATTGAAGTCTTGAAGATGCTCAAAGGAATAGACTGAACACACTCATAGTTTAAGATTAAAACCTCAGAAAACTCTGCAGGAGTTCGCTTGCACGGTGTCTCTGTGAGCAAGCTAAATATAAAGCTATTTATATATTCTCCACTTTCCTGTAAAATTTCCTTGGCTACTTTTCCAGGGTCAATGCATTTTCTTCAACCTTTTTCCGTACCTGCCTCTGGCAGGGAGGGAGCGGGGGTGGGGAGAGAGCCTTCTACTTTTCTATCCAGTTTTCTACTACTGCTAGGATAGTTGAAAGAAAAATAAACTTTTACAAAATTTTCCCTAGCTCCCGTTGCCATTGGTACCTCCTCGGTATGGGCCGCAAGGCTTTTGAGATAGATCTTTTCCTTGTAACTCCTTGTAACTCTCTCTCTGCTTAAAATAGGCTAGACAAAGTACTGAACACACTCATAGTTTAAGATTAAAACCTCAGAAAACTCTGCAGGAGTTCGCTTGCTCGGTGTCTCTGTGAGCAAGCTAAATATAGAGCTATTTATATATTCTCCACTTTCCTGTAAAATTTCCTTGGCTACTTTTCCAGGGTCAAGGTATTTTCTTCAACCTTTTTCCGTACCTGCCTCTGGCAGGGAGGGAGCGGAGGGTGGGGAGAGAGCCTTCTACTTTTCTATCCAGTTTTCTACTACTGCTAGGATAGTTGAAAGAAAAATAAACTTTCACAAAATTTTCCCTGGCACCCGTTGCCATTGGTACCTCCTCGGTATGGGCCGCAAGGCCTTTTGAGGTTCTTCTTTTCCTTGTAACTCTCTCTCTCTCTCTCTCTCTCTCTCTCTCTGCAAACCGGGATGGGAGGAAGGTAAGGTGCTTACCTGGGCGGGGAACGGCGCACTTAAGGAAGGAGGTAGAGAAGGTGCGCGTGGCTAGTCGGAGGACTGCGATCGTTGTCCACGCTGGTGGCAATGACCTGTTCCTCAAAGGCGGTGGTGTAGGTCTTACAGAAGGGATCATCACCGAGATCATGTCTCTTGCGGATGATCTAAAACTGAAGACAGACAGGGGAATGTTAATGGGTATTTTACCGCGAATGAATGCAGTGACCACGCGCTCAGTAAGGTCATTGGCATCAACGAGAGGGTACAAGACTTGTGCGTTCCGCTGGGCGTGAAGTTTATTGACCCCTTCGATGCATTTTCGGGTAGGTGGGACCTTTACCAGAGGGATGGTGTCCACCTCAATAACAAGGGTAAAGGTGTGCTAGGCGCGCTGCTCGACCGGCACCTATACAGAATGGTGAGGTCGAGTCCGGGAGAGATGATGGGCCCCCACCGGGGAGAGATGAGGATGAGCCGGTGGCGGACGTACCTTCGACTGAAGGGTGCGTCGAAGTACAGGTGGGTGACCCTCCTCCTACGTTGGAGGGGGCTCAGTCTCCTGCGGAAGTTGCCCCCTCGTTAGTGAGGGGCTCTTCAACTCCCGACAGCCCTGGCTGTTCGGGAAACGGGTCGTGCTAGGGGGCGGTCAGAATAGGGAAGGCTCCCTCCGTGCAATGCTTTTTAATGCTAGGTCAATTAGGAACAAGTTTCGCGAGCTACGGGCGCTCTTAGCATCAGAATACCAGGATATCGTTGCTATCACCGAGTCCTGGATTCATACTGATCGTAGGGACTACGTTGGGGAGTTCGAAATTCCCGGGTATAGAATGTTTCGCAAAGACCGCACCCGTGGGGAGGGGGGTGGGGTACTAATATACGTCAGAGACACGTTGAGTCCGGTTGACTGCCAGTTCCGGTCGGAACGGGAGCTGCTTGGCGTCGATCTGAACGTGGGAGGGACGAACTATAGGTTAATCTTGGTGTACAGACCTCCGCATCTCCTCCTCGAGGAGGATACAGCCCTGTACACCGAACTCAGTAGCCTGCTAGGGGATAGGGTGTGTGTAGTTTTAGGAGACTTCAACTGTCGCGGCATAAAGTGGGAAAACAGGACTGCCGATGCTGAAGGGAGGAGGCTAGTTGACTTTGCTGATGAGAACTTCCTCACTCAGTGGGTCAACGAGCCTACACGAGGCGAAAGCGTTCTAGACTTAGTATTCACGACCGAAGACAACCTCGTCACTGGCCTCACCGTTGACGAATCGTTGGGCGGGAGTGATCACGTCTTATTAGGTTCCGTGTGTGCGTCCCTCGGGTGAAGCGTAGTAACTCGAGAGGCAGTAAGCTCGATCTCCGGCGGGCGAACTTTGTTAGCCTCAGGGATAGCGTAGCAGAGATGGGGTTAGAGGTTGGCGGCGATGTTGAGGGAGTGTGGAGTGCATTCCGGGATGAGTTTATGGTGCTGCAGTCTGCTGCCATACCCTCAAAACCGGTCACCCCTGCTTCAACGCAGCCTAAGTGGTTCAATCGTGGCATCGCTTCGGCTATCCGAAATAGGAAAGTAGCGTATAGGAGGGCGAAGGCCAATCGTTCCCACGAGAACACTGAAGCGTATGTCCGCCTGTGTAGGGAAGTGAAGGCGAAGGTTAGGCTAGCGAAACGTAACGAAGAACTACGGGTGGCAAGCCTCTGCAAGGGAACCCTAAGGAGTTCTTCAGTTATGTTAATAGTAGAAAGCCCATTAGAAGCATGATAGGTCCTTTAAAGGACGGAAGCGGCGTTCTGCGGACCTCCGACGCGGACATCGCTAATGTGCTTAATGAGTACTTTGCGGGAGTGTTCACCAGGGAGGATACCCGCGTCATCCCCGAGCCAGCTGTGAGGCACGAAGGTGCTGGCCTGGATAGTGTTAGATGTACCGCGACAGTCGTTGCTCATAGAATAGACAAACTGAGCGCGTTTAAGGCTCCTGGGCCAGACCAGTTTCTCCCCAGTGTTTTGCGAGAAGTGCGCGACCAGGTGGCTCCCCACCTGGCTACAGTCTTCAACAAATCGTTGGAGATGGGCCAGGTGCCTGGTGACTGGAGGGAGGCCAACGTGACCCCTATCTTTAAGAAAGGGGATCACGAAAGTCCAGGGAACTATCGTCCTATTAGTCTCACTTCAGTTGTAGGTAAATTATTAGAAAGGATAATAGCTGATAGAATCGTTGACCATTTGGATTCCTACAAGCTGCTTGGGGACTCCCAACATGGGTTTAGACGGCATAGGTCGTGTCTCACCAACTTGCTCGAGTTTTTCCACGTCATGTTGAGTGAGTACGATAAGAGTAGGGCGATTGATATACTTTATCTCGACTTTCAGAAAGCCTTTGATAAGGTACCTCACCGCCGGCTAATGGCGAAAGTGCGCGCGCTGGGTATCGGTGGGGAAATAGGTAGGTGGATTGAAAACTGGCTGAAGGAATAGGCGGCAGAGGGTGGTAATTAAAGGGCTAGTTCGGGTTGGGCCTCGGTCACTAGTGGGGTTCCTCAGGGTTCCGTTTTGGGGCCACTGTTGTTTACCATTTACATAAATGATATCGACGGTGGCATCGTCAGTCGGATCGCCAAATTCGCTGATGACACCAAGCTTGGGGCCAATGTTGGGACGCCCGAAGCGATCGAGGAACTGCGTGCGGACCTAGGTAGGATAGGAGAGTGGTCCGAAAAATGGCAAATGCCGTTTAACTTGGGTAAATGCAAAGTGATGCACATTGGCTACGCCAATCCCAAGTCGGACTACTCGATGTTGGGCAGTAATATCGAGGTGACTGATTTAGAAAAGGACTTGGGTGTGCTAATTAGCAGCGACCTTAAGTTTACGAAACAGTGTGTAGAGGTGGAAAAGAAAGCCCAGAAACTATTGGGTTATATCAGGAGGCAATTTCAGTTTCGGAACAAGGAGATTGTGCTCTCACTGTACAATTCCCTTGTTCGGCCGTACCTGGAGTATGCTGTGCAGTTCTGGTCGCCCACCCTCAGGAAAGATATTGAGAGGCTGGAGCGAGTGCAGGCGAGGGCCACAAAGTTAATCCCTTCCGTTAGGCATATGGGCTACAATCGACGGTTACGCGCCCTGAACTTGTTTTCGCTTGAAACTCGGAGGCTGCGCGGTCAACTGATCGAGGTTTTCAAGCTCTTACGAGGGTTCAACGATGTCGATTTTAGAAGTATGTTTAGTTTAAATGATAACCCAACTCGCAACAATGGTTGGAAGTTGGATTTGAAACGGTTTAGGACTAGTGTGTGTGGGAATTACGTTACGTATAAGATCTGTGACACATGGAACAGGTTACCTTCGGAAGTTGTGAACAGTTCCTCTGTGGATCAGTTCAAGAAAAGGTTAGACGAAATCTTGCACACTATTTGAGTGTGTAAAGACATTTAGGACCTCAGTCTGCGGAAATTTCTTTTCCTATAAAATAGTTAATATCTGGAACCAACTTCCCTCAGAGGTTGTTTCCAGTCAAAGTGTAAATCTGTTTAAAAATAGGCTAGACAAAGTACTGAACACACTCATAGTTTAAGATTAAAACCTCAGAAAACTCTGCAGGAGTTCGCTTGCTCGGTGTCTCTGTGAGCAAGCTAAATATAGAGCTATTTATATATTCTCCACTTTCCTGTAAAATTTCCTTGGCTACTTTTCCAGGGTCAAGGTATTTTCTTCAACCTTTTTCCGTACCTGCCTCTGGCAGGGAGGGAGCGGAGGGTGGGGAGAGAGCCTTCTACTTTTCTATCCAGTTTTCTACTACTGCTAGGATAGTTGAAAGAAAAATAAACTTTTACAAATTTTCCCTGGCACCCGTTGCCATTGGTACCTCCTCGGTATGGGCCGCAAGGCCTTTTGAGGTACTTCTTTTCCTTGTAACTCCTTGTAACTCTCTCTCTCTCTCTCTCTCTCTCTCTCTCTTCCTCCTCCCTCTCTCTCTCTCTCTCTCCCTCTTCCTCTCTCTCTCTTCTTTCCCCTTCTCTCTCTCTCTCTCTCTCTCTTCCCTCCCTCTCTCTCTCTCTCTTCCCCTCCCTCTCTCTCTCTCTCTTCCTCCTCCCTCTCTCTCCTCTCTCTTCCCCTCCCTCTCTCTCTCTCTCTTCCCCTCCCTCTCTCTCTCTCTCTCTCTCTTCCGTCCGGTCCCGAGTCGTGGGATTCTAGAGAAATTGGTTGCCAATTTCTTTAGGTTCTCTCTCTTTCGGGAGGGCGGGTGAAGTCTGTTGTACAAACCTGTCCCGTGGGTTACTAGGACCCCTTTCCATCCCTACTCTGTCCTTTTAGCTTAGGTTAATGATGTTCTCCTCTGCAGAAAAAATTAACTCTCTTTCTCTACTCTTACGATTAGGACCCTACTGCTACCTCATGCGTGGGAAGAGAGGCTTTAGAACCTCCATAAATAACGTAGGTAAATAATTAGAGGGGATAATAGCGGGTAGGATTGTTGACCAATTGGATTCCTACAAGCTACTTGGGGACTCCAACATGGGTTGAGACGGCATAGGTTGTGTCTCACCAACATGCTCGAGTTTTTCCATGTCATGTTGAGTGAGTATGATAAGAGTAGGGCGATTGATTAGAAAGCCTTTGATAAGGTAACTCACCGCCGGCTAATGGCTAAAGTGCGCGTGCTGGGTGTTGGTGGGGAAGTAGGTAGGTGGATTGAAAACTGGCTGAAGAATGCCACAAAGACAACCCCTTCCATTAGGCATATGGGCTGCAATCGACGCTTCATTGACGTGGGTTCAAAGATGTCGATTTTAGAAGCATGTTTAGTTTAATGATAATCCCAACTCGCAACAATGGTTGGAAGTTGGATTTGAAACGGTTTAGGACTAGTATTTGTGGGAATTACTTTACGGATAAGATCTGTGACACGTGGAACAGGTTTACCTTCAGAAGTTGTGGATCAGTTCAAGAAAAGGTTAGACAAATCCTGCACACTATTTGAGTGTGTAGATTAGAGATTGGAGCGCCTAAAATCTGTAGAGTTAGAGACGAGGAGGTTGCGGGGTCAGCTTATTGAAGTTGAAGATACTCAAAGGAATAGACTGAACACACTCATAGTTTAAGATTAAAACCTCAGAAAACTCTGCAGGAGTTCGCTTGCACGGTGTCTCTGTGAGCAAGCTAAATATAGAGCTATTTATATATTCTCCACTTTCCTGTAAAATTTCCTTGGCTACTTTTCCATGGTCAATGTATTTTCTTCAACCTTTTTCCGTACCTGCCTCTGGCAAGGAGGGAGCGGAGGGTGGGGAGAGAGCCTTCTACTTTTCTATCCAGTTTTCTACTACTGCTAGGATAGTTGAAAGAAAAATAAACTTTTACAAAATTTTCCCTGGCACCCGTTGCCATTGGTACCTCCTCGGTTTGGGCCGCAAGGCCTTTTGAGGTACTTCTTTTCCTTGTAACTCCTTGTAACTCTCTCTTCCCTCCCTCTCTCTCTCTCTCTTCCCTCCCTCTCTCTCTCTCTCTCTTCCCTCCTCTCTCTCTCTCTCTCTCCCCTCCTCTCTCTCTCTCTCTTCCCCTCCCTCTCTCTCTCTCTCTTCCCCTCCCTCTCTCTCTCTCTCTCTCTTTCCCTCCCTCTCTCTCTCTCTCTCTCTTCCGTCCGGTCACCGAGTCGTGGGATTCTAGAGAAATTGGTTGCCAATTTCTTTAGTTCTCTCTCTTTCGGGAGGGCGGGTGAAGTCTGTTGTACAAACCTGTCCCGTGGGTTACTAGGACCCCTTTCCATCCCTACTCTGTCCTTTTAGCTTAGGTTAATGATGTTCTCCTCTGCAGAAAAAATTAACTCTCTTTCTCTACTCTTACGATTAGGACCCTACTGCTACCTCATGCGTGGGAAGAGAGGCTTTAGAACCTCCATAAATAACGTAGGTAAATAATTAGAGGGGATAATAGCGGGTAGGATTGTTGACCAATTGGATTCCTACAAGCTACTTGGGGACTCCAACATGGGTTGAGACGGCATAGGTTGTGTCTCACCAACATGCTCGAGTTTTTCCATGTCATGTTGAGTGAGTATGATAAGAGTAGGGCGATTGATTAGAAAGCCTTTGATAAGGTACCTCACCGCCGGCTAATGGCTAAAGTGCGCGTGCTGGGTGTTGGTGGGGAAGTAGGTAGGTGGATTGAAAACTGGCTGAAGAATGCCACAAAGACAACCCCTTCCATTGGGCATATCGGCTGCAATCGACGCCTGTGACGTGGGTTCAAAGATGTCGATTTTAGAAACATGTTTAGTTTAAATGAAAATCCAACTCGCAACAATGGTTGGAAGTTGGATTTGAAACGGTTTAGGACTAGTATGTGTGGGAATTACTTTACGGATAAGATCTGTGACACGTGGAACAGGTTACCTTCAGAAGTTGTGGATCAGTTCAAGAAAAGGTTAGACCAAATCCTGCACTCTATTTAAGTGTGTAGATTAGAGATTGGAGCGCCTAAATCTGTATAGCTTAGAGACGAGGACGTTGCGGGGTCAGCTTATTGAAGTCTTGAAGATGCTCAAAGGAATAGACTGAACACACTCATAGTTTAAGATTAAAACCTCAGAAAACTCTGCAGGAGTTCGCTTGCACGGTGTCTCTGTGAGCAAGCTAAATATAAAGCTATTTATATATTCTCCACTTTCCTGTAAAATTTCCTTGGCTACTTTTCCAGGGTCAATGTATTTTCTTCAACCTTTTTCCGTACCTGCCTCTGGCAGGGAGGGAGCGGGGGGTGGGGAGAGAGCCTTCTACTTTTCTATCCAGTTTTCTACTACTGCTAGGATAGTTGAAAGAAAAATAAACTTTTACAAAATTTTCCCTAGCTCCCGTTGCCATTGGTACCTCCTCGGTATGGGCCGCAAGGCCTTTTGAGATAGTTCTTTTCCTTGTAACTCCTTGTAACTCTCTCTCTGCTTAAAAATAGGCTAGACAAAGTACTGAACACACTCATAGTTTAAGATTAAAACCTCAGAAAACTCTGCAGGAGTTCGCTTGCTCGGTGTCTCTGTGAGCAAGCTAAATATAGAGCTATTTATATATTCTCCACTTTCCTGTAAAATTTCCTTGGCTACTTTTCCAGGGTCAAGTATTTTCTTCAACCTTTTTCCGTACCTGCCTCTGGCAGGGAGGGAGCGGAGGGTGGGGAGAGAGCCTTCTACTTTTCTATCCAGTTTTCTACTACTGCTAGGATAGTTGAAAGAAAAATAAACTTTCACAAAATTTTCCCTGGCACCCGTTGCCATTGGTACCTCCTCGGTATGGGCCGCAAGGCCTTTTGAGGTACTTCTTTTCCTTGTAACTCTCTCTCTCTCTCTCTCTCTCTCTGCAAACCGGGATGGGAGGAAGGTAAGGTGCTTACCTGGGCGGGGAACGGCGCACTTAAGGAAGGAGGTAGAGAAGGTGCGCGTGGCTAGTCGGAGGACTGCGATCGTTGTCCACGCTGGTGGCAATGACCTGTTCCTCAAAGGCGGTGGGTAGGTCTTACAGAAGGGATCATCACCGAGATCATGTCTCTTGCGGATGATCTAAAACTGAAGACAGACAGGGGAATGTTAATGGGTATTTTACCGCGAATGAATGCCAGTGACCACTGCTCAGTAAGGTCATTGGCATCAACGAGAGGGTACAAGACTTGTGCGTTCCGCTGGGCGTGAAGTTTATTGACCCCTTCGATGCATTTTCGGGTAGGTGGGACCTTTACCAGAGGGATGGTGTCCACCTCAATAACAAGGGTAAAGGTGTGCTAGGCGCGCTGCTCGACCGGCACCTATACAGAATGGTGAGGTCGAGTCCGGGGAGAGATGATGGGCCCCCACCGGGGAGAGATGAGGATGAGCCGGTGGCGGACGTACCTTCAACTGAAGGGTGCGTCGAAGTACAGGTGGGTGACCCTCCTCCTACGTTGGAGGGGGCTCAGTCTCCTGCGGAAGTTGCCCCCTCGTTAGTGAGGGGCTCTTCAACTCCCGACAGCCCTGGCTGTTCGGGAAACGGGTCGTGCTAGGGGGCGGTCAGAATAGGGAAGGCTCCCTCCGTGCAATGCTTTTTAATGCTAGGTCAATTAGGAACAAGTTTCGCGAGCTACGGGCGCTCTTAGCATCAGAATACCAGGATATCGTTGCTATCACCGAGTCCTGGATTCATACTGATCGTAGGGACTACGTTGGGGAGTTCGAAATTCCCGGGTATAGAATGTTTCGCAAAGACCGCACCCGTGGGGAGGGGGGTGGGGTACTAATATACGTCAGAGACACGTTGAGTCCGGTTGACTGCCAGTTCCGGTCGGAACGGGAGCTGCTTGCGTCGATCTGAACGTGGGAGGGACGAACTATAGGTTAATCTTGGTGTACAGACCTCCGCATCTCCTCCTCGAGGAGGATACAGCCCTGTACACCGAACTCAGTAGCCTGCTAGGGGATAGGGTGTGTGTAGTTTTAGGAGACTTCAACTGTCGCGGCATAAAGTGGGAAAACAGGGACGATGCTGAAGGGAGGAGGCTAGTTGACTTTGCTGATGAGAACTTCCTCACTCAGTGGGTCAACGAGCCTACACGAGGCGAAAGCGTTCTAGACTTAGTGTTCACGACCGAAGACAACCTCGTCACTGGCCTCACCGTTGACGAATCGTTGGGCGGGAGTGATCACAGTCTTATTAGGTTCCGTGTGTGCGTCCCTCGGGTGAAGCGTAGTAACTCGAGAGGCAGTAAGCTCGATCTCCGGCGGGCGAACTTTGTTAGCCTCAGGGATAGCGTAGAGATGGGGTTAGAGGTTGGCGGCGATGTTGAGGGAGTGTGGAGTGCATTCCGGGACGAGTTTATGGTGCTGCAGTCTGCTGCCATACCCTCAAAACCGGTCACCCCTGCTTCAACGCAGCCTAAGTGGTTCAATCGTGCATCGCTTCGGCTATCCGAAATAGGAAAGTAGCGTATAGGAGGGCGAAGGCCAATCGTTCCCACGAGAACACTAGCGTATGTCCGCCTGTGTAGGGAAGTGAAGGCGAAGGTTAGGCTAGCGAAACGTAACGAAGAACTACGGGTGGCAAGCCTCTGCAAGGGGAACCCTAAGGAGTTCTTCAGTTATGTTAATAGTAGAAAGCCCATTAGAAGCATGATAGGTCCGTTAAAGGACGGAAGCGGCGTTCTGCGGACCTCCGACGCGGACATCGCCAATGTGCTTAATGAGTACTTTGCGGGAGTGTTCACCAGGGAGGACACCCGCGTCATCCCCGAGCCAGTGTGAGGCACGAAGGTGCTGGCCTGGATATGTTAGATGTACCGCGACAGTCGTTGCTCATAGAATAGACAAACTGAGCGCGTTTAAGGCTCCTGGGCCAGACCAGTTTCTCCCCAGAGTGTTGCGGAAGGTGCGCGACCAGGTGGCTCCCCACCTGGCTACAGTCTTCAACAAATCGTTGGAGACGGGCCAGGTGCCTGGTGACTGGAGGGAAGGCCAACGTGACCCCTATCTTTAAGAAAGGGGATCACGAAAGTCCAGGGAACTATCGTCCATTAGTCTCACTTCAGTTGTAGGTAAATTATTAGAGGATAATAGCTGATAGAATCGTTGACCATTTGGATTCCTACAAGCTGCTTGGGGACTCCCAACATGGGTTTAGACGGCATAGGTCGTGTCTCACCAACTTGCTCGAGTTTTTCCACGTCATGTTGGTGAGTACGATAAGAGTAGGGCGATTGATATACTTTATCTCGACTTTCAGAAAGCCTTTGATAAGGTACCTCACCGCCGGCTAATGGCGAAAGTGCGCGCGCTGGGTATCGGTGGGGAAATAGGTAGGTGGATTGAAAACTGGCTGAAGAATAGGCGGCAGAGGGTGTAATTAAAGGGCTAGTTCGGGTTGGGCCTCGGTCACTAGTGGGGTTCCTCAGGGTTCCGTTTTGGGGCCGCTGTTGTTTATCATTTACATAAATGATATCGACGGTGGCATCGTCAGTCGGATCGCCAAATTCGCTGATGACACCAAGCTTGGGGCCAATGTTGGGACGCCCGAAGCGATCGAGGAACTGCGTGCGGACCTAGGTAGGATAGGAGAGTGGTCCGAAAAATGGCAAATGCCGTTTAACTTGGGTAAATGCAAAGTGATGCACATTGGCTACGAATCCCAAGTCGGACTACTCGATGTTGGGCAGTAATATCGAGGTGACTGATTTAGAAAAGGACTTGGGTGTGCTAATTAGCAGCGACCTTAAGTTTACGAAACAGTGTGTAGAGGTGGAAAAGAAAGCCCAGAAACTATTGGGTTATATCAGGAGGCAATTTCAGTTTCGGAACAAGGAGATTGTGCTCTCACTGTACAATTCCCTTGTTCGGCCGCACCTGGAGTATGCTGTGCAGTTCTGGTCGCCCACCCTCAGGAAAGATATTGTGAGGCTGGAGCGAGTGCAGGCGAGGGCCACAAAGTTAATCCCTTCCGTTAGGCATATGGGCTACAATCGACGGTTACGCCCTGAACTTGTTTTCGCTTGAAACTCGGAGGCTGCGCGGTCAACTGATCGAGGTTTTCAAGCTCTTACGGGGTTCAACGATGTCGATTTTAGAAGTATGTTTAGTTTAAATGATAACCCAACTCGCAACAATGGTTGGAAGTTGGATTTGAAACGGTTTAGGACTAGTGTGTGTGGGAATTACTTTACGTATAAGATCTGTGACACATGGAACAGGTTACCTTCGGAAGTTGTGAACAGTTCCTCTGTGGATCAGTTCAAGAAAAGGTTAGACGAAATCTTGCACACTATTTGAGTGTGTAAAGACATTTAGGACCTCAGTCTGCGGAAATTTCTTTTCCTATAAAATAGTTAATATCTGGAACCAACTTCCCTCAGAGGTTGTTTCCAGTCAAAGTGTAAATCTGTTTAAAAATAGGCTAGACAAAGTACTGAACACACTCATAGTTTAAGATTAAAACCTCAGAAACTCTGCAGGAGTTCGCTTGCTCGGTGTCTCTGTGAGCAAGCTAAATATAGAGCTATTTATATATTCTCCACTTTCCTGTAAAATTTCCTTGGCTACTTTTCCAGGGTCAAGGTATTTTCTTCAACCTTTTTCCGTACCTCCTCTGGCAGGGAGGGAGCGGAGGGTGGGAGAGAGCCTTCTACTTTTCTATCCAGTTTTCTACTACTGCTAGGATAGTTGAAAGAAAAATAAACTTTTACAAAATTTTCCCTGGCACCCGTTGCCATTGGTACCTCCTCGGTATGGGCCGCAAGGCCTTTTGAGGTACTTCTTTTCCTTGTAACTCCTTGTAACTCTCTTCCCTCCCTCTCTCTCTCTCTTTCCCCTCCCTCTCTCTCTCTCTCTCTTCCCTTCCTCTCTCTCTCTCTTCCCTCCTCTCTCTCTCTCTTCCCCTCCCTCTCTCTCTCTCTTCCCCTCCCTCTCTCTCTCTCTCTTCCCTCTCTCTCTCTCTCTTCCCTCCCTCTCTTCTCTCTCTCTCTTCCGTCCGGTCACGAGTCGTGGGATTCTAGAGAAATTGGTTGCCAATTTCTTTAGGTTCTCTCTCTTTCGGGAGGGCGGGTGAAGTCTGTTGTACAAACCTGTCCCGTGGGTTACTAGGACCCCTTTCCATCCCTACTCTGTCCTTTTAGCTTAGGTTAATGATGTTCTCCTCTGCAGAAAAAATTAACTCTCTTTCTCTACTCTTACGATTAGGACCCTGCTGCTACCTCATGCGTGGGAAGAGAGGCTTTAGAACCTCCATAAATAACGTAGGTAAATAATTAGAGGGGATAATAGCGGGTAGGATTGTTGACCAATTGGATTCCTACAAGCTACTTGGGGACTCCAACATGGGTTGAGACGGCATAGGTTGTGTCTCACCAACATGCTCGAGTTTTTCCATGTCATGTTGAGTGAGTATGATAAGAGTAGGGCGATTGATTAGAAAGCCTTTGATAAGGTAACTCACCGCCGGCTAATGGCTAAAGTGCGCGTGCTGGGTGTTGGTGGGGAAGTAGGTAGGTGGATTCAAAACTGGCTGAAGAATGCCACAAAGACAACCCCTTCCATTAGGCATATGGGCTGCAATCGACGCTTCATTGACGTGGGTTCAAAGATGTCGATTTTAGAAGCATGTTTAGTTTAAATGATAATCCAACTCGCAACAATGGTTGGAAGTTGGATTTGAAACGGTTTAGGACTAGTATGTGTGGGAATTACTTTACGGATAAGATCTGTAACACGTGGAACAGGTTACCTTCAGAAGTTGTGGATCAGTTCAAGAAAAGGTTAGACCAAATCCTGCACTCTATTTAAGTGTGTAGATTAGAGATTGGAGCGCCTAAATCTGTATAGCTTAGAGACGAGGAGGTTGCGGGGTCAGCTTATTGAAGTCTTGAAGATGCTCAAAGGAATAGACTGAACACACTCATAGTTTAAGATTAAAACCTCAGAAAACTCTGCAGGAGTTCGCTTGCACGGTGTCTCTGTGAGCAAGCTAAATATAGAGCTATTTATATATTCTCCACTTTCCTGTAAAATTTCCTTGGCTACTTTTCCATGGTCAATGTATTTTCTTCAACCTTTTTCCGTACCTGCCTCTGGCAGGGAGGGAGCGGAGGGTGGGGAGAGAGCCTTCTACTTTTCTATCCAGTTTTCTACTACTGCTAGGATAGTTGAAAGAAAAATAAACTTTTACAAAATTTTCCCTGGCTCCCGTTGCCATTGGTACCTCCTCGGTATGGGCCGCAAGGACTTTTGAGGTGCTTCTTTTCCTTGTAACTCCTTGTAACTCTCTCTCTTCTTAAAAATAGGCTAGACAAAGTACTGAACACACTCATAGTTTAAGATTAAAACCTCAGAAAACTCTGCAGGAGTTCGCTTGCTCGGTGTCTCTGTGAGCAAGCTAAATATAGAGCTATTTATATATTCTCCACTTTCCTGTAAAATTTCCTTGGCTACTTTTCCAGGGTCAAGGTATTTTCTTCAACCTTTTTCCGTACCTGCCTCTGGCAGGGAGGGAGCGGAGGGTGGGGAGAGAGCCTTCTACTTTTCTATCCAGTTTTCTACTACTGCTAGGATAGTTGAAAGAAAAATAAACTTTCACAAAATTTTCCCTGGCACCCGTTGACATTGGTACCTCCTCGGTATGGGCCGCAAGGCCTTTTGAGGTACTTCTTTTCCTTGTAACTCTCTCTCTCTCTCTCTCTCTCTCTGCAAACCGGGATGGGAGGAAGGTAAGGTGCTTACCTGGGCGGGGAACGGCGCACTTAAGGAAGGAGGTAGAGAAGGTGCGCGTGGCTAGTCGGAGGACTGCGATCGTTGTCCACGCTGGTGGCAATGACCTGTTCCTCAAAGGCGGTGGTGTAGGTCTTACAGAAGGGATCATCACCGAGATCATGTCTCTTGCGGATGATCTAAAACTGAAGACAGACAGGGGAATGTTAATGGGTATTTTACCGCGAATGGATGCCAGTGACCACGCGCTCAGTAAGGTCATTGGCTTCAATGAGAGGGTACAAGACTTGTGCGTTCCGCTGGGCGTGAAGTTTATTGACCCGTTCGATGCATTTTCGGGTAGGTAGGACCTTTACCAGAGGGATGGTGTCCACCTCAATAACAAGGGTAAAGGTGTGCTAGGCGCGCTGCTCGATCGGCACCTATACAGAATGGTGAGGTCGAGTCCGGGGAGAGATGATGGGCCCCACCGGGGAGAGATGAGGATGAGCCGGTGGCGGACGTACCTTCAACTGAAGGGTGCGTCGAAGTACAGGTGGGTGACCCTCCTCCTACGTTGGAGGGGGCTCAGTCTCCTGCGGAAGTTGCCCCCTCGTTAGTGAGGGGCTCTTCAACTCCCGACAGCCCTGGCTGTTCGGGAAACGGTTCGTGCTAGGGGGCGGTCAGAATAGGGAAGGCTCCCTCCGTGCAATGCTTTTTAATGCTAGGTCAATTAGGAACAAGTTTCGCGAGCTACGGGCGCTCTTAGCATCAGAATACCAGTATATCGTTGCTATCACCGAGTCCTGGATTCATACTGATCGTAGGGACTACGTTGGGGAGTTCGAAATTCCCGGGTATAGAATGTTTCGCAAAGACTGCACCCGTGGGGAGGGGGTGGGGTACTAATATACGTCAGAGACACGTTGAGTCCGGTTGACTGCCAGTTCCGGTCGGAACGGGAGCTGCTTGGCATCGATCTGAACGTGTGAGGGATGAACTATAGGTTAATCTTGGTGTACAGACCTCCGCATCTCCTCCTCGAGGAGGATACAGCCCTGTACACCGAACTCAGTAGCCTGCTAGGGGATAGGGTGTGTGTAGTTTTAGGAGACTTCAACTGTCGCGGCATAAAGTGGGAAAACAGGACTGCCGATGCTGAAGGGAGGAGGCTAGTTGACTTTGCTGATGAGAACTTCCTCACTCAGTGGGTCAACGAGCCTACACGAGGCGAAAGCGTTCTAGACTTAGTGTTCACGACCGAAGACAACCTCGTCACTGGCCTCACCGTTGACGAATCGTTGGGCGGGAGTGATCACAGTCTTATTAGGTTCCGTGTGTGCATCCCTCGGGTGAAGCGTAGTAACTCGAGAGGTAGTAAGCTCGATCTCCAGCGGGCGAACTTTGTTAGCCTCAGGGATAGCGTAGGAGATATGGGGTTAGAGCTCGGCGGCGATGTTGAGGGAGTGTGGAGTGCATTCCGGGACGAGTTTATGGTGCTGCAGTCTGCTGCCATACCCTCAAAACCGGTCACCCCTGCTTCAACGCAGCCTAAGTGGTTCAATCGTGACATCGCTTCGGCTATCCGAAATAGGAAAGTAGCGTATAGGAGGGCGAAGGCCAATCGTTCCCATGAGAACACTTTAGCGTATGTCCGCCTGTGTAGGGAAGTGAAGGCGAAGGTTAGGCTAGCGAAACGTAACGAAGAACTACGGGTGGCAAGCCTCTGCAAGGGGAACCCTAAGGAGTTCTTCAGTTATGTTAATAGTAGAAAGCCCATTAGAAGCATGATAGGTCCGTTAAAGGACGGAAGCGGCGTTCTGCGGACCTCGGACGCGGACATCGCCAATGTGCTTAATGAGTACTTTGCGGGAGTGTTCACCAGGGAGGACACCCGCATCATCCCCGAGCCAGGTGTGAGGCACGAAGGTGCTGGCCTGGATAATGTTCGATGTACCGCGACTCGTTGCCGATAGAATAGACAAACTGAGCGCGTTTAAGGCTCCTGGGCCAGACCAGTTTCTCCCCAGAGTGTTGCGGGAGGTGCGCGACCAGGTGGCTCCCCACCTTGCTACAGTCTTCAACAAATCGTTGGAGACGGGCCAGGTGCCTGGTGACTGGAGGGAAGCCAACGTGACCCCTATCTTTAAGAAAGGGGATCACGAAAGTCCAGGGAACTATCGTCCCATTAGTCTCACTTCAGTTGTAGGTAAATTATTAGAGGGGATAATAGCGGATAGGATCGTTGACCATTTGGATTCCTACAAGCTGCTTGGGGACTCCCAACATGGGTTTAGACGGCATAGGTCGTGTCTCACCAACTTGCTCGAGTTTTTCCAAGTCATGTTGGGTGAGTACGATAAGAGTAGGGCGATTGATATACTTTATCTCGACTTTCAGAAAGCCTTTGATAAGGTACCTCAACGCCGGCTAATGGCGAAAGTGCGCGCGCTGGGTATCGGTGGGGAAATAGGTAGGTGGATTGAAAACTGGCTGAAGAATAGGCGGTAGAGGGTTGTAATTAAAGGTGCTAGTTCGGGTTGGGCCTCGGTCACTAGTGGGGTTCCTCAGGGTTCCGTTTTGGGGCCGCTGTTGTTTATCATTTACATAAATGATATCGACGGTGGCATCGTCAGTCGGATCGCCATATTCGCTGATGACACCAAGCTTGGGGCCAATGTTGGGACGCCCGAAGCGATCGAGGAACTGCGTGCGGACCTAGGTAGGATAGGAGAGTGGTCCGAAAAATAGCAAATGCCGTTTAACTTGGGTAAATGCAAAGTGATGCACATTGGCTACGGTAATCCCAAGTCGGACTACTCGATGTTGGGTAGTAATATCGAGGTGACTGATTTAGAAAAGGACTTGGGTGTGCTAATTAGCAGCGACCTTAAGTTTACGAAACAATGCGTAGAGGTGGAAAAGAAAGCCCAGAAACTATTGGGTTATATCAGGAGGCAATTTCAGTTTCGGAACAAGGAGATTGTGCTCTCACTGTACAATTCCCTTGTTCGGCCGCACCTGGAGTATGCTGTGCAGTTCTGGTCGCCCACCCTCAGGAAAGATATTGAGAGGCTGGAGCGAGTGCAGGCGAGGGCCACAAAGTTAATCCCTTCCGTTAGGCATATGGGCTACAATCGACGGTTACGCGCCCTGAACTTGTTTTCGCTTGAAACTCGGAGGCTGCGCGGTCAACTGATCGAAGTTTTCAAGCTCTTACGCGGGTTCAACGATGTCGATTTTAGAAGTATGTTTAGTTTAAATGATAACCCAACTCGCAACAATGGTTGGAAGTTGGATTTGAAACGGTTTTGGACTAATGTTTGTGGGAATTACTTTCCGTATAAGATCTGTGACACATGGAACAGGTTACCTTCGGAAGTTGTGAACAGTTCCTCTGTGGATCAGTTCAAGAAAAGGGTAGACCAAATCTTGCACACTATTTGAGTGTGTAAAGACATTTAGGACCTCAGTCTGCGGAAATTTCTTTTCCTATAAAATAGTTAATATCTGGAACCAACTTCCCTCAGAGGTTGTTTCCAGTGAAAGTGTAAAATTAAAATAATAAATAATTCAGAGCTGGGCACTTGCGTTTTTTTTTGCGGTACTGCGGTACTGCGGTACTACCGTGTTGGTCGGTACCGCGGAAAGTACCGCGGGAAATTTGAATGCGGTAGCGGTACTGCTGTACTTTCAGCGATCCTTTGCGGTACTGCGTTATGCGGTACCGGTTTGGTAGTGCGGTAGTAGTACCGCAGTACCGCAGTACCGCAAAAAAACGCGCAAAAAAACGCAAGTGCCCAGCTCTGGACTCACTGTAAATCTGTTTACAAATATGCTAGACAAAGTACTGAACACACTCATAGTTTAAGATTAAAACCTCAGAAAACTCTGCAGGAGTTCGCTTGCTCGGTGTCTCTGTGAGCAAGCTAAATATAGAGCTATTTATATATTCTCCACTTTCCTGTAAAATTTCCTTGGCTACTTTTCCAGGTTCAAGGTATTTTCTTCAACCTTTTTCCGTACCTGCCTCTGGCAGGGAGGGAGCGGAGGGTGGGGAGAGAGCCTTCTACTTTTCAATCCAGTTTTCTACTACTGCTAGGATAGTTGAAAGAAAAATAAACTTTTACAAAATTTTCCCTGGCACCCGTTGCCATTGGTACCTCCTCGGTATGGGCCGCAAGGCCTTTTGAGGTACTTCTTTTCCTTGTAATTCCTTGTAACTCTCTCTCTCTCTCTCTCTCTCTCTCTCTCTCTCTCTCTCTATATATATATATATATATATATATATATATATACAGGGTGGGCCGTAAGTTTCCATACATAGGAAAATTTGGATCAGCAGTTTCCGGATGCTTGGATTGGTCGGCGTGGTCCTGTGGAGTGGCCTCCCAGATCCCCAGATCTCACCCTCCTTGATTTCTATCTTTGGGGGCACTTGAAGGCCATGGTGTATCAGGAAAAGATACGAGACATAAATCATCTAAAGGAACGTATCACCAACGCCATTACAAGCATAACGTCAACTGTGCTAATGCGTGTTCATCAACAGTGGGGAACACGTATTGAAATGTGTTTTCAAAACAATGGCAACCATGTAGAGCATATTATATAAATAAAAATGGTTGTCCATAAAAAAATGTTTATTTTTCCTATGTATGGAAACTTACGGCCCACCCTGTACAGTATATATTTAATAATAATAAAAAAGAATTTACCCTAAAGCTAAGAGTTGTATCCCTCGAAATGTCAGAACTATATAAAGTCATGCTGTATGTTGCGTCCTTGGTCTTTCTTTTCATTATACGTTTAAGATTTCCTAGAAACAAACCTATCAATTATATATATATATATATATATATATATATATATATATATATATATATATATATATATATACACACACACAGGGTGGCGCAAAAGTCAGGAACCATAGGCACATTTTATTGAATTATAATAAATGTTCGAATTGGTGGCCTTCCACTTGGAGACACTTTCTGACGCGTTTAATGCATGATGTCTGAACATTCCTTAACACATTGGTACTGATTTTGGCACACTCAGATGTGATTTTATCCTTTAGAGAACGTATGGTTCTGGGTTGATCAGCATAGACTACCGACTCAGGATGGCCCCCACAAGAAAAAGTCATGAGGCGTGAGGTCTGGAGACCTAGGTGGCCATTCGACGGGCCATCGCCGTCCGTTCCACTTGCTTGGGAATGTTTCATCTAAAGAGCTCCGGACGATGGTTGCGAAATGTGGTGGTGCACCATCCTGCTGAAACCACATCTCCGCCCGTTCTGCCAATGGAATGTCGTCCAGTGTGGGCATTAGAAATGTTTGCAGCATATGCAGATATGTTTCACCTGTTACAGTGCCGTTGAAAAAGTACGGACCAATTAACAGATCCTCCCCAGAGCGCAGCCCAAATCATAATTCGTGGATCGAATTGCACATGTCCTTATTCCATCCAGTGGGGGTTCTCATTGGCCCAATAGCGTGCATTATGCCTATTGACACGACCGCTGAGGAGAAATATCGCTTCGTCGCTGAACATGATCCTTCGTTGAAGCTGTCGATGTTGTAGAAACCATTGACAGAACTCTACACGACGGTCTGTGTCGTCACCGTGCAGTTCCTGAACGAGTTGGACTTTGTTGGGGTGGAAACGATTTGTTAAGAATTCGTTGAATTGATCTTCTGGAGACCCGTTTCCTGGGATAACTTTCTTATGGACTTATATGGGCTGTTTTCGAGGTGACTGAGTACTGTTAGTGATGTTGCTGCATCGGTTGAACTTTTTGGCCAGCCACTACGCGGTCGATCACGAACACTTCCCGTTTCTTTGAAGCGAGTGAACAGTTTTGCAACTGATGCCTGAACAACTGGCAGCCTCTCAGGGTGTTTGTCATTAAAAGCAGTAGCAATTGATAGGTGTGTGTCACCGCGCCTTGCACACATTAAAACTATCTCCACCCATTCATCTATTGTCAATTTCTGTGCCATAGGTTCAACAACAAACCTGAAAAGAACAAAACATATTAAAACACAAATTATTAAAATGTGCCTATGGTTCCTGACTTTTGCGCCACCCTGTACTATATATATATATATATTATATATATATATATATATATATATGTACTTCAGGTCGGCAAAAAAAAAGGGAGACTTTGAACTTTGGTTGTAAAATCCAAAGTTATGGTCAGATTTCAGTCTTTTTTCACACCCCACAACTAAGTAAATTCCCTATATGATGAGCGGATTTCAAAGAAAACTAATGAAAATTACGGATTTATTGAACATTTCTTTATGCCACTGGAAATTCTCCATTTACACTACTACTGCATTGTATGTGCAGATAAAAAGTTACAATGTACTCACATATGGTGCTACCTTGATGTTAAAAAAACTGCTTCATATGTTTAACATGAACTTCTTCAACCTTTTTCAGTCTAGGACGGAACTCATCTATGGCTTTATTGATTTGTTATTGTGGTAGCTCATCCCACTTTTCAAGAAGAAGCCGTCGTAAATGAACGACATTTCTTACTTTGACCCGATAAATTCTCTGTGACAAATTTTCCCAAAGGCCGTTATCGACAGGATTTAAATCAGGACTGTTTGGTGGCCAAATTTAATACCGCTACGTGGTATTCTTTTGATATTTCCTGTTTTATCGATTTTCTTGAGAAGCTTGTCCAAACCTCCTGCAGTTGGCTTACCTTAATTAAAATCGCTTTAATTATCAACTTGAACCTATGATTAGCAAGATTTTCCTTGAATATTCGCCATGAATCCAATTTCTCAGCTACAATACTAAAACATAGCATAAAAAACATAAAATTACCTAGTACTAACGTACTAAAATGTCATGGTTCTATGTACCGTATTTGCTGAGATATGAAGGATATATATATATATATATATATATATATATATATATATATATATATATATATATATACACACACAGTGTGTCCCAAAAAAATGTTTACACATCATATTAACATATATATATCAATAAGCAAAATAGGCGGATAGTAAATTGATAGCAGCGTCAATACCTTCATGGTTGTGCTGCTTATTTTTATGTTTTAAATGTTCAAAATGTCCGCCATGTCATTTTGTAATTTTGCTATGTCACCTTCGTTCGATATTTCTTTGCATATCTTTGTGTCATCTGCGAAACATGATATAATACTGTCATAAATATCTGCATCACTCTCTGCAATCATTATTATGAACAGCAAAGGAGCTAATACTGTACTTTGTGGGACAAAACTCATGACTTCTGAGACTTCCGATTTAACGCCATTTAGTACCACTCTTTGTGTTCTTTGAGTCAGAAAATTAAATATTCATCTTCCCAGCTTTCCAGTACAGTAGTTCCTTTATTCTTAAGTTTGTGTGCTATAATTCCATGGTCACATTTATCGAAGGTTTCATCAAAGTCAGCATAATTATACTACATTTATGTTTTGTTCTTGACACAATGTTTCCAATATTTTCTCCTGGTGGTCTAATAGCTGTGATAGACATGATCGTCCATCCCTGAAGCCAGGTTGTTTTGGACTGTATAAATCCTATACTTGTAGGTAGTAAGTAGATTTGCTTCTAATTATATGCTCAAGGCACTTTATAAGGTGGGATGTGAGAGCTACTGGCCGATAATTCTTCGGCATTGCTCTGTTTCTTCCTTTAAATAAGGGAACAATGTTCGTGTTCTTTAACGGAAGTGGAATTTGTCCTGTGTCGAGTGATTTTCTCCATAGTAAGTATAGACTATAGAGGCTTGGTCTGATTTTTTTTACATTTGTGATAGACTTTATTACATTTTCCAAGAACTCTAAATATATTAAGAGGTTCGTGCCCGAACTTGTTCTTGGCTGATTTGTGTCAACCAAAAAATTTAGCTGGATTTTCTACTTTCTTTACAGACTTAGAAGTGATAAACACAGAGTTAAATTGTTCCTTAAGCAGTTCGCTTATTTTTTCTGGGTCATTTGTGTAGGCTTAATCAACGGATCAGTATTCTCTTTACACTACATTTTCCTTTTTGCAAATGTGTAGAAGTATTTTGGTTTATTTTTTGTTTTTTGTTACATTGTTTCCTTCTCGTTTGTCTTATGGATGAATGTTTGTTTTTGGTCCACTTTTTTTCGCATAGTTTTTTTTCTAGTTTGGGTCTTTTTGCTTCATTTCAACACCTGTAGAGATTTTTTACGGTTTGTTTCCGTTGTCTAAATAGTGCTCTAATTTTTCTCTCGAGCTTGCTACGTTTTGTTTTTTGTCTTTTTGGAACATACTTCAACAATATAGGTTTAGTTATATTTGCTATTATACATATAATTTCTTCTGGAGTCTTTTCGTGAAGTAGCAATTCCTAATTTACTTTATTTAAATCTCCATTTACACTTTCTCAGTCTACTTTCTTTGAATTTTTATTTACACTTTCCCAATTTACTTTCTTTGAATTTATATTTAAACCTTCAAATATTCCTTCTAACTTGCTGGGATGCGTTTTTGGACTACTTTACTAAGACTTTACTTGCGTATCGATTAGGTAATGGTTGCAGAAATTTGTGTGCGTTATCTTTTTATTTATTATTATCTCATTGCTATTTTTCAAAATTAAATAAAAAGTTATCTTTTCTGGTGGCTTCACAGATTTCCTGGGTAGGTGCAAGGTGTTCCATAATATCTAATAGCTTTATTGCCTGTGTTCTATCATCTTTTTTAATATTACCCTGAAACTTGTCAACATACAAGGTAGGAAAAAAGTCTTCAAGGATTTTATACATACAGTACAAATAATTTGTTAATGACAAATAAATTCCAGTGATAGCACTGATATCAAGTATACGATACTTCACAAAACAACTACAATGACCCAATCACCGCCATGTCAGTAAGGATGGAATACAGCAATGAAGAAAAAGTGTATCTTGGATCGTGGGCTATTTCTTATAATAATTGTGAAGAAAGTTTGCGTTTATTTCAAGAAAAATATAATAAACCACCACCAAATGCAACCACTTTTCGATATTGACTACTTAAACGAAAAAAGTCGCACAGGAATTGGGTATTTTCAAATTTTCAGTAGCAAAAATATTGAAATCACAGTGGTACCACGATTACAAACACATTTACTCTCACCTCATATAGTACGACGATCATTCTGATAGACGGCTACAGTTTGCTGAAACAATGGGACAAAAATTCAACAGTGATCCAGATTTCGTTCGAAATATCAAATTTTCAGATGAATGTGTCTTCGGTTTAATGAGTAAGGGAAACAAACACAACGCTCATTACTGAGCAAAAAAAAATCCAAAATACGATTGGATAAACCCGTTAAAACGGCTACACTAACAGTTTGGGCGTGCATTGGTTATTCAGGATTCGTTTCCTTTGATATATCGAGAGATAGGATGGATGGCAAACGTTATTGCTAAGTATTGAGAAACAAAGTTTTGCTACAGTTTACTAATGGCGTTGGCAGAAATTGGCTTTATCAACGTGATGGAGCACCGCCACATTACTCTGCAGCTGCCCGGGAGCTTCTGGATACGAACCTTTAAGGAAGATGGCTTGGGCGTCGAGGTCCCGTCGAGTGTCCAGGGAGATCACCTGATTTAACCCCATGTGATTTCTGGCTATATCATAGGGGATGGAAAACTCTTTGAAAATTAATCCCTAAACTACTATGATCGCTAATTGACGAAACACGATTCATCAATTGATGATACACGATTTACTGCTTTAACGTCTAAACTGCTATGGTTATCATTTGACGATTTACCGCTAAATGAGAATATCGTCAATTGACGATTTTGGTTTTCAATATTTTGATATATCTTGATTTTTTGAGCACACGGTGAGCTCTTGAAAAAAAACTGCACAGTTTAGGGTTAAATTACAATTTAACAAAATATTTGTATGAATAAAATTCTTATAGACTTTTTGTTTGATTTGTTTCATCATTTGAGCACTTATCTCTATAATGTTGTTAACTCTCTCCCACCCTGTATATAACTTCGTCATTTTTCTCCCATGTTATGAATGGAAAATTAAAATCCCCACAAATTAAAATATGTGGTGCTGGAATTTCAGGAAGTTTTAACATATTCTATTTCATTTGTACCGAATTGGAATTAACTTTCTGTCTTGTACGTCGAGTTCCACCCTATCCAGCCCCAACCACCCTTCCTTTGGCTGCATGTCGATTTACATACGGTAATCTTTCTTAGAATCAAATCGTGGAATTTTTGTTCGGGAGTGAAGACGGGAGCGGATGAATCCGTCCCTCTCTTCTATTCCACTTACACTGGCAGAGGCTTCGGTTACTAATTTGATGAGTCTCTCGACCGCTTGAGTATGACAAGGGAATAGTGGGATCAGTCCATCAGGCTGGTCTCCCGTCTCAACAAACTCTTTTATTCGGGTATCAGGTATTGTTTTTGTAACGGGGGGGTTCGGTCACCTCAGCCGTTTGCCAGTTGATCATTTCGTAATAGTTTTGACTATCGTAGAGCAGCTCAGGCATGGCGAAGGCTCGAATTTCCCCCGCTGGTGATTGTTTTGATCGTGCTTTTAATATTCTTCTCCATCCCAATTCTCTTATGTGTTGCTCATCGGCATGTAGCATGGAGATCAAAATATTTTCTGGGTGAGCAAAGAAAGAATTTCTACGGAGGACTTTGTTGGCGATTGTCTTAGATCTTTGAGGCATGGTCTGAGAGAGACGCATCATTTCGAAAAAATGTTTTGCGCCCTCAGTGAAACTGGAGTTTTTCTTTATCTTAAACCAAATTGGTGCGTAAACTGTCATAATGAATCGCACAATTTCGTTGAAGGTGCTGGAGGGTTCACTGGTTGAAACATAGAGGCGCAGAAATCTATTTGCTGTTGTCAGCCACCTGGAATGCGCCATCTTACCTGGATTTCGAGCCGCGAGAGCTGAAGAGCAGATGCTTGCAGCACTCACCAGAGATGACCTTTAAACCCTAGCCTAGAGTCCTAAAATTTTGCGTGTGTTATTTCATGCCTAAGCAACGATATAAATGCTATGGGAAATATATAAATGCATTATTTAAGACAAAGAGCCGATCTGAAAATATGTATATAAATTACCTATTTTTTCAACATTTGACGTTGTTGCCGGGGGCAAAAGATATTAACGTAGGATAACGCGCTTGGAAAAACGATCGTATGAGGTCTTTTTCATCGACTTTATAGTTATTACGAATAATTTTGATGCATATTGAAATATTTTAAAAATTATAAGAAA
>JAJOZX010003614.1:0-370000 GCA_023014485.1 Bathynomus jamesi | reverse complement strand
GAGGTCAATATTATGTAAATAATATATGAATGGATGATTAATTCCTTATTTTGTATTTAAAAATTTATTTAATTGTTGAATTTCAACATAAAAATTGAACATTATTTGGCATGTATTTAAATAAATTTTAAACGTAAATTCAATGTTTTTAAAAACTTCATTCGATAAACTAACATATTTTCATAATTTGATCAGAGAATTGCATCTAATATACGGGTAGATGGAGAGAGGGAGAGAGAGAGAGAGAGAGAGAGAGAGAGAGAGTTACAAGGAGTTACAAGGAAAAGAAGTACCTCAAAAGGCCTTGCGGCCCATACCGAGGAGGTACCAATGGCAACGGGTGCCACGGAAAATTTTCTACACACTCAAATAGTGTGCAAAATTTGGTCTAACCTTTTCTTGAACTGATCCACAGAGGAACTGTTCACAACTTCCGAAGGTAACCTGTTCCATGTGTCACAGATCTTATACGTAAAGTAATTCCACACACTAGTCCTAAACCGTTTCAAATCCAACTTCCAACCATTGTTGCGAGTTGGGTTATAAATGCAAAAAACTTCACTTTTTTACGTGAAGGTCAAAATATGAGAATAAAAACCCACTCTAATAGACAGAGTTTATTTCCACGACAGTTTCGACGCCCACTGGCATCCTCCTCGGGTGGATACAGAAACACAAATGAAACAAAACAAGAGGGAAAAACAGTTCAGGGATCGACCGTACATTATATATGGAGTATTATGAGTCGGAATTGTTGCAAACAATATGTCCCAGGAATCTAATTTGGTTTCGTTATGTAGATGATATTTTCTCATTTTGGCCTGACCACTGGAACAACTTTGACACTTTCTTTCAGTCATTAAATAATCTTGTTCCCTCTATTAAATTTAAATATGAATGGGAGAACGACAAACAATTACCTTTTCTAGATGTTTTGGTCATTAACGAAAGCGGAAAGCCCAATTTCACGGTCTATAGAAAACCTACTCATTGTAATTCGTACATTCATTATTTTTCATATCATGATGAAGGGGTTAAAAGCTCAATTATTTCTTCCATGTTTCTAAGAGCACTCAGGATTTGTAGCCCACATTTGCTGGATCCGGAAAATTCAAAGATTTGGAACATTTTTAAGGATTTAAAATATCCTGAGTGGTTTATCGGAAAGGCGTATTTTAAAGCCAGAAAATCTTTTTATGCCCCTCGGGAACCTTCAGTTAACCAAAAACAATATGTGAGTTTGCCTTACATTGCCGGCTTAGAAAGAGTAAAACCGTTGACGAAAGAATTTAAGTTTGCTTTGGCGTTCAAATATTCGTCTACCGTGAAAAGTAAATTGGTTAGGAATAACGTTGCAAAAGAGGAACAAGCCTGTGTCTACAGCATTCCCTGTAAAAGTTGTGATTTAGTATACGTGGGAGAAACTGGAAGAAATATTGAAACCCGTATCAAAGAACACAAATATGCCTTCAGAAGTTGTAATACTAATAATGCCATTTTTTATCACGCTAGCCAAAATAATCATGCTATAGATTGGGAATTAAGTAAGGTACTTTATAAATGTAATAATTATGTCAAAAGAAAAATAGAATCTGTGTGTATAGGAAAAGTAGATAATTTTAATTTGTGCGAAGGTACTTATAAGTTAGACCCTTTAATGAGATTCTTGGTCAATAAATCCCTTACGGAGTCGTGGGAACGTGTTCGAACCTAAGTGTGAATTTCTTAAATGTCTCTGGATTGGAATGTTTCCTTACTCGCTTTTAGTAAATGTAATAATGGAAGTAATTAATGTGGAAATAAATATATGCAGTAATTATGTCAAAACATTAGGATCTGTATGTATAGAACAAGAAGATATTTTTAATTTGTGGAAATGTAGTTATAAGCTGACCCTGTAATAAAATGCCCTTCTGGTTTCGGGAGAACGATATCTAACCTAGGTGCGAATTTCTCAATGGTCTCTGGATTATTTCCTAATCGCCTTTTTTCATTCGTTTTTCGGTTTATAATTTCTGTATAATAAACAACAATGTAATAACCAATGTAATAATAAATTTATAATTTCTGTAATTAATAATTATGCAATATTAAATGTAATAAATTTAATTATAAATGTAATAATTATGTAAAAATAATAGAATCTGTATGTTTAGAACAGGAAGATAGTTTTAAAATTTGTGCGAATGTACTTAATGAAAATGCCCCTCCTGTCTCGAGAGAATGGAATCCAACCTAGGTGCGAATTTCTTAACGGTCGATCCCTGAACTGTTTTTCCCTCTTGTTTTGTTTCATTTGTGTTTCTGTATCCACCCGAGGAGGATGCCAGTGGGCGTCGAAACTGTCGTGGAAATAAACTCTGTCTATTAGAGTGGGTTTTTATTCTCAGAGTTGGGTTATCATTTAAACTAAACATACTTCTAAAATCGACATCGTTGAACCCGCGTAAGAGCTTGAAAACCTCGATCAGTTGACCGCGCAGCCTCCGAGTTTCAAGCGAAAACAAGTTCAGGGCGCGTAACCGTCGATTGTAGCCCATATGCCTAACGGAAGGGATTAACTTTGTGGCCCTCGCCTGCACTCGCTCCAGCCTCTCAATATCTTTCCTGAGGGGGGCGACCAGAACTGCACAGCATACTCCAGGTGCGGCCGAACAAGGGAATTGTACAGTGAGAGCACAATCTCCTTGTTCCGAAACTGAAATTGCCTCCTGATATAACCCAATAGTTTCTGGGCTTTCTTTTCCACCTCTACGCACTGTTTCGTAAACTTAAGGTCGCTGCTAATTAGCACACCCAAGTCCTTTTCTAAATCAGTCACCTCGATATTACTACCCAACATCGAGTAGTCCGACTTGGGATTGGCGTAGCCAATGTGCATCACTTTGCATTTACCCAAGTTAAACGGCATTTGCCATTTCTCGGACCACTCTCCTATCCTACCTAGGTCCGCATGCAGTTCCTCGGTCGCTTCGGGCGTCCCAACATTGGCCCCAAGCTTGGTGTCATCAGCGAATTTGGCAATCCGACTGACGATGCCACCGTCGATATCATTTATGTAAATGATAAACAACAGCGGCCCCAAAACGGAACCCTGAGGAACCCCACTAGTGACCGAGGCCCAACCCGAACTAGCACCTTTAATTACAACCCTCTGCCGCCTATTCTTCAGCCAGTTTTCAATCCACCTACCTATTTCCCCACCGATACCCAGCGCGCGCACTTTCGCCATTAGCCGGCGGTGAGGTACCTTATCAAAGGCTTTCTGAAAGTCGAGATAAAGTATATCAATCGCCCTACTCTTATCGTACTCACCCAACATGACGTGGAAAAACTCGAGCAAGTTGGTGAGACACGACCTATGCCGTCTAAACCCATGTTGGGAGTCCCCAAGCAGCTTGTAGGAATCCAAATGGTCAACGATCCTATCCGCTATTATCCCCTCTAATAATTTACCTACAACTGAAGTGAGACTAATGGGACGATAGTTCCCTGGACTTTCGTGATCTCCTTTCTTAAAGATAGGAGTCACGTTGGCTTCCCTCCAGTCACCAGGCACCTGGCCCGTCTCCAACGATTTGTTGAAGACTGTAGCCAGGTGGGGAGCCACCTGGTCGCGCACCTCCCGCAACACTCTGGGGAGAAACTGGTCTGGCCCAGGAGCCTTAAACGCGCTCAGTTTGTCTATTCTTTCGCCTTCACTTCCCTACACAGGCGGACATACGCTAAAGTGTTCTCATGGGAACGATTGGCCTTCGCCCTCCTATACGCTACTTTCCTATTTCGGATAGCCGAAGCGATGTCACGATTGAACCACTTAGGCTGCGTTGAAGCAGGGGTGACCGGTTTTGAGGGTATGGCAGCAGACTGCAGCACCATAAACTCGTCCCGGAATGCACTCCACACTCCCTCAACATCGCCGCCGACCTCTAACCCCATATCTCCTACGCTATCCCTGAGGCTAACAAAGTTCGCCCGTTGGAGATCGAGCTTACTGCCTCTCGAGTTACTACGCTTCACCCGAGGGACGCACACACGGAACCTAATAAGACTGTGATCACTCCCGCCCAACGATTCGTCAACGGTGAGGCCAGTGACGAGGTTGTCTTCGGGCATGAACACTAAGTCTAGAACGCTTTCGCCTCGTGTAGGCTCGTTGACCCACTGAGTGAGGAAGTTCTCATCAGCAAAGTCAACTAGCCTCCTCCCTTCAGCATCGGCAGTCCTGTTTTCCCACTTTATGCCGCGACAGTTGAAGTCTCCTAAAACTACACACACCCTATCCCGTAGCAGGCTACTGAGTACGGTGTACAGGGCTGTATCCTCCTCGAGGAGGAGATGCGGAGGTCTGTACACGAAGATTAACCTATACGCCAAGCAGCTCCCGTTCCGACCGGAACTGGCAGTCAACCGGACTCAAAGTGTCTCTGAGAGAGAGAGAGAGAGAGAGAGTTACAAGGAAAAGAAGTACCTCAAAAGGCCTTGCGGCCCATACCGAGGAGGTACCAATGGCAACGGGAGCCAGGGAAAATTTTGTGAAAGTTTTTTTTTCTTTCAACTATCCTAGCAGTAGTAGAAAACTGGATAGAAAAGTAGAAGGCTCTCTCCCCACCCTCCACTCCCTCCCTGCCAGAGGCAGGTACGGAAAAAGGTTGAAGAAAATACCTTGACCCTGGAAAAGTAGCCAAGGAAATTTTACAGGAAAGTGGAGAATATATAAATAGCTCTATATTTAGCTTGCTCACAGAGACACCGAGCAAGCGAACTCCTGCAGAGTTTTCTGAGGTTTTAATCTTAAACTATGAGTGTGTTCAGTACTTTGTCTAGCCTATTTTTAAAGAGATTTACACTTTGACTGGAAACAACCTCTGAGGGAAGTTGGTTCCAGATATTAACTATTTTATAGGAAAAGAAATTTCCGCAGACTGAGGTCCTAAATGTCTTTACACACTCAAATAGTGTGCAAGATTTAGTCTACCCTTTTCTTGAACGGATCCACAGAGGAACTGTTCACAACTTCCGAAGGTAACCTGTACCATGTGTCACAGATCTTATACTTAAAGTAATTCCCACACACACTAGTCCTAAACCGTTTCAAATCCAACTTCCAACCAGTGTTGCGAGTTGGGTTATCATTTAAACTAAACATACTTCTAAAATCGACATCGTTGAACCCGCGTAAGAGCTTGAAAACCTCGATCAGTTGACCGCGCAGCCTCCGAGTTTCAAGCGAAAACAAGTTCAGGGCGCGTAACCGTCGATTGTAGCCCATATGCCTAACGGAAGGGATTAACTTTGTGGCCCTCGCCTGCACTCGCTCCAGCCTCTCAATATCTTTCCTGAGGGTGGGCGACCAGAACTGCACAGCATACTCCAGGTGCGGCCGAACAAGGGAATTGTACAGTGAGAGCACAATCTCCTTGTTCCGAAACTGAAATTGCCTCCTGATATAACCCAATAGTTTCTGGGCTTTCTTTTCCACCTCTACACACTGTTTCGTAAACTTAAGGTCGCTGCTAATTAGCACACCCAAATCCTTTTCTAAATCAGTCACCTCGATATTACTACCCAACATCGAGTAGTCCGACTTGGGATTGGCGTAGCCAATGTGCATCACTTTGCATTTACCCAAGTTAAACGGCATTTGCCATTTTTCGGACCACTCTCCTATCCTACCTAGGTCCGCACGCAGTTCCTCGATCGCTTCGGGCGTCCCAACATTGGCCCCAAGCTTGGTGTCATCAGCGAATTTGGCGATCCGACTGACGATGCCACCGTCGATATCATTTATGTAAATGATAAACAACAGCGGCCCCAAAACGGAACCCTGAGGAACCCCACTAGTGACCGAGGCCCAACCCGAACTAGCACCTTTAATTACAACCCTCTGCCGCCTATTCTTCAGCCAGTTTTCAAGCCACCTACCTATTTCCCCACCGATACCCAGCGCGCGCACTTTCGCCATTAGCCGGCGGTGAGGTACCTTATCAAAGGCTTTCTGAAAGTCGAGATAAAGTATATCAATCGCCCTACTCTTATCGTACTCACCCAACATGACGTGGAAAAACTCGAGCAAGTTGGTGAGACACGACCTATGCCGTCTAAACCCATGTTGGGAGTCCCCAAGCAGCTTGTAGGAATCCAAATGGTCAACGATCCTATCCGCTATTATCCCCTCTAATAATTTACCTACAACTGAAGTGAGACTAATGGGACGATAGTTCCCTGGACTTTCGTGATCCCCTTTCTTAAAGATAGGGGTCACGTTGGCTTCCCTCCAGTCACCAGGCACCTGGCCCGTCTCCAACGATTTGTTGAAGACTGTAGCCAGGTGGGGAGCCACCTGGTCGCGCACCTCCCGCAACACTCTGGGGAGAAACTGGTCTGGCCCAGGAGCCTTAAACGCGCTCAGTTTGTCTATTCTATCGGCAACGACTGTCGCGGTACATCGAACATTATCCAGGCCAGCACCTTCGTGCCTCACACCTGGCTCGGGGATGATGCGGGTGTCCTCCCTGGTGAACACTCCCGCAAAGTACTCATTAAGCACATTGGCTATGTCCGCGTCCGAGGTCCGCAGAACGCCGCTTACGTCCTTTAACGGACCTATCTTGCTTCTAATGGGCTTTCTACTATTAACATAACTGAAGAACTCCTTAGGGTTCCCCTTGCAGAGGCTTGCCACCCGTAGTTCTTCGTTACGTTTCGCTAGCCTAACCTTCGCCTTCACTTCCCTACACAGGCGACATACGCTAAAGTGTTCTCATGGGAACGATTGGCCTTCGCCTTCCTATACGCTACTTTCCTATTTCGGATAGCCGAAGCGATGTCACGATTGAACCACTTAGGCTGCGTTGAGGCAGGGGTGACCGGTTTTGAGGGTATGGCAGCAGACTGCAGCACCATAAACTCGTCCCGGAATGCACCCCACACTCCCTCAACATCGCCGCCGACCTCTAACCCCATATCTCGTACGCTATCCCTGAGGCTAACAAAGTTCGCCCGCTGGAGATCGAGCTTACTGCCTCTCGAGTTACTACGCTTCACCCGAGGGACGCACATACGGAACCTAATAAGACTGTGATCACTCCGGCCCAACGATTCGTCAACGGTGAGGCCAGTGACGAGGTTGTCTTCGGTCGTGAACACTAAGTCTAGAACGCTTTCGCCTCGTGTAGGCTCGTTGACCAACTGAGTGAGGAAGTTCTCATAAGGAAAGTCAACTAGCCTCCTCCCTTCAGCATCGGCAGTCCTGTTTTCCCACTTTATGCCGCGACAGTTGAAGTCTCCTAAAACTACACACTCCCTATCCCCTAGCAGGCTACTGAGTTCGGTGTACAGGGCTGTATCCTCCTCGAGGAGGAGATGCGGAGGTCTGTACACCAAGATTAACCTATAGTTCGTCCCTCCCACGTTCAGATCGACGCCAAGCAGCTCCCGTTCCGACCGGAACTGGCAGTCAACCGGACTCAACGTGTCTCTGACGTATATTAGTACCCCACCCCCCTCCCCACGGGTGCGGTCTTTGCGAAACATCCTATACCCGGGAATTTCGAACTCCCCTACGTAGTCCCTACGATCAGTATGAATCCAGGACTTGGTGATAGCAACGATTCCTGGTATTCTGATGCTAAGAGAGAGAGAGAGAGAGAGAGAGAAGTTTTGAGTGTATTTAGACGTGTGGTTGAATAAACCATTATTTTGTAATTAAAAACTTATTTAATTGCTTGAATTTCAACATAAAAATTGAACATTATTTAGCATGTATTTAAAATATTTGTAAACGTAAATTCAATGTATTTAAAATCTTCATTGTATAAATTAACAGATTTTCATAAATGGAGCAGAGAAATGCCTCTAGTATACGGACAGAGAGAGAGAGAGAGAGAGAGAGAGAGAGAGAGAGAGAGAGAGAGAGAGAGAGAGAGAGAAGTTTTGAGTGTATTATTATTATTATTTTAATTAGCAGTGGAGAAATACTGTTTGGAAAATTTGGAGTTTCAGAGCACCCCGTTACGATTTATAACATTTGTTTATGATTAACGGTTGTGTACTTCAGTTTAGATCCAAAACATCTGTGAAGGTAATTCAGGGCTTTTAGGCAAGCATCATATTGTGGGGATAAAATAGCTTTTTCTGGTCTGTTAAAACCTTTTCTTCCACGATAATTTTTCTGACGAGATGAGTTTTAGACCCGCCTTGGCGTCAGAAGAAGGCATCGAGCAACTGTATATGGGAAACGTCTCGAAAAGATTAGTTGCCAGATTTTGATGATCATGGATCAATATAGTTGCGAAGAGAATAAACTGCATTTCATTAGGGTGGATTGTTTTCGTATGGGGAAATCTTGTACTATTAATATTTTTTATGCTTATATATATATATATATATATATATATATATATATATATATATATATATATATATATAGGGTGTATTTGCTCATATATATATATATATTATATGTTAGTATTATTATTATTATTATTTTAATAAAACGGTTGAGTACAATGCTTGGAAAATAAATTTGGAGTTTCAGTCCACTGCGCTTCGGATTAAAATCTCAAAGGAGGGTATTAGCGTTCGGACGATTCGAAATTTTACCTGCCGCCTAACCCATGCATTTCAGAAATAAAATTCAGGTGTTCAGACGACAGCCCGGCCCCTTGAACAAGTTTATAGATATGCGTTTTAAGATTTTTCCATAATTCTTAATAGTGGTAAGACTGGATATCGGACAGTGTTGACGAAGTTTATTTTATTTTAAATATAATAATTATTGTTAGTAATGTGTATATACAGAAGATAGAGTCAATATAAAATTAATTTTTAGCACTAATTGACAAGAGTGTCAGTATATATATATATATATATATATATATATATATATATACACACACACACCGTATTAAATAACTGATTCCATTTTATATTTAAATATAATAATTCTTAATAATGAAGAAATAATGTATATACATGTATATAGGTTTCACCTGTACTAATATTATTATTTATTTCCTATATATTCCGAATAACCCATGCTAAATAAATGAATCCATGTTGTAGTTGTGCTTTATTATTCAAAGTGTATATATATATATATTGTATCGGCATTTAAAAATAGAGGCGTGTAATAAGTATGGCATACTAAATAAAATTTAAAAATTTTGGCCGGATTAAAAATAAATAAGTCCTTTCGTGCCACCATCTGACGTCACGAGTTGATGAAATATTTTCTAGCAATATGAAAAGTTATACGTCTTGCACTATATATATATATATATATATATATATATATGGGAATGAACTCAGAATGGTCCCCTGAGTTTTTTATGATACACACAGACAGTGCATGGAACAAGGAACTCTTCTGGGATAATTAAACCCACTATAGTCCGAATAAGTAATGGTAAATGACAATTCTGCCAGTTGAGGTTTAAGTTTTGGTTTTTGGTTAAAATATAATAGTTACCCCTTTTTCTTTTTCTTTGATGCATTCAATCTGACGTGAAGGCAGCGAGTCTTTTGCTTATATTGAGGTTCTAAATGTAGCATGGCTAGGTGCTTTAAGCCCTAGATCCATGTCCCAAAGCTGGATCCTGTCTGCTTTGCAGATAGCTGGTGAGGGAAGCTATATTTATGGGACCTCTTTGCGAGTGACCCGTTGCCCACGTCGGGCTAGCATCATGAAAAAGAAAAACTATGGTATTTGTCATTTACCATTACTTATTCGGACTATAGTGGATTTAATTATCCCAGAAGAGTTCCTTGTTCCATGCACTGTCTGTGTGTATCATATATATATATATATATATATATATATATATATATATTGTAATAATAATAATGAGGATTTTATATACTTATAACCTATAAGTATTTTTAGTTTCAATCCACTTTATTTTCTGATGTGTAACAAACAAATCTCGGAAAATTACACTCGAACTTAAGTTTGCTCAAATAAAGCGCTTGCCAAACGTCGCGTGCCACAGGCTCAGTTTTGGGATCTACTGTTATTTTATTATATATAAATGAGCTTCCACGTTCATCTAGTATACTGAACTTTATAATGTTTGCAGATGATACAACTGTCTTTTCTTGCAAAGATGTTAATTCAGTTAAGAATATATTTAACAGGTATTTTTATTATTTTAATATTATTATTATTATTATATAGATGGATGGTTTTAATATCCAATAAACGATTGAAGCATATGCTTTCCTGGTTGTATATATATATATATATATATATATATATATATTATATACACACACTGGGTGGGCGAAAAAAAAGGGAAACCTCGAACTTTGGTGTAAAATCCAAAGTTATGGTCAGATTTCAATATTTTTTTCACACTCCACAACTAAGTAAATTTCCTATACGGTGAGCGGATTTCAAAGAAAAATAATGAAAATTACGGATTTATTGAACATTTCTTTATGCCACTGGAAATTCTCCATTTACACTATTACTCCATGGTCGGGTCGACAAAAAAAAGGGAGTACTTTTAAACCTTTCATATCTCGGCAAATACGACACATCGAACCAGGAAATTTTAGTATGTTAGTACTAGTTAATTTTATGGTTTATATACCATCTTTTAGCATTTTAGCTCAGAATTTGGATTTATGGCGAATATTCCAGAAAAATCTTGCTAATCAAAGGTTCAAGTTGATAATTAAAGCGATTTTAATTAACGTAAGCCAATTGCAGGAGGTTTAGACAAGCTTCTCAAGAAAATCGTAGCGGTATTAAATTTGGTCACCAAACAGTCCTGATTTAAATCCTGTCGAATACGGCCTTTGGGAAAATTTGTCACAGAGAATTTATCGGGTCAAAGTAAGAAATGTCGCTCATATACGACAGCTTCTTCTTGAAAAATGGGATGAGCTACCACAAGAACAAATCAATAAAACCATAGATGAGTTCCATCCAAGACTAAAAAAGGTTGTAGAAGTTCGCGGTAAACATATCGAGCAGTTTTTTGACATCAAGGTAGCACCATATATGAGTACTTTATAACTTTTTATCTGCACATACAATGCAGTAGTAGTGTAAATGGAGAATTTCCAGTGTTCCAGTGGCATAAAGAAATGTTCAATAAATCTGGAATTTACATTAGTTTTCTTTGAAATCTGCTCACCGTATAGGAAATTTACTTAGTTATGGGGTGTGAAAGAAATATTGAAATCTGAGCATAACTTTGGATTTTACAGCCAAAGTTCGAGGTCTCCCTTTTTTTTGCCCACCCGATAGATATATATATATATATATATATATATAAACTTTGATTGCATTTACCGCAACAGTATAAAATCACCCAAACCCGCATGGAAAAGAACTAAAACAGCGTTTAAAAAGGCTAATTAATTTCGGCCGGTTACAACCAAGCCCTTTTCAAAGCCATAAACTAGTTAAAATGCCGAAGGTTAAAAACGTCCGTCCTGCGGAAGAGCTGAAGTATAAATGACTGTTTTAAGGCATAATCACGTAATCACGGACAAAGAGATGTTGGCTGTCATACGTCTGGCAGTTGGCGAAGGCAAAAATTTTTTTTTTCAGATTTCAAACATTCAAGGTGAGAAATCTTTAAGTAAAAATCAGTCCTGTACATCTGGGAACTGGTCACGACCCGTAATTGCCGTAAAATATTTAAAAATGTTAAAAATAAAGCTATCCATACTATAGGACAGCTTAATATTTGAAATGTTTTTTCTCCTAAAATATAAAATGCCTCATATATTTACGGCTTTGAAAAGGGCTTGGTTGTGACCGGCCGAAATTAATTAGCCTTTTTAAACACTGTTTTAGTTCTTTTCCTTGCGGGTTTGGGTGAGATTATATATATATATATATATATATTATATGAATAACTGGGATGATGGGAATATATAAACGACGCATGTATGCAAATATATATATGTATACACTATGCTAAATGGCTGGTTATGCCTTCTATGCCAACTGGCTGCTTAAGCAGGGGGTTGGCACTTTGGAAAAAGAGGGTGGCACTGGCACTGGCACTAATATAATTAACGTTGCATTGCAATTGCACTCTAACATTTTGCGGTCATACTTCTGTACTTAACTCCATAATGTTTGCAGATGACACAACGATGTCTTTCCCTTGCAGAGATCTAAATATAGTAAAAGATACACTTAGGAATGAATTTGCTGAAGTTGTGTTTTGGTTGATCTTCATTAAACTTTTTTAAATATCAAGAAAATGAATATTATGATATTTAGTAACAAGCAAAATGTCCATTTGGCTAAATCCAATGTTGGATCGATTGCCATAAAAGACTTAAAATAATTAAATTTCTTGATGCTTGATAAAAACATGTAAGGGAAGGTCCACATAAATTGCGTATAAAAAAGATTTCTAGGGGTGTTACAGTAATGCTTAAACTTAAAAATATAATTCCTAAACATACTTTATTAGAGCTTTAACAAACTCTAGTTCTGCCTTACTTAATGTATTGTACACTTGCATGGGAAAAAAGTTAGAACAGTTAAAATATTTATTGATCGCCATTATTTTGTTTTGTTCATACGATGATACAAGTGAGTTAGTTCTTTAAAAGGTTAAACTATTAAAGAAAATATATTATAAAACTGACACATTTAATTATATATTCACACTGGGTTAATAAATACTTCGTAAATCATCAAGGCATTCACTTTTATGATTTATCCGACTAGAAGTAAAACTAGAGAAGTTACCCCTCGATTTAAATTATCCTCACAAAAATTACTACTAAAGATCCGTGGTTCGGATATCACGTAAAGCTTTACAGTAGGTCTCCTCCGTCATATGACTTCAGATGTTGCGAAGAGGGTTAAAGAGTAACATGAAAACAAAACGAATCTAATTTTGTTGGGTTAAAATTATGTAATAATTTAAGCGTTAATATAAAAATAAATTGAAATTCATATAATAATAATAATAATAATAATAATAATGATAATAATAATAATAATAATAATGATAATAATAATAAATGAATACTGATTAATGTTAATTTGATTTAATACAGACAACATTAGTGTTTTATTTTTCACATTTTCCCATAACTTCTTAATTAATTTAATTGATTTAATTACTTTTAATTTAGTTAATTAAAATATGTTACCTTTAATTAACTGTGAGCCCAGCTAAGCCGAAAGCTTAAGGGCCAAATTATTATAGAAATAAATATCAGTATCAGTACTCCTAAATTTTTTGTATGTCTATGCACTTTTATGACAGTTACTTTTATTGTAACTAATTAAAGTTGCCAGTTATTCCCTCAAATAAGTAACTAATTACTGTCTCAAAAAGTAACTAGTTGCTAGTTATTTCAAAAGTTACTTTCGACATTTTTCCTGGTTTTAGCGAGCATACACGGTGATTCACTACGAAATGTCATAACTTCGGGGGCTTATAGCTGAGGTCATTCCCAATCAAAAACTACATATGAACATAGGTCCGATTCTTAACGGTTATGGAGTTAAGGATGTTTGAATGTTTACAAATAAGAATAGGCGAACAAACTGCTAAGTTTTTATTCATGAACTTACAATAACTGGTAAAAATGACTACCCTCGACCTCAATACACATCGCGGCTCGTCTGTGAGTCGCGCTTGTAGCCCGCATTAGTTCATTACGATTGTCCTTTATGAGGGTTGTAGCATCCAAAATGCGATGGAGCAGTGTATCTCGTGTTTCCACTTTTCTCTGGTACACTAGCTCTTTCATGCGCCCCCACAGATAAAAATCTAGAGAGGTTAGGTTCAAAGACCTAGGTGGCCAATTTTGTGTACCACCACGACCGATCCATCGATCAGGGAAGCGATTATCGAGATGCGTTCTCACTGCACGGCTAAAATGGGGAGGAGCTCCGTCTTGTTGAAGTACATACTCAATCGTGTTGCCAAAGATACATCTTCTAACAGTGGCGGCAGTTCTTCTTGCAGAAATCGTAGATAAATGTCACCTGTAAGACCACCTTTAAAGATAAATGGACCAATCAGCTGACAGTAGAGAATACTACCTCACACATTGACACGGAACCGATGTTGAAAATTACTTTCCCCAATGGCATCAGGATTCATTTCTGATCATACATGTGAATTGCGAGTGTTGTTGACACCGACGCCGATAAATTGAGCCTCATCACAGAAAAAGACGTATCGATGCAATTGTCGATCGGCATTGAGCCAATTACAAAATTCCAGTCGTTGGGCACGATCCCCAGGATGGAGGTGCTGAACGCGCTGCATGTGGTATGGATACATGCCTTCGTGTAACGTTCTACATACTCTCGTTTGAGGAACTCTAAGACGTGTGGAAATCCTTCGCGTACTAACATGAGGACTCCGCTGCACCATCTGAATAATGTTTTCTTGTTCAGCCACATCTTGTTGTACCAGACACTCAGATAAAACAGTAACGCTAGGAAATGAACCGCTCTCTGGCAATCTCCGGTAAACGTTGTTAAACACCCGTCGATCCGGAACTCTTCGATTTGGAAAACGTCGCTGGTATTCAGCGACAGCAGCAGTAGGATTTCCATCACAAAATCCGTAAACATACACCATATCGGCATGTTCGGCATTTGAAAAGGTAAAAGGCATTCTGAATGCACAAAATATCAACTGCACGCTGTGAAACACAACACTCTACTGCGTAGTTAGTTTGGTTCGGTAAGTAACTGTCAATTCGCATGCGCATGTTTAAAATTCAAACAATGCGCATGCGCATGTTTAAAATTCAAACAATGCGCATGCGCATTTTAAAATTCAAACATCCATAGCTCCATAACCGTTAAGAATCAGACCTATGGTCATATAAAGTTTTTGACTGGGAATGACCTCAGCTATAAGCTCCCGAAATTATAACATTTCGTTGTAGTAGTATGAGCGCCAAAGGAGAGAGTGCATTGCAATTGCAAATGTCGATCAATGTTGCAAGAGTGCAATCACCAGGGCCAACCCCCACCCCCTTGTTGCAAGGCACCCCCACAGGGGGAGGGGGTTGTTGCAAGAACAACAAGGGGTTATGCAACTTGGAGGCGGAGTTATCCCCCAAGAAAAAGAAAGAGAAGGAGAGAGAGGAAGAGAGATGTTCACCTAGCAGGAGCCAAGCGCATATTAATTTCAGACGAGCCCCCGCTGTCTTAATATGTTCCTAATCAGCAAGTTGGCTCAATCAGACAGTGCCTCCAGGCATTATCAGCCAGTTGGCACGTACACACCCGCCTATACACTCATAAAATATTACGCACACACAACTATATGCGCGATTATATGCGCCGGGTTCGAGACTCGATGGCGGCGCGTCATTCCACGGTTGGTAGATAAATGGGAAACCAGGGTGTCCTAATGATCCGTGTTAAACTGTAGGTCTAAGGTGGAGTGTTAACATCCTTCCACGATTGGTAGATAAATGGGTAACCAGGGTGCCCTAGCAGGGATCCCTCTCTTTCTTGCACGCTCCCTCTCACTCTCACTCTATATATATATATATATATATATATATATATATATATATATATATATATATATATATCCCCGTTAAACTGTAGGTCTAGGGCGGGGTGGAAAGTTTGGCCTTCGCCAGAATGAACAATTCAGGCAGAAGGCATCGAAAGCATAGGTGAGCCTATAGACTATATGTACAAATCTCGCGCTCTCTCTCTCTCGCGCGCGCGCTCTCTCTCTCTTATATATATATATATATATCCTCGTTTAAAAGTAGGTCTAGGGCGGGGTGAAAAGTTTAGCCTTCGCCAGAATGAAGAATTCGGGCCGAAGCAATCGAAACCAAAGGTGAGCCTATATATGTACAAATCTCTCGCTCCCTCTCGCGCGCTCTCTCTCTCTTATATATATATATATATATATATATATATATAATGGTGGACCGGATATCCGCATCTGCATCCGCAGTTCTGACTGCGGATGTTATGCGGATATTACCTCTAATAAATTATGCAATTTACAATTAAATTAGCTTATAAAGTAGCTTATAAGGCCCAGTCATGCACATTTCATGTAAATTATTAATTATTAATGAACAAACAAATATATAAACCTCAAAATATAAATACCTGGTAACACACAACATTGAATGAAACTTGTTTCATTGAATTTTCTGTGGCTGAAACTCTTGAGAAAGTAATTATTTTTATCATAATGAAAACATGAATATTAATTTTAATTCTTATGCATTGCCTGCCATAATAGTAATATCACGAAATTTGAAAAATTATGTCATATATTCATAATTCTATATTATATTGATAGATTAACTAAATATCCGCATCCGCATCCGCGGATATTGAAATTAAAGATCCGCATCCGCAGATGTTGAAAAACTGACATCCTCGTTTAAAAGTAGGTCTAGGGCGGGATGAAAAGTTTGGCCTTCGCCAGAATGAACAATTCGTGCCGAAGCAATCGAAACCAAAGGTGAGCCTATATATGTACAAATCTCTCGTTTTCTCTCGCGCGCTCTCTCTATTATATATATAATATATATATATATATATATCCGTTAAACCGTAGGTCTAAGGTGGAATGTAAAGTTTTGCCTTGGCCAGAATGATCATTTCAGGCCGAAGCCATCGAAAGCAAAGGTGATCCTATATATGTACAAATCTCTCTCTCTCTCTCTCTCGCGCGCTCTCTCTCTCTCTCTCTCTCTATATATATATATATGTGTATATATATATATATATATATATCCACGTTAAAAAGTAGGTCTAAGGTGGAGTGTAAAGCTTGACCTTCGCCAGAGTGAACAACTCGGGCCAAAGCCATCGAAAACAAAGGTGATCCTCTATATGTACAAATCTCTCTCTCGCGCTCTCTCTCTCTTTTATATATACTGTATATATATATATATATATATATATATATATATATATATATATATATATATATATATATATATATATATATATATATCCCGTTAAAAAGTAGTGTGAAGTAAACAGCTGAACAATAGAAGGACATAAATATTTATGGAATACCGTATATATATATATATATATATATATATATATATATATATATATATATATATATATATACAATTATATTAAACAGCGTTCTGAAATTGTGTTTGATGAAGACGCTAGATAAACTTCGACGTCATGACCCGCAACACGGAATACTGTGAATTTTTTAAATTTATTTATTGTATCGTTCGCGAAACCTGGGACCCCCAATAAACTTTTACAGCTGCGAGAATTGTCTCGAACTTTGTGCGTTGGTTGTTTTTTCCTTTTCCTTCATGGATAATTGACTCTGAAATTACCTACCAGTTTCTGGAGTTTTATATTTCAGAGAAATGATATATTTTCCGATTCGAATTTAGATAGGGCACCATATACCGATTCACAAATTATCTTCCAACCTCGTTAAGTTCCTCATATAATTGATTGCTCATCATACGTTCAAATCTCCCACCATAATATCATCGGGGCAGAATACAAGATCAAAAAACAAAGCATTTCTCTCTCTACGAATGAGAATAACTGACACGTCCAAGATTTCACGGGGCAGCCAATCACAACCCTGTTGGGCGGCGCCCAGGACCTCTGTTTGGCGGCTAGGCGGGCCTATGCGTTAAGTCCAGCCCAAAATTTACTGATAGCCAATAGGAAGCGCGCGATTCGGGTATTTACAATCACGATCCCGTTTATAAAAGGGGTCACTTTCATCTCAGAGCCTCAATTCGTATGTTTTTTCTCTCAGTGCTTTTGAAATACTTCGCCAGGAGCCAGCTCTACAACTCTCCCGAATTGTTTGAAAACGAAGATTTCTACGCTGAGGCAACGCGTGTAATTTTCAACGCTGTGGACCAGAATGATCTTCTATCCACGCAGACTGTTACAGAAATTTGTGGCAGCGAGAACGATTTTCCCGCTAACGACTTCGCAGAGATGTAACCATTTAATTTGTGATTATATATATACACACACACACACCGCGGTTCATTCAGTGTTATCTTATAAAAGGCCATAATAAATGCGTTTTGAAATATAGTTTGTGCTTTATTCTCGGTCTATATATAACGTTTCAACCCGTGTTAAATAATTTATAAAAAGCCGTAATAAAACGAAGTGAAATGCTATCACCCAGCTAATCTTCCTTTTGCGCTGTAAGTTAGTGTACTGTTTTTAATTATTGTCTCATTCTCTGTTTCCTTCGCGGTTATTTCGGCATATATATATATATATATATATATATATATATATATATATATATATACAGGGTGTTTGAAAACTTTCTGTACAAATTGTAATGGGGGATAGGCAACACCAAGACAAACCCTTTTCGTCTATAAGTGTATGTCCGCTGACGTCACCATTCGGCGCGAGAGGGCGCCGCTGCAATTGGCTAAAAGGTGAAGTGGGCTAGACTCGCGCTTGCCGCGGGCATTCTTAAATCGGACGTAGTACGCGTAACATGGAGCGCTTCACGCCTGCTGAGATGGCTGACATGCATATGGTGTATGGGCCTGCCAATGGAAATGGAAGAGCTGCTGTGAGGTTGTACCGACAGCGTTTCCCAAACAGACGTGTGCCAAACCACCAAACGTTTGCGCATTTGCATCGGCGACTGCGAGAAACTGGAACATTCCATGCAAACATGCATGACACTGGTCGGGAGAGAAACGTGCGCACTCCTGACATGGAAGAAGAAATCCTACGGCGATTTGAGGACAATCCAAGCGCAAGCACGCGAGGTGTTGCACGTATCCTCGGTGTGAACCACGACCTGGTCTGGAGAGTGTTGCACGAGCAGCAGTTACATCCGTTTCATCGTCAGAGAGTCCAGGCATTACAACCTCGGGATTACCCTCTTCGTGTGGAATTCGCACGCTGGTTTCTGCAGCAGACAGCGGTGCAGCCTAATTTTCCGGCTTATGTGCTGTTCTCAGATGAGGCCTGTTTCACACGTGAGGGTGTGTTTAACATGCACAATTCTCACGTGTGGGCGCACGCAAATCCACATGCTACACGGGTGCATGCTCATCAAGAACGGTTCGCCGTCAATGTTTGGGCGGGTATCGTCCATGGCAAGTTGATTGGGCCGTACTTGCTGCCTGCCCGACTCGACGGGCGGGTTTATCGGATATTTCTTGAAGAAACGTTGCCGGAACTGCTGGAAGATGTTCCCGTTGCTATTCGTAGACGAATGTGGTTTCAACACGACGGGGCCCCAGCACACTCCAGCAACGATGTGCGGGATTATCTGAACGCCACTTTTGGGGACCGATGGATAGGCCGGAGTGGGCCCGTAGCCTGGCCACCGAGATCGCCCGATTTAACATGCCTCGATTTCTTCCTGTGGGGACACATGAAGAACCTCGTGTACGAGACTCCCATTTACTCAGAAGAAGACCTCGTAGCAAGAATCGCTGTCGCCGCTGGAACTGTTCCCGAAATGCTGGGAATCTTTCGACGTGTACGTCGGTCAATGCTTCGACGCTGTCGGGTATGCATTGATGCTACCGGTCGCAACTTTCAGCACCTTCTTTAAATAAACATGCCTTCTTTAAATAAACATGTTACGCGTACTACGTCCGATTTAAGAATGCCCGCGGCAAGCGCGAGTCTAGCCCACTTCACCTTTTAGCCAATTGCAGCGGCGGCGCCCTCTCGCGCCGAATGGTGACGTCAGCGGACATACACTTATAGACGAAAAGGGTTTGTCTTGGTGTTGCCTATCCCCCATTACAATTTGTACAGAAAGTTTTCAAACACCCTGTATATATATATATATATATATATATATATAGATGGTGTGGCTTTAGGTGTACATTTCTCGATAATTAAAAAAATTATAGAAAGTTCTACAGATAAGTTTTTAAAATTACCAAAACTTTTAAGATTACCCGATGCTTACTTCTGAAACCTGTCAGTATATCTGCTTTGTGATTACAATTTGCCTGGCCTCCTAATCGGGATTTTCCCTCATTGTATCTCTATAATTAAACTAGTTTAATTTTACATAACTTTATTTGATTCAGCATGAACTAATCATGTTAACTTCTCATTAAAGGAACGAAACGGAATTTGAACATGTTATCGCTACTTTTCGTTTTGATGAAAGGGGAATAAATGATATGGATGCTTTACCGCACAACCAACCCAGCGATCTGAACACAGAGGTCGAGGTTTTGGCTCACATCCATTCCAACGAATGCCAGGTCGTCGAGGAAGTAATGTCAGTATTTTTTTGGGGTTAAGAACAAAACACATTATATTTTCATTTAATTTATTAAATGGTAGAAAACATGTACAAAGCGGAACCAACGTCCATTAAATAAGTCTTAATGGCGACAAATATGCCTTTACACAGTATAGATACAATTATATATGCATATTTACACAATACAGCGGGTGCTAACATGTGGGAACCTCTTTTATTTGTTTTCATACCGTTTTATCATTCATTTCAGTGTCGCACAAATCGAATAATTTTCAAAAATTTATACATCCCTTCTCACGTGACATGTGCAGGAGAAATGAAATACAATACATGCCGCACGTGTTACTAAAATATCCTTGAAAGCGGTACAGGTTCCATACAATCTCAGATACATGTATCTGCTCGATAAATTGTACAACCACAGGGTCATTTCAGGGCTGAGTGCCGAATGAATCAAAATAGTACATTCTTTCCCTATGTTTAAAATAGAGAGCAAACCAATGAATCCACTCACCCACCACAATGTCGGTGTTCACGAAAATCCCGTACCAGTTTCTCCTAGTTGGCAATTTCAATATTTCATTCTTCGCAAACACGCCGACAAATTTGGAGCGTGTGATTCGGTCACTTTTCATTACTCTCTGGAGTGTATTCGCGTCCATTTTAAAAGTCTGTGACCACGTTCCTGAAACGGCGGTCAACTTCTATCAGAGCTTGTGATTCGATGTACACGAGTACACTAATAGGAAAGTCTATAGGGTTGGCAAATTCCAACCTGACTGAGATATTCTCAATCTGTTGTGGACTTAAGTGCGTATTTATACTAGCAGAGAAGCCAGAGGTAATATCAAATGAATAAAGGTTAAATTCTTCGACAAACTCTTTCTGCGTTACGCCAAACCCAAGCTCGTCACATACACCTGCATTATGAGACAAACTACTATAAGCTCTCGCGCAGAGCGGGAACACAGTGTCTGATGAGTAGTCCGTAATCATAGTCCCTCCCAAAGCGATGCCATTTACGTATAGTCAAATTTTTAAGGCCGAAATTCTCGAACTTAAAGGCGCTCTTTTTATATTTTCCATTCGTCGAAGCGTGGTCCTGCATTCCAATTAATATCCTTTTAGGTAGAACTCCAAGGGCCACGTTTTCTAGTTGCTTCGAGGCCAACCCGGCGGGCACCGTGTATAGTTTGATCTGTACCCTGTTAATTTGGTATTTTACTATGGCGTGTATTAAGTTTTTCTCAATTTCTATTTGTTTTGGTGAACTTAGTTTCAATCGGCGTACACGCAAATACGTCTCCATTATGTGAATCACAACGGGTTTTGCGCCCTCTTCTTGATCATACCTCAGATTTATGCAGATCTCAGGACTCGTGCGGTTGAGCTTTATTTTCAGATCGATGCCGTTCGTAAGCAGTTTCTCTTGAATGTGAAGTCTGTATGAAGACGACCAAAACACTCGCATATCTTTTTTTTAGAATTTTTAGATTTATCCTTTATCCCAATTTCATCTTTAGTCTGGTAATAGCCCTCGGCGGTTAAAAAGGTGTCCTTCAATTCTTTTGAAAAGTTGAAGACATCTTCCAGATAGGCTCGTAGGTGATAATACCCCGTTCCTGCCGGGATATTAACCTGATTTTAATACATCTCACACTGGCTGAATATGGAAGGTAGAAAGTTGGTGTCAGGCGTGTTTACGACTTCAAAAAGTAAATCGGTTGTCAGGTACGACTTTTTAAGACTCTTGTTTAACCCCGTCACAATGTCCATGGCTGTGTCATAATCACCGATTCCTGGCGTTACATTTGTGCTATAGTACTGTACCTCACCGAACAGGACTGATCGCATAGTATTGTCTAAGGTTATGTCTAATTTTTCGCACTCATCGATCCTTCTAAGGATACCCCATACGTATCACGCTCCAATTCACTGGGTCCGTGGAGGTCTGTCACAAAGTTGGCAAGGGTGTTGTTAGAATGTACAGACAGAGAAGAAGAGGACGGGAGTGTGACATACAAGTGGCTAGGCGCCATGTTACATAGTATTTAAGCTTCATTATTGCAGCAGCTTTTATATAGGTGTTGAAGCCTTCTGGGTAACCCAGTCATTTCACCAGGTACATTTTTCTCTTTCTTGAACGTTTGCTGCCTAAAACTTTTTTAAATTTTAAACACACTTTTTCCTAAATTAAATGTCACTTTCTGCAACTCCTCGCGGTAAAAGCCTCCAGCGATCTCTTCCCTATTCAGATCTTCAATGTAATACATCATTATCTCGCCTTTAGGTCTCATAGCACGAACTTTAAAAATCTCACGTGTACATCCTTGCTCAAATCCCCTCTCGAATTTATTTCCCGAATGTGATAGCCTTACATAATCAGTTATTTTGAAATGTGTAGAGTGTGGTGGCGGTGCTAGATCTCTTCTCACCTCTGGACGCGTACCTCTTTCTAAAACTTCGTTAGGTGTTGTGCCAATCGTACGGTGGTGTGAACGGTTGTGTGACGACGCCAATGAAACGAGAACGTTTATATATCTGTATGTGTTTTTCTGTGTAAAATAGCGATGCATGCGTTCCTTTATGGTACATTGAACTCTTTCAGCTAAAGAGGCCTTATGTATAGAACTGCTAGTGTAGTAACTGATATTAAACTGTCTGCACGTTCTGAAAATCGCGACCTATAAATTCTTTCCCCATATCCGTACAAAAATAGCCAGGAACCCTATCTTCTTTTAACATCAATGTTTTGGTCGCTTTAGCAACTGTTTCAGGCGACTTATTTTCCAGTCGAATTAGCCACAGATATCTAGAGAATACATCTATTATGAATAGGATGTAGCGGAAACCATCATTATACACTGCATATCTTTGCATGTCTGTTAAATCCGCTTGCCAAATAGAATCAATCGAAGCTGCTGTTGTCTTGGCCGTTTTAAACCTTTTTCTCACCGGTTTATGAAGTGTATAAGTATCCTGCTCCGGCAAAAACCTCTCAACATCTTTTTTCCCTACTCCGTAAACACCTCTGTACAGTCTATTAACGCCACTATAGGAGGCGGGGTTAGAAATGTCATAGTAGTGTTTACTTAATATGTTAGCCATCTGTGTATTTTAGATAAAGGTGGATAAGGTTGGCCGTTTGTTCTCTTCTTTCTCCTCTTCAGAGATGCTACTGCTGGGGGCGATGGCGTACTCAGTTGTGACACATGCGAGACTTGATCCAAGTCTTTTAACCTATTCAGATTAACTATCAATGTTTTGGGGACATTTATTTGTTGTAATCTTGCTTTAATATGCTTCCATCCTGTTGGTGAGGGCCTGTCCCACTTTCTCAACAGATCATGGACAATGTCAACGATGTTCGATCCTTGTACCCTTGTTCCTTCAACAATGACCTTTCCTGTATCGGTCCACTGTATCATGGGGTCCTCACTCAATAAATTATAAAGACTTAAGCCTTTATTCCTCAATGTATGTGGGAAACTGGTTTTTAATACATGTTCGATGTGTTGTTTTCCGTTATTCTTTGGTTGGTCATCTCTAACGTCGGGCCCAGATCCTGTGTCGCCATGCTCCATGGGGAGCTCTGTCGGATTCTTATAATCTTCGTACTCATTAAGAAATTTCTGCAGAGCCTCTTGGTACAAGATCCTTTTCTCATCAGGTGACTTTTCACTGTTTAATAGGGCTAGCAACTCGCTTTCCATTCTTTTAAGCCTGCTTTAACGGGTTCTAGAGCCATGTCTGGAATCTTTGAACTTTGCAATGAAGAATACACCTCGTGCGGTATCACTACCACCTTCTTCATTATATTAATCTATTCAGTAAAGGACCCAAAACTGAAAATAAGATGGGGAGGAATGATCCCCCTCTTTGTACAATAATTCCCTTTTTCTTCTCCACAGTTTGACTTTTATGAGCGAGCGCACGTATTATGTTGTAACGACGTAAGCAAGCCTTCTGAGGCGGTTTCATTGGCACGTTACATTTTATATCATTAAGACAGATTTCACAGATGCATTTTAAAAAGTCGGAGTCGATATTTTTAAGAAACATCTGTTGCAGTGCCCGGGGCAATCGTTGATAGATTTTTATTAATTCACGATATTTCTTCAGCCAATTTGTCATTCTGGAATATACACCGTTTCAGGTTCGTTTGGGAATATATTCGTTCTTAGAAGCACCCTAAACGTGTTTCGCGGGTGAAGGTCACAAAGCAAATATTAATAACGCTTACTTGTGGCTTCTTTATAAACCTCCAAAAACTCCTTACATTTGAATGGCTAATACCCAATTTGTGACACATCTCTACATTGTGCGAATTTAGCGCATGTATCTATTTTTGAAAAAGAGATTATGGTTGATGAAGAATACGTTTATGTTAAGATGGTGGGAGAACACTGTAAATGTCTCGGCAAACGTTTTATCCATTTCCAACATGAGATCGTCAATTACAACAACTGTATGCTCATTACCTTTCAACGAATTAACGTCATATACACCTTTCTGAAACGAAATTTCATGTTGGTACTTGTTGAACACTGACTGATATGTCGAATAGCACCATATTACTTTATGCACAAATTTCGAGAACATCTCCCCCTTATGTTTAATGATTTTAAGCATAAATACAATTTTTCAACATCCTGTAGGGCCAGATGGTGCGCCAGTTGGTGCGCACCGCTACTTCCACCCCTGCTCTGACTAGAATTCGGTACGTGGTCAGGGTTGACCCTGGATCCCTGTATACCAATGGACTGCGACGCGTAGTTGAATGTATTGTGAAGTTTGCCCTTCAGAACCGCGACGAACGTGAAGTCCGGACGAGGTCGTCCTTCAGGTTCGGGTCAGATGACGGGGACGTAGATGATTTTTGGGAAGTAATACCATTCAGACGTTTGGCAGTGTAGACATAGAATATATCTTGGGCCGTATAATGTAGGCCTTTCAAAGTAGTACAGTCTTTAATCTCGACAACTTCATGGTAGATATGACGCGTTCGGTGGAGAAGGGGCGAACGCAACATTTTCGAATTATGCCACAAAATGCAGTTAAAGTTTGTAAACTTTAAACCTTTGTATTTTTCCGGTTTATTGAAATGTTGTATGAATTTGAACACATATTTGAGTAAAATATTGTTGTGTAATATGTCGATATAATAAAACGCCAAGAAATTTTACAATATTATTTAGTGATAGCTTCTGATGTTAACTGGTGTAATCCATTATTTGGTCCTCTTCGTCAACTGTTTCGGTTTCTTCCAGTTCCTTTAACAATCTTGTATAATAGTTCACTGCAGTTGCAGGCATTAGGTCTGATAATTCTTTGAGATATTTTATTTTTTCCTTAGTTATTGGCAGCAATTGGGAATACTTTGGTTGCAGTGTCTGCTGGGCTAGATTGAATAAACTGACACTGTAGGATTTTTTCCCTTTCTGCAGTCTGACGGGATGGCTATTATCTGGGGTTGTGCGGTATGCAGTAGATATTACGTAGCCTTCTTTGTGTTGAAAGTCAAATATTAACTTTCTTGCATCTGTAAATTTAGTTGTTGTTGATTTCCTAATGACAATGCACGTTTTTAGGACGTCAAAATCGAGAAAATCAGCCTGTTTCATTTCTACAACTAGGAAGCGCTGCGAAACGGCTGTAGTTATGGCCGTAACATAATCTTTTTTGGTGTAAATAATATTGCTGTAATTATTTTTTATATTTTGTTCAATTTGGCCAAATTGAGCATCACAGGGCATTGTCGAGTGACCAGAAAGTAGATAGATGTGTTCAATGTGAAGCAATGATGCGGAGTGAATTTCTCTGAGATACATTAAAACCTAAATTTTACCATGAAAGAGTGCAGACTAACATCTAATTTTTTGCATAGGTAAAGCAAAGGTTTTAAAGGATAATTATACGACAAAAAACTCATTTTTCGAATTTTGTGGCGTTCGCCCCTTCTCCACCGAACGCGTCATATTGACAGAGTATTTCTGTTTGCGGGTCATAGTGCCACACCTTATACTCTTAATTTCAATTCTCCGGTTATTTACAGAAAGCATTTAAACGTCGATCGTGGTTGTGGCTTTAAGCAATAGTCTTAGCTCATATGTTCACTGTGCTAAATACATGGACGCAAAAAATTTCGCAGCCTACGTTTGTGCAGCTTGCTCGTAAACTGGCTTCAGATTGTAAGCTTGAGTTTGAGTGTAATATGGATCCTGAAGAACTGAGAAGGGCTGAGCAGGAAATGAATGCACGGAGAGTCGTATTTGGAATGGGTGGTCGTCGTAGGACTGTGTATGTTTTCAAAAGCAGCGTGAGAGATCGTACAAGATCTCTACTTATTTTAGGATTGTCAGGAACATCGTATCTCCCCATCCGTAACATAAAAGCTCTCTACGCCAGTTATGATAAAAGTCGAAAATATGGAAGGCATCATGATTTGTGTAAGGGATGTCTCGAGTTTGCTGATGATATGGTGGAACATTGTAAGGATTGCTACATGGTATGTGAGCAGTGTAAAAGCCCCAAATGTGAAAGTCGTGTAGTTGAAACTGAGAAGAGGGAATGTAATGTGTGTAGAGGTACATTTTTCAATAATAAATGCTTTGAACTCCAAAAATCAATTGGCACTTGCAGGAAAATGAGGAACTGTAAGTGCGGTATGTTTCACATGATGGATAATTGGGGGAATTTCCAACATAAATGCGATGAAATTCACTGTTCTACATGTTATGGAAAATATAAGGCGGATGGAGTGAAGCATGTATGTTATATGAAAGATGCTAAGCCTAAAAATAGCCCTTGTATAACTGTGTACTACGATATAGAAACTTACACGAACGCTGAAATCAAAGAGGTTATTCCACATTTACTCTTAAGTCAGATTATCTGTGATGAGTGCAATGAGATCGAGTGTGGTGAGTGCCACAAATGTGGAAAACGGACAAACGTTTTTAAAATGAATGCATACGGCAGCCTTGTGAAAGTCTTTGTATCCTATATTTTCAAATTAACGGACAAGTTAAAAAAAATGACTGTGTATATTCTTGCCCATAACGGGGCAAAATTTGATACACAGTTCCTTTATAAGGAGTTGCTTGAACACGAGTCGTCTGCGATATTTACAGGTGATCCCTTGAAAAGAGGAAACAAACTAACACAGATGCAGATAAGAGGTAATGTACAGTTTAAAGACACCCTGCTGTTCACACATTGTAAATTAGCCAAGCTACCCAAGGTCATGGGCGTAGCCACTGAAGTTTCAAAAGGGTATTTCCCCTACACATTCCTCACTAACGAAACTTTAAATTACGTAGGACTACCTCCACTCAAACATTACTTTGAATACACCGACATGAGTAATAGTGAGCGTGAAGATTTTGACCGCTACTACAACAGTTTTAATGAAGCTAGTCCATACAATTTAGCTGATGAATGTGAACTTTATTGCGTGAATGATGTGCGTGTGCTTAGGGTATGTTTCCAGGCCTGCGCGCTGAGTGTGCCATCACAGGGGACCTCCATGGAAGATCCCCCGCCGACAGCCTCGCATGGACCCGTAACCGCGATCAACATATAGGCTCCCAGTTCACTCACAAGATCGTGTGGGAGCATGAGTATGATGCACAGATGGAAACAGATGAGCAGTACCGTGAAGAAATAAGGGCCATCAAAGTTGAATGGTGCTGAACCCCCTCAAATGCGGTGACAGCTTGTTTGGAGGGCGTACAAAACCATTCAAGCTATACTTTCCGCCTACGGATGGCATGAAACTCCATTACTACGAATTCTGCTCTTTATACCCCTACGTGATGAAGAATAATCCGTACCCCGTAGGTGCGCCTGAAAAACTGGTGGGTCCCACCATACCAACCATCGAGGAGTTTTCAGCTAACTTGAATGATCGCTACTTTGGACTCACTTTCGTAGACGTGCTCCCCCCTCGCGATTTATGGATGCCGATCTTTCCCGTCGTTATAGATCCCACGCTCATGTTTCCCCTGTGCGTGAAGTGCGCAGAGGAGAAAAACGGTGATTGTAACCATACAACCAACCAGCGTAAGATCAGAAGTGTATATACAAGCCCTGAGCTGGACCTAGCCGTTCGCCATGGATACCGAATATTGAAGATACATGAGGTGTGGAGGTTTCAGAAGCTAACCAACCTTTTCACACCATATATAAACGCTTTTTTGAAGGATAGGGGAGAAGCATAAAGATATCCGCGAGGAGTTGATACCGAAGATGAAAAATTGGATTATATTCAGCCTTACTGTGGTCGTGAACGTATATAGCTTGACCGTTCCAAAATTATTAAGAATCCTGGCAAGTGCTTTAATGCAAAGTTGTGTCTAAACAGTCTTTGGGGGAAATTTGCACAGAATACCGGCAAAGGGAACGTTCATTTGGCACAAAGTTATAGTGAAGTCTGGGATTATGCCAACGCTTCCGATAAAGAGGTTATGGAGATCGTGAATGTAGATAATACTTACATAATAAAGTACAACATCACCGAACTGGCCATAGATACCTCACGGGTTAGAAACATACCTGTAGGCAGCTTCACAACGACATATGCACGCATCAAACTTTGGGATCTACTGCACTCTCTTGGATGGAGGGTGCTGTACGTTGACACAGATAGCGTGATATTCACAGCGAGGGAGGGTGAATACATGCCTGTTATTGGGGAATTCCTCGGAGAGTTAACTGACGAGATCAAGGATGAGTACGGTGATGGTGCATACGCAGACTCATTTGTATCAACAGGGCCAAAAACCTATGGGGTACGGGTGAGGGTGGGGGATGTTATGAAGTATATCATGAAGGCTAACCATGCGAACCGTCGAGTCGTTAACTTTGATTCGTTGAAGGATCTAGTGTGCTTGGAAGATGAGGGCGACCAGCCATCCCAACTGACTGTGGGGACCCACAGTTTTCGGTCGCAGAAACTGGGGTGTGTGAAGGAACTTAGGGGCACGAACGCATGCCGTAACACCTATAAGAAGCGTTAGCAGGTGCCTGGTACCTATGATACCGTACCCTTTGGCTACCTTAATCCTTGATTGTATTTATATATATGTGTATTGTTAATGATATGCTTATTTATCACGTATATTTGCTTCAATTAAGGTTTCATTTTCTCCTTTGCGTTCGTGCCTGTGTGTGTGTGTGTGTGTTTGTGTGTGTGTGTGTTTGTGTGTGTATACAAGAAAAAGCTAAGCTCCGCCCACTGTAAGATCGGTCGCGTGACTCCTGCCACTACCTGAGCATATTTCTATCCCTGCGTGCTCAGTTGACCTTTGCATACCCTTGAGCTCAGACGTGTATTCTTCCGCGTAGACGAAAAATAGTAATGGCTACCTTTAATATTGCGTGTTCAACATTTATGAAGCGGTATTCGGCAAAGTGCCAAGATGTGGTGGATACTGAAAAACTCCCTATTTTTCCCTACTTTCATACTTTTATGGCTACATAGAACCGTGCGAAGGACCAAGATGTTCAAATACTCTACGGCTATTCTGGCGAGGGAATTGTAGGATTTCGTAGTACAAGCGATGTATTGAAATAGACTAACCTTTATAAAAGCTCACATTTACCGCGAAGTAGAAGAAACAACACGTTCAGAAGATAAGCAACGGTTATGGATAGTGAGTCTTGTTGACGAGTGGTATGACAAGCGATATTATGTCATGTTACATTATACCGACTACTCGTACCCTACGGTTGAGAATGTAAATCTTGTCATCATGGAGAATCTTAAGTATTTTTACCACTATATTAGTATATATCATGACGAACTTTGTAGTGAGGTTGTGGCTAATGGCCTGATGAGTTTTTAACAGACTTTAGAGACGAGCATCGATTTTTAAACAAAAGAGAAAAATACGGGGATATGTTTCTCTCAAGTAGTGCACTGGATTGTGAAGATGTTTAGTTGGCGGAAATGAACGACTGGTGAGTGATAAAACATTAAAACCGGTATTGCTTCATGTAGCGGAAAATTCTGTTTGCCCAGTATAGTGGCGCTCAAGTATTCGAACGTCCCTGTACACCCTTCATCAGTTTATGGTGACCCCTCCGAAACATACGAGTTCGAACAAACCGTACACGTTTCATCGGCATGAATCACTACGCTCGTCGAGCCGATCCTCCCACCTGTGGCTCGTAGTCATCTCAGAGCTTGAACCAACTGGACGTGCGAACACGATGGAACTTCCTTGGAGAAGCATTCTCAATTCCGCGTAAGATGTGTCCGTGACAAAGTCATTGCGCGTGTTCTGGCGTGAAACCGGCACCATTAACTATGTACTTGAAACGACTCGTAAACAAGCAAACTCTGGTAAACGTAATGTTATTTATTTAAGTGTTGAGGAAATGAATAGAGTCTTCGTGATAGTTGAGAAGTGGGGTGAGAACCATTATAAAATACCTGCAGGTGTAGGTACAAGAAGAGAACAGATTAGTGATGACCCCTCATATGCCATTGTTTGTACGTTATGTATAAATAACGATCAGCCATGCATTGATATACGACCGATGTTGAAGAAAGCATCTGATAATAACGTTCTTGTCCCTACGCGAAACCGTTTCATCCTCGACAGAATGTTTGAAATCGTCGGATTCCGCAAACTGAAGTCTATATTAGACGCTCGTGTTACGGTTATGATTTATTTTGACACGGTTCTTGAATAAGCATACACCGCTTTGCTCGACGGGTTTATCGAATGTAGGAATGATCAAGGCGAGAATGGTCTAGAGCTGGATGATTATTTAAAAGGTTTAGACTCTTCGAAATATCATGAACTTTGGTACAAAGCACTTAAGCGGTACAGGGCAGAGCTCGCCTACACTGTTCACCCTGAAGAGCTGTATCCCTATATAATGAGTAGCTGTCGTTACGACTTCGAAGATTATTTCAATTGCCACTATGCAGAGTGAAGAAGAGTTCAAGATTGAAAAGCTCGAGACGGTAGGAAAAAGCCCTCGATTGGAGAGGAGTGTTTATAAACTTGTATTTAATAATGATGTTGTGGATAACGATGACCTCTTTGTGCGTGCTTTCGATTGTATTCTATCCGTGTTTAAAGATAACTTACCAACCTAATGTAAAGTGGGCACAAAAATAGTATTGAACGATATGAAGGGCAATTATATCGAGTATAGGCGACCGCACACCTTGAGTGGTGAAGTAATGGGTGGACATATTTACCGTGTAGTGCAAAGCAATATTGATGTGACCGTAGACTCAATCACGTGTGCGTTTAGTGTTTTGGCCGTAGGGGGGGGGGCACACCAACTTCCGAAAATAGATAATAGTGTGTATAACTCTTCTTAGGAGCATTCAGGGTGCATAGGGTCGCGTTACTTTAAATTCATTAACTGCAAGTAGATGATGTATGAAATGAAGCTCAGAAAAAATTCAAATGAATGTCTCTGAAATCAAAATTTTATTCCATATTCAAAAGCAAACTTTTATTTCTGTAGAACTAAAATCAACGTAAGGAAATGCGACGATCTCCAGCATCAGCAAACAAATTTATAATTTCATCATAATCAATGGCTATGCCGGTAGCTATGCATTCCACCAACACACCACATATAAACTCACACAAACAACATCACTTTAGTTTTGCTACTCAAATACCCTTGTTTATATTAAATTTTTGCTGACTACGCTGCTCTTCTTTTGACGTCCAGCAGCGTCTTATACAAAATTATATTACTAAACAAAAAAACAAAAAAATTAAAACCCTTCAAAAAAATATTTTTCGCGAAATTTCGGGGGGGGAGCACGTGCCCCTCTGGCCCCCCTGGATACGAGCCTGTATACATATATATATATATTTCCTATACTAATATGCTGCTGATTATACTCCTTCGTTTTGTATATTTTTTATTTTCAATATATTTAATTATTTAATATAACTGTACATATATATATTTTTCCTGTACTAATATATTGATGGTTATACCACACCATTTTGTATATTTTTTATTATATATATATATATATATATATATATATATATATCTCGTTCGTATTTCTTATGCTATTATTATTTTTTATCATATATACAGTGCCCGCGAAAAGTATCCGATCACTCAAGAAAATACAATATTTTCCCTTGATATTCAGAGACACGTAATTCACTTTCTATTTGTTCTAGCGACATCTGGTAACTTTGAGGTTGCTCGCTGATATGAGAGCTATCCAACGCATTCTCAAATTAGTGTTCTGGTAGCCTTCGTTGCGGGTGGCTGTGTCTCAAATTTGTCAGATTTCACTGTTTGTGTAAATTTCTTGATTTTTTTTTTTTTTTACAGAAAGTGGTGTAAATAAAATTTATATATAATGTGTGCTAAAAAACAACTTAAGAGTGATTGTCGAGGTGCTATTGTTGCTTTGCATGCATGTGGGAAATCACAGAGTCCGATAGCTAAGGAATTAAACATATCCCAAAGTACCGTTAATTTATGGGTTTCACGGGCTAAGAACAATGGTGGCCTAACCACGCCAGTCCCTAAAAAACGATCTGGCAGACCGAGAAAAACAAATTCGCGAACAGACAAACTTATGAAACGTTTAGTATTGAAAAACCCAACAATAACTGCGAAAGAAATAAAATTTAATATGAATAATTTGTTATCTGGTGTTTCTGAACGAACTATCCAGGAGCGGCTCCAAAAAGAACTCGGATTACCATCTCGCCATGCTGCTAAGAAACCGTTCATTAATGAAAAAATGCGTAAAAAACGTGTCGCATTTTGTAAAAAATACATTCATTGGACTGTTGATGACTGGAAGAAGGTTTTATTTAGCGATGAGTCGACATTTTTGACATTCAGAAGTTGTCCAAAAAAGGTTCGCCGGCCTATTGGCTCAAATAGGATGGACCCTAAATACACCCTAAAGACAATGAAACACCCTCCAAGTGTGATGGTTTGGGGTTGTTTCGGTTACTATGGGCGTGGAAACTTATATTTTCTTCCGAAGAACACAACTATGAATGGTGCACGGTATTTAGCAATGCTACAGGATAAACTTCCAATGGCAATGGCAATCCAAAGGACAAAAACATACATGCATGATGGTGCACCATGTCACAGGGCCAAAATAGTGACAAAATGGATTACTGACAATAAATTTGATATTTTGGATTGGCCTGGTAATAGTCCAGATCTCAATCCGATAGAAAATCTGTGGCTAATAATAAAAAATAAGGTTGAATGCCACGACACTGGCTCAGTCGAAAAATTACAAGAGGCCATCAAAAAGGTATGGTGCAAGGAAATATCAGTGGAAGTTTGTCAAAACTTGATTAAATCCATGCCAAAACGTCTAGAACAAGTCATCCAAACCAAAGGACAGATGACAAAATACTAATATAAGGTTAGTATACATTTAAACATTGTTTTTTATGTAAAAAATACAAATTTCAAGGGTGATCGGATACTTTTCGCGGGCACTGTATATCATTTTATATTTATTTTCTATATATTTCGTGAAATTGAATCCATTAATTCGTTTAAATAAACAGAATGATGTAATGGTGTTTTATTTAATTCTTTTGGTTGTACACGACATTTAATTATATCAAATGTCTGCCTTCTAAAACTGCTGACGGATTTCTAAGCCATCTGTCAAAAATATCTGGATAGCGCAATCTGGCAGTTGAAAAGGAAATATATATTCATCTACCTTCTTGTTATTCTACGTCAAATGGCTGGTTAAGCCAGAATATATGCTTTAATTAAATAAATAACGCAATGTGGCAACTCATCCCTAATAATGTACACATGAACAAGCCATTTACGCCTTCTAAGTCAACTGGCTGGTTAAGCCAGAATATATGCTTTAATTAAATAAATAACGCAATCTGGCAACTCATCCCTAATGATGTACACCTGAACAAGCCATTTACGCCTTCTAAATCAACTGGCTGGTTAAGCCAACTGGCGGATTAAGCCTGAATATATGCTTTAATTAATTAAATAGTGCAATCTGGCAGCTCAGCCAGATAAGCCAACTGGCTGATTAGGAACATATTAAGAAAACGGCCGCTCGGTTGAAGTCTTAATATGCACTTCGCTCCTGCCAAGCGAACACCTCTCTTCCTTTCTCTTTCTCCTCTCTTTCTCTTGGGGGATAACTCCGCCCCAAAATTGCATAACCCCTTGTTGCTCTTGCAGCATTCCCACTCCCCCTTTGTTGCATAACATCTTGCAACATTCCACCTTGTTGCATAACCTTGGCAACATTCCCTTTGCAATATTGATCAACATTTGCAATTGCATTGCACTCTCTCCTTTTGCGCCCATACTACTCGATGTGACTCAACCTGTATAGTGTATAATCTTGGTAAAAGTACTTTCCCTTATAAGTGATAATTGCCAAGATTGTTCATTTATTTAAAACTGACTGTAATTTAACGAATAAATAAAATTTGTATTATATTAGCTTTAGATATACAGGGTGATTCAGCAAAGAGTACATTAAATTGGAGGATGAAATCCTTGGACAATTCTAAACCACAATGTATCTATGGTAAAATGTCAGATTCTGCATAGATTCCATGTTACAATACATTTAAGATGTTGTATTAATGAGAGTGAATATGAAGTGAAACCCCCGTAAGTTTTTGTAATCATTTATTCACAGATCTCTACAGTGTGACCCCTCTTTGTTACAATCTAAAGGAAATGTTCAAAGTTGCCCCCTTCTGCCTCAATTTAAGGCCAGACTTAAAAACCTCAATAGATGGATGACTAGAAGCTCTTTGAGTACTCACAAAATCTGTAGACTTTACAGAGTACCACTTCAGAACGGTAGAACACGCAATATACGGGGCTGTCATCGTTATTTATTTGACGCTAAAAATCTTCAACTGATAAAACAACTACACACCAACGCCTATTATGGTCAACTGAGCATGGCGGGAAAGATACTTGCTCCTTCAAAGGGTCTAGTAGGCGGAACTACGTAACTCCTTTCCTTAATGACGCGTGCACCATACAATGGACGGTGGTTGGTATTCTTGTACCTCCCCCCCACACACACACGCATACACACACAAACAAACACACATTGTGTAATGAATAATGAAAAAGATCTACCTACTCCGTTTATTTAAAGCACATAAAATAAATAAACTGTAAAATAATGCCAACAAGTAAATAAACTCTAAAACAGAAATAAATTCTAAAACAATTTAAGAAAGGTAACAAACTATATACAGCGCTTATTCATTCCCCACCGAAGCCAAAGGGGACAGTGTCGTAAGTACCACAGTATCGTTTCCAGTAGGTGTTACGACACACCTTCGTCCCTCTAAATTCCTTTACACCACCTAATTTCTGTGCATGAAAGTTATGAGTAGTCCCTACAACTACGTGCAGTGACTGACAATCCTCGGTTCCATCATCTTCTAAACTCACTAGATCTTTGAGCGAATTAAAGTTAACGACTTGTCGGTTTGCATGGTTGAAAGTGATACCTTTAGCCTTCGATATATTTGAACTCGTCACCGACTTTGACGCGTACTCCTTAAGTTTTTGGTTCGATGGAAACAAAAGAATCGGCAGAGGCGTTATCCCCATACTCGTCCTTGATATCCTCAGTCAACTCACTGAGGAATTCGCAAATAGGAGGCATATATTAACCTTTTTTCTCCGTGAATACCACGCTATCTCTATCTGACTCACGATTCGAGAGAATGCATCAGGCTCCAAAGGCATTATCATAGTCCTCCATCTAATCGAAATTATGGGTTAGATGGATGTTTCCCTTGTCGTTATTCTGTGCAAACTTCCCCATAAACTGTTCAAAGAGTGCTTAGAACTAAAGCACTTGCCAGGGTTTCGCGCAATTTGTTCTCGACCAAGTTTTATCCCTTCACGATCATGGTAGCGCTATATATACAAGCCGTTTTTGAATCTTCGGATCTTCGGTCTCAACACCGCGTGGGTATCGTGATGCTTCAATTTTATCTTTCAAAAAGGTGCTGATATACGGTGTAAAGAGATTGGTGAGTTTCTGGAATCTCCACACCTCATATATCTTTAGAATTTTGTACCCGTGACGAACGGCCAGAGTCAACTCAGGACAAATGAAAACACCCCGTATAAACTCTAAAACAGAAATAAATTCTAAAACAATTTAAGAAAGGTAACAAACTATATACAGCGCTTATTCATTCCCCACCGAAGCCAAAGGGGACAGTGTCGTAAGTACCACAGTATCGTTTCCAGTAGGTGTTACGACACACCTTCGTCCCTCTAAATTCCTTTACACCACCTAATTTCTGTGCATGAAAGTTATGAGTAGTCCCTACAACTACGTGCAGTGACTGACAATCCTCGGTTCCATCATCTTCTAAACTCACTAGATCTTTGAGCGAATTAAAGTTAACGACTTGTCGGTTTGCATGGTTGAAAGTGATACCTTTAGCCTTCGATATATTTGAACTCGTCACCGACTTTGACGCGTACTCCTTAAGTTTTTGGTTCGATGGAAACAAAAGAATCGGCAGAGGCGTTATCCCCATACTCGTCCTTGATATCCTCAGTCAACTCACTGAGGAATTCGCAAATAGGAGGCATATATTAACCTTTTTTCTCCGTGAATACCACGCTATCTCTATCTGACTCACGATTCGAGAGAATGCATCAGGCTCCAAAGGCATTATCATAGTCCTCCATCTAATCGAAATTATGGGTTAGATGGATGTTTCCCTTGTCGTTATTCTGTGCAAACTTCCCCATAAACTGTTCAAAGAGTGCTTAGAACTAAAGCACTTGCCAGGGTTTCGCGCAATTTGTTCTCGACCAAGTTTTATCCCTTCACGATCATGGTAGCGCTATATATACAAGCCGTTTTTGAATCTTCGGATCTTCGGTCTCAACACCGCGTGGGTATCGTGATGCTTCAATTTTATCTTTCAAAAAGGTGCTGATATACGGTGTAAAGAGATTGGTGAGTTTCTGGAATCTCCACACCTCATATATCTTTAGAATTTTGTACCCGTGACGAACGGCCAGAGTCAACTCAGGACAAATGAAAACACCCCGTATCTTCCTCTGGTTGTGTGTGTGAGTACACTCACTATTGTTCTTCTCTGCACGCTTCACGCACAGAGGAAACATGAGTTTATGGCCTATGCGGATGGGTAAGATAGGCATCCACAAGTCGCGAGTGGGGAGCACGTCAACGAAAGAAAGTCCAAAGCAGTTCTCGTTTAAGTTAGCTGAGAACTCTTCGACAGTAGACAGTGCGGGTTCCACGAGCTTTTCAGGTGCGCCTACGGCATATGGGTTGTTCTTCATCACGTATGGGTATAAAGAACAGAAATCGTAGTAATGGAGTTTCACACCCTCCGTAAGTGAACAGTATAATTTGAAAGGGTTTGTACGACCGCCAAACAAACTGGAACCACACTTGGGAGGGTCCACCACCATTGTACGCTTGATAGTACTTATTTCTTCACGGTACTATTCATCGGTCTCCAGCCGTGCATCATATTCATGCTCCCATAATACCTTGTGAGGGAACTGGGAGCTTAGAAGCTGGTCGCGGGTACATATCCATGCAAGACTTTCAGCCGGGTATCTGCCATGGATATCACCTGTGATACCACACTCAGGACGCGGAAAACGGCACCACCAACATCCGTTAAAGGAATGCACCCGTGCAGGGATCCTCAGTCATATAATCGACCCAAAAAATTAGACCATTGATCTTAACGGGTATTTCCCCTGTGTTGCGAGCATGTTTTATGTATACTCCTCTCTGCTGTTGTATGTGTATGAACCAGTAAATGTCCTTATACCCGTAACTGCGTGGAGTGTTTCGGGGTAAGATGGTTAGTTTAGTTTTTGTATAAGATTGTTCTTGAACACGGCAAAGGACAGGGAAGCGATCGTGGTTGCTGATTGTAGTGGGTCACAACTAAAGCGGGTTATTTACAATCTTCTAAAGGCTTGGAAGCATACTCTAAGTACGCGCACATCATTCACACAATAACGTTCACATTCATTCGTTATATTTCAAGGACTGTCCTCATTAAAATTGTTGTAGTACCGCTCAAAGCCATCACGCTCACAAGCACACATGTTGTCATAGTTAAAATAATGTTCAGGGGGTGGAGGCCTACGTAATTTAAAGCGGCGTCAGTAAGGAATGTGTAAGGGAAATACCCTTTAGAAACGTCAACCTCTACGCCCATTACATTAGGTAATTTACAAGGTGTTATTAAGAGCGTGTCTTTAAATTGGACATTGTTCCTTATTTGAATCTGTATAAGCTTGTTTCTTCTTTTCAAGGGGTGACCCGTGAATATTTCTGATGACTCGTGTTCAAGCAGTTCCTTATAAAGAAACTATGTATCACATTTTGGTGTGTTATACAAAAAAATATACACTAATTTTTTTTAATTCGTCCGCTAGCTTAACAATATAGTTCACAAACAGTTTCACGGGCGAGTCTCTTACAGATGTCTTAAAAATGAATGGATCCTAGGGTCTTTGTTGGTCTGAAACATTATAACATATTTACTGCATTCATCGCACTCAATATTCCTGCAATCATCACAAATGGTCTGGCTTACGAGTAAATGTGGAATAACGTCTTTGGTTTCGGGGTTCGTGTGGGTCTGTACAGTATGTCATAGTATACAGTTATACAAGGTTTATTTTTAGGCTTGGTATCTTTCATATAACACACTGTACATGCTTTACACCATCCGCTTTATATTTCTCATGATATGTAGAACAATGAATTTCATCGCATTTATGTGAGAACTCATCGCTAACATTCATCGTATGAAATATACCACACTCGGAAATCCTTATTTTCATGTACGTAGCATTTGATTTATGGAAATCAAAACATGTACTGTTGAAAAACATGCGTCTACATACATTAAAATCTCTATTCTCGGTTTCAAGAACTCGACTTTCGCATCTAGCACTTTTACATTGATAACAAACCATACGGTAATCCTTTCTATGCTTAACAGATCATCCGTAAACTCAAGGCACCTCTTCGCAAATCATAACTTTTTGTCATAACTCGCCTAAAGCGTTCTAATATGCCTAACAGAAGGTATGTTGTTCCAGCCAAACCTAAAATAAGTAAAGGTTTTGTACGATCCGTCGCACGGCTTTTAAATACATATGTTTTTCTAGCATCCTGATTCAAACCAAATACAACTACACGTTCTGCCATTTCCCGCTCAACCTTTCTCAGCTCTTCAGGACCCATATTACAGTTAAAATCAAGATTGCAATCTCTAAACAACTTTCGCGCAAGCTCTACAACCGGAGGGAGAAAAAATTTTCTTCCGGATATATTTAAAATATTAAACATATGAGTCAAGACTATAGCTATAAAACCACAACCACATTCAGTGCTTATATGTTGGCTATAAATAGCTTGGAATTTAAAGTTAATGCCCATCAACACGGAAGACGTGGTCTATATCGATCATGAAATTTGAGAAGTTAGACTTTGAGCTGTTCTGAGAAGTTTGCGCAATACAACTCAGCATGTATTCAACATCTGCCACCAGCCGCCTGTAGGGTATTACTATCCAAAAGGTAGCCCCATCCCCATCATTTGGCTCGAATCCAAGAGCCAGCCTTACTCGGGCTTTCCGACCCTCATACCTCTAAAGGGCGTACGCCACGATTCGCCGAACTACGTCGGGTCGGCCACGTTCGATACCACCATTATAGACGAATCGTGGGTCAACCCTAACAGAGTAACGGTTTCTATCCAGCACGGGGGTGCTGGTCATATTGCGTATCAACATGATTAATACACCCTCGTCTGCAGGTTGAGGCATTAATGATGACTAAGTGGAGGGTACGGCAATAGCACTATCAGCAGTAGCAGGGGGAATGAAGCAGGTAGAAGTAGAATTAGGTTTATTTGAAGTTGATGGCTGTGGTGGTGGTGGTGGTGGTGATGGTATGGTTGTGGTGATATGGTGGTAGTGGTGGTGACGATGGTGGTGGTGGCGGTATTTGCGCAAGATGTGGAAGGTTGAGAGCTCATCACCAAGTTTTCTACAGCGTGGGGAGTTAATGAAGAAGACGAAGGTATGTTTGAGGTTCTTGGCGGTGGTGGTGGCGGTGGTTCATAAGATGTGGAAGGGAGGAGGCTCATCAAGTTTTCTCCAGCATGGAGAGTTGCTGAAGAAGGCTCGGGTGATGGTGTATCACTAGCGGGCGAAACGTACCTTACACGTTTACAAGGGTTACCTGACATAGAGGGTATTTCACACTGCACATGAGAAGCATACTCCATATAGAAACGCACAAGACCCCTGTACAGAGACAGCAACTGAGTGAGGGTGAAAAAACTGCGGAGGCGGTACAGCATACCTAACCTCTTAGAAACTGTTTTAGAAAGAGAGTATATGTGATCTTTCCAGGAAAGATTACGAGAAAAGGAAACGCCAACAATGTTAAGAGAAGAGGAAGGATTGAGGTGTGTGTTGTTGAAGGTTAGGGGATAGTCGTGTGGAAGATTGTGACGAGTAGACAGATGGAGGAACTGAGTTTTTGAGGCATTGAAAGCCACAAGGTTTTCTCTGCCCTAATCAGAAATGGCAGAAAGATCAGAGGTCACATGTTCCATAGCCGTCCTACGCGAATCATGGAGTGATTGTTGTTAAAGGGACGCTTTGGGAAGTGGGTGGAGAAGTATCTACAACCGGAACTATAGATCGACCAGAGGGGAAATTAGAGATGAAGGCACAAATAGGACAGAAACCGAAGGAGGGCAGTTTCGAAATTAAAGATTTGTGTGAGATTTTATCAAAACCTTTTGATATGTCTAGAGCAATGTCAAAAGTTTCACTGAAATCTTCAAAGGAGGATACGTAAACCCCTTGGAGTCAAAGAGATATGCAAGAAGATCGTCAGTAGACAGTCCGTTACGGAACCCATATTGACGATCTGAAAGAACATTGTGAGAAGAAAGGGTTTTAAGAATCTTCCTATTAAGGATAAATTCAAAAACTTTAGAAAGGCAAGAAATCAAATCAATTGGATGATAGTTGGAGGGTTGAGAGCGGTCACCCTCCTTTGGGACAGCTAAATGAAAGCAAACTTCCAGGAGGAATAAAAAGTATCAGATGAGAGACAAGACGAAAGAGTTTGCCTAGGCAGGGTGTCAGCACAGAAGCACAGTTCTTAAGAACAACGCCTTCCGACAGTTGAGCCGAGATATACATAAAGAACATCTTTGGAAGATATTCTATTTTGAGACATAATAAGATCAGAGGGTAGAGATGGAGAACAGCACCGGAATCGTCCAGGGTTGAGTTGTAAGCGAAAGTTTGAACGAAGAGTTTAGCTTTATCAGTAGAAGAGACGGCACCTAAGCCATCGGAATGGAAAAGAGGAGGGAAAGAAGAGGAAGTAAATTTGTTGGAGCGGTTCTTAGTTAGATGCCAGAAAGAGCGAGAACATTTAGAATTGGATAGATTTTCACATTTTTGTGTGATGAAGGAATTTTTGGTGAGTCGAAGAACAGACCTTCTGAAAGACTTCTCTTTTGGGGATAGCATTAGAACAAGTAAAGTAAAACCAAGGATTTTTGCATTAGTAGTAGCAATAGAATATGGAATGTACGCCTCCATGCCCTAGAGAATCACCTCCGTGATGCGCTCAGCACACTCGGTAGGGCCTCGGCCTCGAAAGCAGTAATTATCCCAGAACATCTCGAATGGGCGTGAGCAGATCCAGCCCCGTTTCCAGGATCTGGCGGGAGGCCAGAAGTGGGGACATTTATGGTCCCCACCCCAGGGGACTCCGAGGCTCTTCAATTTTGTGCCATTTTTTTATTTTGAAAAATTGGTTGCATCATCGTGTATTTATTATTATTATTATTATTATTATTATTATTATATTTTTTTATCTATTTTATTCTATTTGACTAGGTGTGTGTGTGTGTGTGTGTGTGTAACATATACTTACGGCGTTACGTCACGGGGTTAAGGAGGCAGGCGTAACGCGATGTAAGGGGTGAGCTATGGTAGTTTCCCGAGAGGTTATTTCATTCTTTAATACATCTCGTAAGCGAATGTAAGTTTTTTGACCAATCTTCCCTATAATATCGGTTGTGATTGGGCTGTGCTTGCTTCATATACAATTTTTTACTTTGTTTTTGGCTACGTTATGTTAGGTTAAGTTCAATTTTCTACTTTTGCTTTTATAGAGGACTGCACCCCATTACACCCCTATCAACATTTATCACCCCTACCCCCTTTGAGATTACCCTTTACCCCTCTTACCCTTTTATTTCTCCTTTGTACCCTTATCCCCTTTCCCTCTCTTCCCCTTTTATTTCTCCTTTGTACCCTTATCCCCTTTCCCTCTCTTCCCCTTTTATTTCACGTTTTACTCTCACCCTCTTTGCAATGTTGTACGCTCCCCTCACCCCCTTTTCAATGTCGCACACTACCCTCTCACCCCTTTGCAATGCTGCACACTATCACCTGCCCCTTTTGCACTGTTACGCACACCCTTCACCCCTTTGCAATGTTGCATTGCACTTGCACTCTACCTTTTTGCAAACATACTAATACATATATATACACATATTATATATATATATGTACGTATATATATATATATATATATATATATATATATATATACACACTTTAGGTTTTTTTAGGTGAATTCAAACGACGGTTCACGATCGACCTAGGGTCGACCTCTCTGCAGCTTCCCGCCTCATTTGCGGGACTTGGTGAAGGAGAGAATTGCTGTCTGATCTCCTGCCTCGTATCCAGCCACGCATGGCTGGTCAGTAGGGTGTCCCACTTATGACCTTTTTTTCAGATCCATTGAACATACCTTTTTTCCTGTTAGAAATCGTTCACTTTTACTAAATATATCAAAAAAAGCTTCATTTTAACAATTTTGGGGTCCCCGACCCAACTCCGAAGATGGTCCCCCCTGAAAATGCTGGAAATACCCAATTTTTTGTATTGTAATCAACCTATTGTGTCCCGCTTATGGCTTTTTTTTCAGATTTATTGAACATAGGTTTTTCCTATTAGAAATGGTCCACTTATACTAAATATATCAAAAAAATATTTGAACTTCTGCATACAGACTTCACGTTCCAGGAGAAACTGCTTATAAATTGGGTGGATATGACGTTAAAGCTCACCGCACGAATCCTGAAATCTGCATAAATCTGGGGCCTGATCAAGAAGAGGGCGCAAATCCCGTTGTGATTCACGTTATGGAAACATATCTTTGCGTACGGCGAGTGAAATTATGTTCGCCGAAATATGTAGAAATTGAAAACAATTTAATACACGCAACAGTAAAATACCCAATTAACAGTACATATCAAAGTATACACGGTTCCCGCAGGATTGGCATCGAAACAGTTAGTGAACGTGGCTAGTAAACCTGCCTAGTAAACATGGAATGCAGGATCACGCTTCGACAAATGGAAAATATAAAAAGAACGCCTTTAAATTCGAGAATTTCGGCCTTAAACATATAACTATACGTCAATGGCGTTGCGTTGGGTGGGACTATGGATACGGACTACTCATCAGACGCTATGTTACCGCTTTGCGCGAGAGCTTATAGTAATCTGGTCCATATTGCTGGTGGCTGTGATGAGCTTGGGATTGGCGAACGCAGAAAGATTTTGTCGATCAATTTAACCTTTACCCGTTTGATATCACTCCCGACTTATCTGCTAGTGTAAATACACACTTAAGTCCTAGTATACCTCGAGTCACAAGCCCTAATTGAGGTCGACCGCTTCCGGAATGTAGTCACTGACTTTTAAAATGGACGCGAATACACTCCAGAGAGTAATAAAAAGTGAAAATGGGGGGGGGGATTATCGTCAATACAGACGTTGTTGGGGGCGACGGGATACATTCGTTTGCAATATACTTTAAATATAGGGAAAGGTGGTATTATTTTAATTTACTGGGGACGCATCCCTGGAGTGACCCTGTTATTGTAAAATTTCTCGAACAGTTGCATGTCCCTGAAATTGTCTGGAATCCTCACCGATTACAAAGATATGTTAGTAATACTTGCGGGATGTACTGTCTTTCATTTCTCCTGCACTTGTCACGTGGGAAGGGATTTATAAATTTTTTAAAATTCAATTTGTGCGACACTGAGATGAATGATGAATTGGTATGCAGACAGATAAAAAGCCGTTTTCCGTTTGTGCGTACTCGATGTATTGTGTAAAATTTTACGCGTGTATATATAATTGTAACTATATTGTGTAAAATGTCCCCAATAATGTTAGTCTTATTTAATGGATGCTAGTTCAATAAGCTTAATTGAACTAAAACATGATTTCTATCGTTTAATAAATTGATGAAAATACAATGTGTCTTGTTCTTAACCAAAAAAACTTAAATTAGTTCCTCGATGACCTGGCATTCGTTGGACCGGATGTGAGCCAATACTTCGACCTCCGTATTCAGGTCACTGGGTTGGCTGCGCGTTTTCTTCAAAGCTGTCACGAAAAGTAGCTATAACACGATCGAGTTCCGCAACGGGCCTTTAAGGAGAAATTAACTTGATTAGTTCATACATTTTCTGAACCTTTTTTAATTAAAATCCAATTTTTTCATAAATCGATTTGTATTCAGAAAGCCTACCGCCGTATAAATGCAAACGAATCTATAATTGAGGATACCCGCTATTTTAATGAAACATTTACAACAAAATGCGATAAGAAAATGTATTATTATATCCACACCATATATATATATGTATAGAGTGGGCCCAGTTTTAGCTGTTTAAGGTGATAATGTCTAATTTAATGCGAGTGATTAATTGATGCAAACTGATTGTTATAATGACAGGCTGGGTTAGCAATTTATGATGTCATACAGTATCACCGTTTGGAAGTGGCTAATGGAGTAGGCCTACTATAATATTTTTGAGTGATACGAATCGCTTCGAGGTCACCAGCTTGGATTACACCCAAGCAAATATAGTTAAGGTTATGAAAAGCACCTTATGGTTTTGTATTTAATTAAGAAAATAAATCGGTTTTTTGTTCACAGTGAATAACAATGACAAACAATAATTACAGTGCTTAACAATTATATAACGGCATTTATATTATGAAAAAGTCTGACTGAGGATTAGTAAATGAGAAAAAGAATTATACAGATCAATTGTTAAGAAATACGCTCTTTTATGAGAGGCTTATGATATGCTAAAATGGGACACAGCATGAAATATGAAAACTAGTGATTACAAAATTATGCATGTACGTTATGATAAAACAAATAGATTATGTGACGCGTTCGGTGGAGAAGGGGCGAACGCCACAAAATTCGAAAAATGAGTTTTTTGTCGTATAATTATCCTTTAAAACCTTTGCTTTACCTATGCAAAAAATTAGATGTTAGTCTGCACTCTTTCATGGTAAAATTTAGGTTTTAATGTATCTCAGAGAAATTCACTCCGCATCATTGCTTCACATTGAACACATCTATCTACTTTCTGGTCACTCGACAATGCCCTGTGATGCTCAATTTGGCCAAATTGAAAAATAATTAAAAAAATAATTACAGCAATTATTTACACCAAAAAAGATTATGTTACGGCCATAACTACAGCCGTTTCGCAGCGCTTCCTAGTTGTAGAAATGAAACAGGCTGATTTTCTCGATTTTGACGTCCTAAAAACGTGCATTGTCATTAGGAAATCAACAACAACTAAATTTACAGATGCAAGAAAGTTAATATTTGACTTTCAACACAAAGAAGGCTACGTAATATCTACTGCATACCGCACAACCCCAGATAATAGCCATCCCGTCAGACTGCAGAAAGGGAAAAAATCCTACAGTGTCAGTTTATTCAATCTAGCCCAGCAGACACTGCAACCAAAGTATTCCCAATTGCTGCCAATAACTAAGGAAAAAATAAAAGATCTCAAGAATTATCAGACCTAATGCCTGCAACTGCAGTGAACTATTATACAAGATTGTTAAAGGAACTGGAAGAAACCGAAACAGTTGACGAAGAGGACCAAATAATGGATTACACCAGTTAACATCAGAAGCTATCACTAAATAATATTGTAAAATTTCTTGGCGTTTTATTATCGACATATTACACAACAATATTTTACTCAAATATGTGTTCAAATTCATACAACATTTCAATAAACCGGAAAAATACAAAGGTTTAAAGTTTACAAACTTTAACTGCATTTTGTGGCATAATTCGAAAATGTTGCGTTCGCCCCTTCTCCACCGAACGCGTCATGTAACACGCTGACTATGAATAAACACAGAATAAATGATGCAGCCTGAGAATTATGGAAATTAGTGACGTGCGTTTATGGTACTCTTTAGGTCACGTATTACACTGCTTATGTAGGTCAGAGTTACGCAGTAATGGAATACTAAACAAGATCCTGTAGCCTAATGATAATTGGGAGAAATGCTATGATAATGATTATACGAATATCATTTATATAAAGGCAATTATATGATTCTATGTGATTACGCATAAATGGAACATAGAAACAAGATGCTGTGGCCTAATGCTAATTGGAAGGGATGTACTAAGTTGGTACACCGTAAATGAATTAGGCCTTCAGTAAGAGAATACTTAAATCTATCACATAATTAAACGGATCTAAAGTATTTATGGATGATATGAATGAACACAATAGCAGGATGCTACACGGAATTACGGTACTGGAACGGCATTCAGATTAGGACATCGGCCTAACGCGTTTCAACGAGAGTCAGTTTGACTGAATTACACTAGGCAACAAATTTCAACTTTTTTTTTGTTACAGACACGTGAACTACTGATTCCTACTAAAGCGGTGATGCTGATTTCAGATCTGATATCAAAATTTCTCTATCACGTCCAGATTTTGTGTAACCGAAAACCCCTATTTTTCATTTTTTTTCTCACCCGCTTCTATTACGAAAGCCGTCTAAGCTACTTTTCCGTGCCACGTTTTATGTTAAGTATACTTAAATAATTAGTGAACAGGGATGTCTTTCCTCCTTTATTCTGGCTTAAGACAGACAGTGGAATTCCGCTGGCGGAGTTACCACCCCTGCGCCCAACCATCCACCCAAAGCGCGTTAGTATTTTGTTGTTACTACTGAAAGGCAAATTCCTGTTCTTAAGTGAAACTTTGGTGTGTCCTCTTCCTTTGTCGCTTGTAGGATGACGAGCTCTCCTTCTGCAGGAACCAACAATAATCTCCCATCATATTTGGGTTGAAATTACCTTGGTATCTGTTTTCCATAACTGAGATCTGTTGGTGGAAGCGCTCACCATGCTTGTCACTTACAGCCCCAAGGTTGGCCGGGAAGAAGTCAAGATGAGAATGTAAAAAATGAATTTTCAAAGACATTCTGCATCCCATTATTTTATAAGATTTAAGCATGTTTTCTACGAGTTTACGGTGGTTTTCAGCTTTGTGGTTTCCAAGAAAATTTTTGACAACTTCAATGAAAGATGTCCATGCTCCTAGTTCATTCTCATTTAGGTTAGATGGAAACGATGAGTCGTGGATGACACTGCGGATCTGTGGTCCAGTGAAAACTCCAGCTTCTAGCTTAGCATCTGTCATATTCCTTTGAATTTATCCTTTAAATATTGGAAACCACTACCTTGATGATCCATACCCTTCACGAAATTTTTCATAAGGCCAAGTTTAATGTGAAGTGGTGGAAGATGTACTTTCTGAGGGTCAATAAGTGCTGGGTGTTTCACATTGTATTTACCAACAACATGTTCAGTTCTAGATGGCCAATCATGTTTTTTTGTAGTGGTTCTTGTCATCTCTGCTGTTCCATAGACACAAAAAGCACATATGCTTTGTGTAGCCCAACTGTAACCCAAGAAGTAATGATACAACTTTAAGGTCGCCACAAATATTCCATGTGTGGTCCTTATATTTGATGAGTCTTAGCAGCAGTTTCATCGATTCATAAGTCTCATTAAGGCCAGTGGCATGTGCTACAGGTATTGAAGGTTTTTCATTGCCGTTGTGCAGTAATACAGCTTTAAGGCTAGCTTTACTAGAGTCAATGAACAGTCTCCATTCTTTTGGATCATAGCGACAGCCAATCCCTTGCATCAGACCACTGATATCGTGGCAGAAACAAACATTTTCTTCTCTAAGTAAAATGATGAAAACTGCAAATGGCGATGGCGGAAATGGGAAACTTTGGTGTTTGGTTGGAGAAGATTAAATTCTTGAAGTCTTGAACCAAGCAACTCTGCCTTTTCTTTTGGTAATTCCAAATCGCGCACTAAGTCATTTAACTCCGCTTGACTTAACAAATGTGGGGAAATATTTGCATCTGGAACATATATGCCATCTTTCCCTGTTTTATATCACTAGCAGAATCTTCAGATGAACTGCTGTCTGTTATCGTTGCTGGTGGAACTGGTGGTGGATTTGTTTCATCATGTGGTACTGGTTTCATTGCTGATTCGCAGTTTGGGTACGTGATCTTTGATTTGTTTTTCTTTGTGAAACCAGCAATCTTTGTCAAACAAAAATAACAATCATTGAAGTGATTTTTCGGCTCACGCCAAACCATGGGGACTGAGAACGGCATAGCTTTTCTTTACCATTCATCCAAGCTATTAACATTGCATTGCACTGTGCACAGCAAATATGTGGTGCCCAGTCCCTCTGTTGGTCTCCTAACTTACAGTCAAATAACACTTGTAGGCAAGTTTAATCTTTGTTGTTATGTTTCTACGTTGTGGCTTAGGTGTATATTGTCCACAGACAAAGCAGAAGTTGTCTGGGTGATTTACACAAGCACGTCTATTTGATGCCATTTTGAATTACCATACAATATCTGAAAAATGTAGAAAGTAATTATTACGATGTGCAAAATAAAAAGAAATACACACCGTAGTACAAAACAAATGCTATAAAAACACACAAGTCACCACAACCTGTCACTTGCTCATCAGCAGAGAGCTTCAAAAACCGTTTCTGCTTGACTGTCACGTAGCGACTGACCGTTGGGCCGTTGCCCGTTACTATGCTCTTGACTCAGTGTTGCCAACTCGGGATAAATTTTATTTATCAAAATTGTTCGAATTTGTATATAGTTGGCAAAAAAAATTGCTTTAACCTTGAAAAGCAAGTTTCATATTACTGGCATTAAGCCGATTAAAACCAAAATCTGGACGTGGTAGAAAATTTTACTAAAAGTGATTTGCATTTTACACAAAATCTAGACGTGATAGAAAAAATCTAATTATAGATTTGAAATCAGCATACCGAAATTAGCTAGGAGCACCTATTTGGTCTTCTGTAACAAAATCTTTGTTGCCTAGTGTTATAAATCACTTGCGTTTATAACCTACTCTTCTGCGGTTCACTGGGTAGGCTTTACGTTATTGTTTTTAAGAAAAGAGACAAGGCTTACCAGTAAGAGGGTGATACCTCTAGGTTGACGAGTTGCTTGGAGGTTGGCCTGTTGAACTAATAGGCTCGAGGTGTCGTTGACCGTCCGATTGAAGTTTTTGAACGGGCGCTGGTCGCTTGTTGTTGCCTCTTGAGATGCAGGATGTGCCTGAAGGTTAATCTTGTAGAACGTAGGCCCGGGGTTCTTATGACCGCCCCTTGGAAGTTTGTTCCGTAAGTCAAGGTCTTCACTTTGAAGTGCTGACGGGCCTAATGGATTCTCGTTGACGGCCGTTTTTCGTAAAGCGGTGAAAGCTGAACCGATGGGGAAGTGATTTGGGTTTGTAGCTTCGTCGTCGAGTCACGTAATGTGTCCACCTTGAGAATGTCTTCTCGTAGCGTGTTGAGCTTTGCCGGTGCTCTCGAGGGTGATTGTTAACCAGTTGAGGTGTGGCGAAAAAGGCCAATGAAAACGCCTACAGCGGGAAAGACAATTTACTTTGAGTGATGATGCGTTCTTGGGTGAAAAGTGTTGAAGTGGGCCTTGAAGGGAGCCGGCTAAAGCTGAGGCTGTAACGGCGTGTAGGATGAACTTACGAGATAAACGCACGAAAGGAGTGAAAATGAATATCAGTAAACTGCGCCTTATATAACCTTAGGAACATTCGAATTCTGCGGTTCGAGGCTAGCGTCATTGTTTTTCTCTTATTGCTTGAAACCGCGTGTCTTCTGAGTTTATTTTTTAACACCACGTGTGTCTTCTAATGGTGTTTTGGAGATAACAGGGAAAAGAATTCCTATGGCTTTTCTTTGTCTGTTTTCTGTCTGTAGTTGTCTGTTCCGCTACATATATATATATGCCGAAATAACCACGAAGGAGACATGGATGATAATTAAAAACCTATTGTTTTTCACCAAAATACACACAGAGGAACATATATATATATATATATTATATATATGAAGAGAGAGAGCTGCAAGGCGTTACAAGTACATTAAATTACAGCGCCGGAAATACTTTTATCCTAACTGTGCATACTATGCAATGCCTACCCTCAGGCATTCCAGGACCGTTGGAATTATTTAAAGTTTTAATAATTCTAAAACCCTACCTGTAGAACTTTCTATAAATTTATTTTTTTGATAAACAAGATTCACTCTCTAAATACTTAATAGAATACAATAATTACAGAAAGCCTAGCATAGTGTCCTGTAGTACACATGCATTTATATGTCAGGACACCACGATGGGGAGAGTTACAATAAGATAAAATGCCGATTAGGGCGTCCGGATCAAGTAATAAACACAAAGCAACTAGTCTAACTGGGCTCAAGTGGGAGATTAGCTGGGTGTACTACGCATCATCTACCAGCACCGGGTAACGAACCCCTAGGTAGATATCCTTTCACTTCGTTTATTATGGCTTTTTATAAATTAACTAATACTTGCAGTGGTTAAGCACTGAATGACACACACACACACACACACACACACATATATATATATATATATATATATATATATATATATATATATAGCCCGAATAACAAATTAAATTATTACGTAATTACTCACATCTCGAGGGTAGAGTCTTCTGCTGGTTCAAACGAAGGATCATTGCAGATATCATTAACCTTTTTGTTTGGAGAGATCATTCCGGTCAGCCGCAGCGAAAAGGTGGAGCGTAGCCCCTGCATAGAAATCCCCGTCTTCAAACAAATGCCGGGAGCTGTAATGTTCTTGTGAATGACTTATGACGAAGGGAATGTTTGTTTATTCACTGGTGAAAATAACTGCTGCTAGTTCCAGCTGAAAATGTTCCCTTTTATATACGTGGCCCAGATTGACCCCACCCCAATATTCTATTCGCGAGTTTTCTGTGTGAGAACGAGTCTTTCCGCCAACCAGAGATCCTGGACTCATTCTCATTCCACACCCATTGGGTTGTGATTGGACGAGCCGCGAAATCTGGGGGGGGGGGCGTGTCAAATATAACTTATACACACCATAGATTTCTTTCACACACACACACACACACACACACCACACACACACACACACACACAGATAAGTTTTGTTTGGAAAATAAAATTTGTTTTTCTGAGGTGTCAAGCAAACTGATGCATATCGGAGTGTATTTAAAACAAAAAAAACAGGTGTCAGGTGTTTTTCGAAATTTACCTGTCATCTCTACACAGGTGGGTTTTGCTAAAAATATCAGCGTTTGACACTCAATTTTGAACCTTATCTCTTAAACAATAGAGACTCAACAGGTGAAATGAATGTATTCGTTTAACTATACGATGGAAAAGGACTTAGTAGATCTTCATGTTAGTATACTCATGTTTTCAACTTGGTTGAGCACTATATATTATATATATATCGAAGCATTTCATAATTCTTTATTGCTGGATAGGAGACCCCAATCTTCTACGTTTTTAAATGTGTTTGTGACAATACGCTGTATTAGAAATCGAATCCTCAAGGCAGTGTTTAATTCGAGAATTACACCGAAGAAAATCTACTTTAAGCCGTGAATAGTAAGATTTAATATGTTCCAAAAAGCTGGTTTAAAATTACATTAAATATAATGCAGTAATGTTGAAAGGAGAAATTATTTAGAGTAAATCATATTAAATCCATTTATTGAATTGTAGAAGATGCAATTAAATGGGTTATACCATAAATTCCATTTTTATAGATACGCGTAGAAAACGATATTTATTGGGCATGCCCAACTAAAACTTAAAATCTAGTTATATTAATATTTTTTGACCAAAGTTTAACATACTTCGAAGAGTCTATACCTTTTAAAATAATTTTGCATCATTATTTCTCGATATCTTCAACAGTAAGATTTAATATGATCGTGAATGCCGGTTTTAAATTATATTAAAAATAATGCAGCAATGTCGCGGCAGGGCTGCAAACAAAAGATGAAAAATTAATAAGTTACCTCTAATTTAATATCTATTTTGTTTTAAAAATCATATTAATGCTTTTTATGTTATAGTTTAAGGATTATTAAATTTAGTTTATCTTATTCGATTTTTTGTTTAAAAGATCGCCTACCAAATGTCAAATTGACATCGTGGTATTATACCATAAGAAACTCAATAGAAAAACTATTGGCGTTGTCTTTTTTTGAGACCTTGCAGTCTACCCCTTGGCCCCATAAACGTATTTGTTCATGTTTAATAGCTCTGTCTATTGGGTCGTATTTAGAGACCTTATCGGTCTACCAGGAGCTGGTAAGTAAAGATGTGGTGGTGGTTGTGGTGGTGCTGTGGTGGTGGTTGTGGTGCAGTGGTGGTGGTTGTGTAATACTGCTTTGCCACGAATCGTCTAAGTTTCGACGCTTGGTTGTAGCCCTCATATCGGTTATGTGGTGTTGAAGGGATGAGCTCCTAAAAGTCTATACTTAGACGATTGGTTGTAGCCCTCATCTCATCATGTGCTGTTGATGGGGTGAGCTCCTAAAAGTCTATACTTAGACGATTAATGGTGATGTGGTGTTTTTATTTTGTGTGGTGGTTGTGCTCGTATATATTTTGCTATTGGGCTTTGCATGCATACTCTATCTATATATTATATATATATATATATATATATATATATATATATATATATATGTGTGTGTGTGTGTGTGTGTGTGTGTGTGTGTGTGTGTAATAGGGGCTCTATGGGCGCCAACTGGCGGTTTAGCCCAACTGGCGGATTTAGAGTTCTAATTCAAGTGCTGCTACCTTGAGCTCTCATTAAGCTTCTGCCTCTCGCAGAAGCTGGATGGCCTATTCCTCTCTCTCCTCCTCTCTCTCTTAGGTTAGGTATACCCCTTTGGGGGTTGAAGCCGTCCCATCTTTTTATGGCACCCTGGGGTTGGCACTAGGGAGGGGGTCTTGCAATAAGGGGGTTGGCATTGGCACTCATATGATCAACATTGCAATCGCATATGCACTCTCCCATTTTGCGGCCATGCTACTAACAGGAGTTTCTGAAACGTGTGTTCCTTGTTCCAAGAACAATGTGTAAAGGGTATTAGAATCCTGCAAAACTATTGGCTGCACCATACCATATGAGTGTTAAGGCAAATATAATTTGCTCTGTATAGCCTAAAAGTCATCGCTCAAAAGATTATAGTGTATTGTATGTAAATTTTCTTATATTCGGTCGGTCGTAGCTACACAGGTTGTGATACACGAAAAAGGGATTGAACTCAGACTTTACCATCGGTTTATATATATATATATATATATATATATATATATATATATATATATATACACAGTATATTCCATGTTTTGCAATATGTGTTTTCGGCCTTGAAAATTATGTTGGGATTATGTATGCTGAAGGACTCACTTTTGACTGTTCAGCTATTTCAGCAATTCTCACCCCTCTCTTCCAGTATAAAAAATATTTAAAAAGTGAAGCCATTTTTTAAATAAAGTGTTAGAAAAATAGTAAGAAACGAAAGTGAAGAAATTACATTCCTCTGAAGAGGATAAAGGGAACGTTTAAAATTGTTTGTTGAGTCGCGGGAATTTTGGGTGAAGCAAACAAATTCTTCCATTATAACCTTTTTTCTCCTTTTTTCTGAAAATATTAATTGTTTTTCCTTTCAATTACTTAAAATGTTTCATGATAATGAAGTCAGTTATAGGATGAAACCTTTATCAGATTCCACGAAATGTATGTAAGATTTTATCCATCTATAAATCTACAGATCTACAGAAGCTAAGGCTAACAAAGACCCTAAGATCCACTCTAAGGCTAGCCCGAGAGAAAGGAGAGAGTAGGGGGTTAAGAGAAGAGAGGAGAATAAGGGGTTAAGTAAGGAGCAACACCTATCATTCGTGGGTTAACATTCATTCAGAAAAAGAGGGAAAAAGTCTCACCATCATCATCCGCCGGCCACTGCCGACAAGTCAGAAAAATAGTCGGAGAATATAGGAGAGGGGTGAAAGATGAAAAGAAGTAAAATAAGAACGCTTACAAACCATGCAAACACAGTCTTAACTCACTGTCATACCATGCAAACTACAAACATGCAAGAAAAGAGTTAGAGACATGCAAAGTAAGGAGGATAAGAAAAAAAAAAAAGTAGGTAAAGTTAAACAAAAAGTGGGTTAGTTTACGCTATGAGCTACATCTACATTCGTGTTAGTCTAATTTTTTTTTTTTTTTTTTTTTTTATTGCTGGCATCACGCTGGCATGTCACAAGCTGGCATTCATCGTCAACAGACTCATCCTCGAGCACCACCACCAGAGCTCCTGTTGTTAACTTTCTTTTTTAATTTTAAACAACGTTAATATTTTTAAAATGTCTGTCAAGACGGTTCTTAAACACATTAACGCTGGTAGAATGAACGACTGACGCGGGAAGATTATTCCATTTATCAATTACTTTAAACGTAAAGAAGTTTTTAGCGATATTAGTAATGAAACGTCTGCCACGCAACTTGAATCCGTTATTGCGAGTATTACTATTATCGAAAGTGAACAATTTGTCAAAATTTACGTTATCGATGTTATTAACGATTTTGAAAACTTCAATAAGCTCCCCCCTTAATCTCCTAGTTTCGAGTGAATACAAGTCTAACACTTTAATCCTATCTTCATAAGGCTTATTGCGCAATGCCGGAATAAGTTTCGTGGCACGACGCTGAACCCTTTCTAACCTATCAATATCCTCACGCAAGTACGGGCACCAAAACTGAACGGCATATTCCAAATGAGGCCTGACTAGGGACTTGTAAAGGGGCAATATAATATCCTTCGATTTAAATTCGAAATTACGCGCTATGAAGCCTAACATCCTATTAGCTTTTGCGCAAGACTCCAGGCACTGGTTCCTAACCTTTAAATCTTTAGTTACGCGTACGCCTAAATCTACTTCCTCGTCAACGCTCGCTAAATCCCTATCATCCATCGTGTACACGTAATTATTGTTGCGAGAACCTATATGCAAAACTTTACATTTATCTACGTAAATTGCATCTGCCACTTATCCGTCCACTCCATAATCCTATCTACATCGTCTTGGATCCTATTTCTATCGTCCTCGTTAACAACCTTACCGCCTATTTTAGTATCGTCCGCGAATTTTGACACGTTACTAATCAATCCTACATCTATGTCGTTAATGTAAATTACGAATAACAATGGGCCTAACACTGAACCCTGTGGGACACCACTACCTACCTCTAACCACCCCGATTCACTACCATTAACTACGGCCCTCTGCCTCCTAGCACGAAGCCATTCTTCTAACCAGTTAGCTACCTGACCGCGGATACCGTGCGCTTTAACCTTCGCAATTAGTCTCCTATGCGGAACTGTATCGAACGCCTTTTTAAAATCTAAATAAATACGTCAGCTGCCCTATGCCTATCGTATTCGCGCACTATTTCGTTATAAAATTCTAACAAATTTGTTAAACAAGACCTATGGCGTCGAAACCCGTGCTGACTACTAATTAATCAAACCCCTACTTTTCTAAGTGATCGATAATACGATCCCTAACTACGGATTCCAAAAGTTTACCGACAATTGACGTTAAGCTAATGGGCCTATAATTGCTAGCTACCGCGCGGTCGCCTTTTTTAAAAATAGGCGTGACGTTAGCTAATTTGAAGTCTTCAGGAATAATCCCCGTTTCGAGTGACTGATTAAAAATCTTCGCTAAGGGCCTACGATAACGTCTTTCAAATCTTTCAAATGTCTAGGATAAAAAGCGTCAGGGCCTGGAGCCTTGCTAACTTTTAGCCTATCGATATAATGCGCAATCTCAGCCTCGTAAACAGTTATTTCATCTAAAATAGTCTCGCTACTAAATGGAACGATATCGTCAACGTCGGGGACATTATTTACGTCCTCTACGGTAAAAACTGTCGCAAAAAAGTTATTGAAAATACCCGCCATCGCCTGAGCGTCAGAAGCCAAAGCGCCATTTACATCCAATAGAGGGCCTATGTTATCCTTTACCGGCTTACGATTATTTACGTATTCAAAACTTTTTTGGATTATGTTTACTATCCGCAGCTATAACTATCTCTAAATTACGCTTGGCATTCCTAACTGATTATAATTTTAATGCAATTTTCGTTCATTTATTCTACTTATTGATTTCCAGTTGTACGAATGCATCAATTTGTTTGCACAAATGTATGTCGGGCCAACAGTCACACACAAAATTTCGTATGCCTGAATTCTGCCTGTATTTTACAGCCAGTGTCGTGTACTGGTTTTTAAATAGAAAATTTAATAATTTTATTAGAAATCAACATATGTAAAATATAATTATTTGAAATAGAAATCATTAATTAGCAAGCTATTAGAATTGGAGAGAGAAGTTGGAGGCTGCGCTGGAGGCATATAATCAACATGTCAGTCTCGTGTGGGGTCATTTATGAGGAGGAGTGTTTGTTTGGTTAAGATGTACTTGTGATTTAAAGCTAACTAGAAGCCCTCTCCACGATCCAGTGTTATAATTATGAATTTACACTCGCTTTCACGCGTCATTTTTATTGGTTTAATTAAAATAAACCGGTAAACAGTGATAATTGTTGTCATTTTAAAATTCCTGTCTTTGTTACTAAATGGCTTGCCATGCAGCCTGTGTTCTGAGCCCGCTCGGCCAAAGAATTACCTTTTATAGAATATAGAAAATGAATGTAAAGGAGCAGAAAGAATACAGAAAACGTAAGATTAAAGAAAAGGAAATAAAAATAAAACGCATTTTACGGTAGTCCTATATGGCACATGGAATTTTGTTCATGATTGTAACATCGCTGACCAAAGTCAGGATACACACACACACACACACACACATACATATATATATATATATCCACCAACCTCACTATCCGTGTATCTCGACTTTAATATTAATTTAATATTAATTTCTAAGTTTATTATATGTCATCAAAAAATGAATATCATGTAGTTCCAAGATACTTACCATTTATATATATATATATAATATATATATCAACATGGTTTCAGGGCTAGAAGATCATGCCTATCACATCTATTAGACCAACAGGAGAAAATATTGGAAACACTGTGTTGAGGACAAAACCTAGATGTACATATACTGACTGCTAAAACCTTCGATAAATGTGACCATGGAAGATGGATATTTAATTTCTTGACGCAAAGAGTGATGGTAAATGGAGTCAAATCGGAAGTCTCGGAAGTAGAGAGCTCTGTCCCACAAGGGACAGTACTAGCCCCCTTGCTGTTCATAATAATGATTGCAGATATTGATGCAGATATCAACGACAGTATTATATCATGTTTCACAGATGACACAAAGATATGCAAGGAAATATTGAACGAAAGTGACATAGAAAAAATTACAAAACGACATTGAAACATTATTCCAGTGGGCAGAAGACAACAATATGAAGTTCAACGAAGAAAAATTCCAACTTATAAGATATGGTAATAACAAGGAGCTGCAGAAAAAAGGGTACAAAACTCTGCAAGCCAAACAGATAACACCAAATCCACAAGTCAGGGATCTTGGAGTAATAATGTCGTCGGATGCAGAATTCAGAGAGCACTATAACATCAAAATTACAACGGCTAGAAAAATAATGGGAAAAGCAAACGTCATGCTCAAATTATGGAAGAGTCTAGTCCTACCAATAATTGAGTATTGCTCAGTACTCACAAGCCTATACAGAAAATGTCTCGTTTTCTGTATATGCTTGTGAGTACTGCGAACATTGAAACTATACAAATGACTTTTACGTCTAAGATAGAGGAAACGGAAGGTGAAGACTACTGGTCTCGACTACAATCCCTGGAACTCTACTCTCTCAGAAGAAGGCGCGAGCGGTAAACAATAATATACATATGAAAAATACTTGAGGGCTCTGTCCCTAACATTAGAAATGAAATAGAAGCAAACTGGAATGAGAGAAGAGGCAGATTTTGTACGGTCCCAGCTGCGGTGGGACAAGGGGCCATGAAAACGAGGATGGAAAATACCCTCAGAATACGAGGCCCAGAGCTTTTCATTGTCATACCAAAAGAAGTGAGGAATCTCCAGCACACCGACCGGTAGGGTGTCCACTTATGACCTTTTTTTTCAGATCCATTGAACATACCTTTTTCCCTGTTAGAAATGTTTCACTTTTACTAAATATATCAAAAAAAGATTCACTTTAACAAGTTTTGGGTCCCCGACCCACCCCCGAAAATGGGCCCCCCTGAAAATGCTAGAAATACCCATTTTTTGGTATTGTAATCAACCTATTGTGTCCCACTTATGGCTTTTTTTTTTCAGATTTATTGAACATAGCTTTTTTCCTATTAGAAATGGTCCACTTATACTAAATATATCAGAAAAGGATTCAATTTCAATATATTATATGTTAAGGTACAGTAAAAGGCATTTAATCAGGTCAGTGGGGCTCAAATTCTCAACTAAGAAAGGGACTTTTTTATTTTAGCTAAGAAAGGCGCAATAGCAAGAGTTTATTGTGGAATTAACCATTTTGTGATTTTTTTCAGGTATTTAGATAATAAAATATGTTTAATTATGATGTATTGTAAGAATGAATAAAAATAAAGCTGTATTAAGAAACAATCCAACAAACTTCGACTCTTCGCTTGGTGCATTAAAGGATGATCTAGGTGGCCAAGAGGATGCATGCTGCCATCAAAAGGAAACGTTTTGAAGCATTTTTTCTACCTCAGAAGAAAACAAATGGAAGGCCCTAATATTTCCAAAGAGGAAAACATTTTGAATGTTTTGAAAAACGTTCAAACAATTTGGGAAAAGGCGGGCATTCCATCAGAGGATGTCGTAAGACATAAAACCCCACGAACCATGCTACTAAACTTGATAAAATTACATGAAACAGTAATAAAGAGCAGAAAAGCTAAATGTTATGAAACCAAAAAACAACGTTACTTGGGTCAGTTGAATGATCTGTTTGATATTTCTACACAAAACGTATTTCATAAGATAAGAACGGATTCCCTAAGAACTCAGGAACAAATTAAAGAGGACATAAATTTCCTAGAAGACCAAAGAGGGGAGAGGAAGATGTGTCTTCGCCCTTTAGATAAAGCTTATGCGTCAAAAGTGCAAAGGAAAGAAGTAAAATTCGATGAAGAAAGAAAGCGACATATGAAAGAAGCTGAACGAAAAGCATTGGAAAAGAGATCAGGCAATCCAACCATCACTGAGAGTGATGACACAGATAATTCTTCGGATGAAGAATATTCTCCAGAACCCCAGCCAGACCCATCAAAACCAAGACCAAGTAGTTTGCTTCAATCAACACTAGTATCAAACACAGCAGATCGTCTTGGATTCTCCATAAGGCAATGCACAGTTTTTGCATCAGTTGTCGCAGCAGAGTGTTGCAAAAACACAGAAGAAATGAGCATATCCAAAACTACTTCAGCTCGAGCAGCTACAATATCAAGAAAAAGAACGTGGCAGGATATCCAAGGTGATTTCGTTCCTCCCCAGTATGTTCTGATCCATTGGGATAGCAAAATGATCTGTAATTTATCAGGTGGAAAAGAGAAAAGATTGGCAATACTAGTTACTGGGGAAAATAATTTTGAGAAATTACTCTCCGTAGCAAAAATCAAAGACAGTACTGGATCAGCTCAAGCAACAAGCGTGTTTGAAACCATCTCAGAATGGAAGCTAGAAGACAATGTGTATGGGCTAGTATTTGATACAACTGCCTCAAACACCGGATGGAAAAAAGGTGCATGCCAAAAGGTGGAAGAACTTCTTGGAAAAAAAATTACTGTGGATGGCATGCCGTCATCATATTTCTGAGAGGATTTTGGCTACTGTCTACATCAGAATATTTGGCAAAACTAATTCACCTGAAAATGAAGCCTTCAAGAACTTTAGAGAAAGTGTTTGGAAAAATATTGACACTAAACTGCCTCACAGACACCTTGAAATAAAAGATAGGTATTTAAGAGATATGAGAGAATCCAGCACCAGTTTCATGAATGATTTTCTTAACCAAAAGAGTTCCCTTCCTCGCGATGACTATAGAGACTTGGCAGAAACAATTCTCCTCATTCTGAATGAAGTGCCTTGCAGAGGAATTCACTGGATTAAGCCAGGAGCCTTCCATCATGCAAGATGGGTGGCTTCAATCCTTTACATCAATAAAATGTATGCTTTCTCTCACCAAGCTGGCTACGATGATGTCACTATTCAAAAACTTGAAAGATTTTGTCAGTGTACATCCCTTTTTTATGGAAAATATTGGTTGTCCTAAATGTCCTGCATTAAATCATCCGACGCTCCAGTACAGTAAATGATCTTAGATTCTACAATGAATTGATAAAATACAAAAAAATAGACAGTGAGGTTGCCGAATCTGCCCTTGCCATTTTTCGAGGTCATTATTGGTACTTGACTGAAGAGCTCGTCCCCATGGCTTTGTTTGGCTCTGTTAATAATGAAGAAAAGGTTAAGATGGCCAAAGAATTAACAAAATATGATCCTCCTCAAGAGTTCACACTAGGTCAGCCTATCTTCCCTATTCTGAAGCAGGGTGTCAGACTTCATCGCCTCATAGGTCCAAGATCTTGGTGCCTATTCAGACTTCTCAACTCATCTAGGGAATGGATTAAAAAAACAATATCATTATGAGAAGAAGATGACGATTTTAAAAGAATGAGGGGCCTTATTTCGTCTGCCAAAGTAGTAAATGACACGGCAGAGCGTGGCGTCAAGCTCATGCAAGATTTTCATGGGCATTGTAAGGATGAAAGTGAGTTTCAACAACTTTTGCAGGTCGTTGAACAAAATAGACATGCAATCCCAAACATGACGAAGAAAAATTTGGTCACTGCTCTGAGGTTAAAATGTAACTAAGATTATTTGTTTTTGTTTTTTATTTTAAGCTTTATTTCAAGCGAAAAAAAGTTTGTTCATTGCTTTAAGTGCAAAAGGTTCCTAAGATTACTTTTTTTTGTTTTAACCTTTATTTTCTTATGTTAATGGTAAAGATTTTTTGGTGTTATTTTTGAGAAATAAATAAAAAAAAACGATGGGGCCTTGTTAACATTGTCGAAAGCTTAAAGTATTTTAATTTATATAATTTTAATCTAATGTTAACCAAGTTGTTCCCACTTCGATTCGATAAGATGAATAACGTTCTTACTCGTCTTATCCTTTCGAGGCCCATCGCCGCAGAGCTGCATTGGGATGATGCTCTAAGGGGGGCGGTAACACCCCACTACTGTTTCTTGTACCTTACTGAATAAAGCTTCGAATTACCTTTCTTTTGATATGAAATATGCTAATATTTGACAAAAATCTTGTACATTTAGGTTGATTACAATACAAAAAATGGATATTTCTAGCATTTTCATGGGGTCCCATTTTCGGGGGTGGGTCGGAGACCCCAAAATTGTTAACTTGAATCTTGTTTTAATATATTTAGTAAACGTGAACCATTTCTAACAGGAAAAAAGGTATGTTCAATGGATCTGAAAAAAAAGGTCATAAGTGGGACACCCTACTGACCAGCCATGCGTGGCTGGCTACGAGCGCAGGAGGAAATCAGACAGCAATTCCCTCCTTCACCAAGTCCCGCAAAATGAGGCGGGATGTTGCAGAGAGGTCGACCCTTGGTCGATCCTGCACCGTCGTTTGAATTCACGAATTCACCTAAAGTAACCTAAAGTGTGTAAATATATCTATATATGTAATGTAAAGAACGACGCTTGTACAGAAGAACGTTCCGCACAAGATGAGGAGGGAGAACGAACAAATGAAAAATGAGGTAACCACCCGGGAATCGAACCCGGGATCTTCCGATTGCCGGTCAGATATGCTATCCACTACACCATGGGCCTCGATTGATCAGAAGTCGTAATTCTCCGACATACGAGCAGAAACCAATTTGTTCGTTCTCCCTCTTCATCTTGTGCGGAACGTTCCTCTATACAAGCGTCGTTCTTTACATTAATTATACTGTGTGCTGTTTGCAGTTAAAATGTATATATATATATATATATATATATAATTATATATATATATATTATATATATATATATTATATATATATATATATATATATATATATTAGTATGTTCGCAAAAAGGTAGAGTGCAAGTGTAATGCAACATTGCAAAGGGGTGAAGGGTGTCCGCAACAGTGCAAAAAGGGCAGGGGATAGTGTGCAGCATTGCAAAGGGGTGAGAGGGTAGTGTGCAACATTGAAAAGGGGGTGAGAGGAGCGTACAACATTGCAAAGAGGGTGAGAGTAAAACGTGACATAAAAGGGGAAGAGAGGGAAAGGGGATAAGGGTACAAAGGAGAAATAAAAGGATAAGAGGGGTAAACGGTAAACTCATAGAGGGTAGGGGTGATAAAGGTTGATAGGGGTGTAATGGGGTGCAGTCCTCTATAAAAGCAAAAGTAGAAAATTGAACTTAACCTAACATAACATAACGTAGCCAAAAACAAAGTAAAAAATTGTATATGAACCAAGCACAGCCCAATCAGAACCGATATTATAGGGAAGATTGGCCAAAAAACTTACATTCGCTTACGAGATGTATTAAAGAATGAAATAACCTCTCGGGAAACTACCATAGCTCACCCCTTACATCGCGTTACGCCTGCCTCATTAACCTCGTGACGTAACGCCGTAAGTATATGTTACACACACACACACACACACACACACACACACACACAAACACACACACACACACACACCGAGCCAAATAGAATAAAATAGATAAAAAAATATAATAATAATAATAATAATAATAATAATAAATACACGATGATGCAACCAGTTTTACAAAATTAAAAAAATGGCGTAAAATTCAAGAGCCTCGGAGTTTCCTGGGGTGGGGACCATAAATGTCCCCACTTCTGGCCTCCCGCCAGATCCTGGAAACGGGGCTGGATCTGCTCCCGCCCATTCGAGATGTTCAGGGATAATTACTGCTTCCGAGGCAGAGGCCCTACCGGTGCTGAGCGCATCACGGAGGTGATTCTCTAGGGCATGGAGGCGTACATTCCATATTGTACTCCTACTACTAATTCAAAAAACCTTGGTTTTACTTTACTTATTCTAATGCTGTCCGCAAAAGAGAAGTTTTTCAGAAGGTCTGTTCTTCGACTCACCAAAAATTCCTTCATCAGACAAAAATGTGAAAATCTATCCAATTCTAAATGTTCTTGCTCTTTCTGGCATCTGACTAAGAACCTCTCCAACAAATTTACTTCCTCTTCTTTCCCACCTCTTTTCCATTCCGATGGTTTAGGTGCCGTCTCTTCTACTGATAAAGCTAAACTCTTCGTTCAAACTTTCTCTTACGACTTAACCCTGGACGATTTCGGTGCTGTTCTCCATCTCTACCCTCTGATCTTATTATGTCTGAAATTAGAATATCTTCCAAAGATGTTCTTTCTGTATATCTCGGCTCAACTGTCGGAAGGCGTTGTTCTTAAGAACTGTGCTTCTGTGCTGACACCCTGCCTAGGCAAACTCTTTCGTCTTGTCTCTCATCTGATACTTTTTATTCCTCCTGGAAGTTTGCTTTCATTTAGCTGTCCCAAAGGAGGGTGACCGCTCTCAACCCTCCAACTATTATCCAATTGATTTGATTTCTTGCCTTTCTAAAGTTTTTGAATCTATCCTTAATAGGAAGATTCTTAAAACCCTTTCTTCTCACAATGTTCTTTCAGATCGTCAATATGGGTTCCGTAACGGACTGTCTACTGACGATCTTCTTGCATATCTCTTTGACTCCAAGGGGTTTACGTATCCTACTTTGGAGGATTTTGGTTAAACTTTTGCTATTGCTCTAGACATATCAAAAGGCTTTGATAGTCTGACACAAATCTTTAATTTCGAAACTGCCCTCCTTCGGTTTCTGTCCTATTTGTGCCTTCATCTCTAATTTCCTTTCTGGTCGATCTATAGTTCCGGTTGTAGATACTTCTCCACCCACTTCCCAAAGCGTCCCTTTAACAACAGTCACTCCATGATTCGCGTAGGACGGCTATGGAACATGTGACCTCTGATCTTTCTGCCATTTCTGATTAAGGCAGAGAAAACCTCGTGGCTTTCAATGCCTCAAAAACTCAGTTCCTCCATCTGTCTACTCGTCACAATCTTCCACACGACTATCCCCTAACCTTCAACAACACACACACCTCAATCCTTCCTCTTCTCTTAACATTGTTGGCGTTTCCTTTTCTCGTGATCTTTCCTGGAAAGATCACATATACTCTCTTTCTAAAACAGTTTCTAAGAGGTTAGGTATGCTGTACCGCCTCCGCAGTTTTTTCACCCTCACTCAGTTGCTGTCTCTGTACAGGGGTCTTGTGCGTTTCTATATGGAGTATGCTTCTCATGTGCGGTGTGAAATACCCTCTATGTCAGGTAACCCTTGTAAACGTGTAAGGTACGTTTCGCCCGCTAGTGATACACCTTCATCACCCGAGCCTTCTTCAGCAACTCTCCATGCTGGAGAAAACTTGATGAGCCTCCTCCCTTCCACATCTTATGAACCACCGCCACCACCACCGCCAAGAACCTCAAACATACCTTCGTCTTCTTCATTAACTCCCCACGCTGTAGAAAACTTGGTGATGAGCTCTCAACCTTCCACATCTTGCGCAATACCGCCACCACCACCATCGTCACCACCACCATATCACCACAACCATACCACCACCACCACCACCACCACCACCACCACCACAGCCATCAACTTCAAATAAACCTACTTCTACCTGTTTCATTCCCCCTGCTACTGCTGATAGTGCTGTTGCTGTACCCTCCACTTAGTCATCATCAATGCCTCAACCTGCAGACGAGGGTGTATCAATCATGCTGATAGGCAATATGACCAGCACCCCCGTGCTGGATAGAAACCTTTACTCTGCTAGGGTTGACCCACGATTCGTCTATAATGGTGGTATCGCACGTGGCCTACGCGACGTAGTTCGGCAAATCGTGGCGTACGCCCTTTAGAGGTATGAGGGTCGGGAAGCCCGAGTAAGGCTGGCTCTTGGATTCGAGCCAAATGATGGGGATGGGGCTACCTTTTTGGTAGTGATACCCTACAGGCGGCTGGTGGCAGAAGATGTTGAATACATGCTGAGTTGTATTGCGCAAACTTCTCAGAACAGCTCAAAGTCTAACTTCTCAAATTTCATGATCAATATAGACCACGTCTTCCGTGTTGATGGGCATTAACTTTAATTCCCAAGCTATTTATAGCCAACATACGTATAAGCACTGAACGTGGTTGTAATTTATAGCTATAATCTTGGCTCATATGTTTAATTTTTTAAATATATCCGCAAGAAAATTTTGTCTGCCTCCGGTTGTAGAGCTTGCGCGAAAGTTGTTTAGAGATTGTAATTTTGATTTTAACTGTAATATAGGTCCTGAAGAGCTGAGAAAGGTTGAGCGGGAAATGGCAGAACATATAGTTGTATTTGGTTTGAATCAGGATACTAGAACAACGTATGTATTTAAAAGCCGTGCGACGGATCGTACAAAACCTTTACTTATTTTAGGTTTGGCTGGAACAACATACCTTCTGTTAGGCATATTAGAACGCTTTAGGCGAGTTATGACAAGAAGTTATGATTTGTGAAGAGGTGCCTTGAGTTTACGGATGATCTGTTAAGCATAAAAAGGATTACCGTATGGTTTGTGATCAATGTAAAAGTGCTAGATGCGAAAGTCGAGTTCTTGAAACCGAGAAGAGAGACTGTAATGTATGTAGACGCATGTTTTTCAATAATACATGTTTTGATTTCCATAAAACAAATGGTACGTACATGAAAATAAGGATTTGCGAGTGTGGTATATTTCATACGATGAATGTTAGCGATGAGTTCTCACATAAATGCGATGAAATTTACTGTTCTACATATCATGAGAAATATAAAGCGGATGGTGTAAAGAATGTACAGTATGTTATATGAAAGATACCAAGCCTAAAAATAAACCTTGTATAACTGTATACTATGACATACTGTAGAGACTCACACGAACCCCAAAACCAAAGACGTTATTCCACATTTACTCGTAAGCCAGACCATTTGTGATGATTGCAGGAATATTGAGTGCGATGGTTGCAGTAAATATGTAAACGGACAAACTTTTTTAAGACAACTGTAAGAGACTCGCCCGTGGAACTGTTTGTGAACTATATTGTTAACCTAGCGGACGAATTAAAAAAAATTAATATATATTTTTGTGTATAACGCACCAAAATGTGTTTATAAGGAACTGCTTGAACACAAGTCATCAGAAATATTCACGGGTCACCCCTTGAAAAGAAGAAACAAGCTTATACAGATTCAAATAAGGAATAATGTCCAATTTAAAGACAGGCTATTAATCACACCTTGTAATTTAGCTAAGGTAATGGGCGTAGAGGTTGAAGTTTCAAAAGGGTATTTCCCTTACACATTCCTTACTGACGCCGCTTTAAATTACGTAGGCCTCCATCCCCTGAACATTATTTTAACTATGACAGCATGAGTGCTTGTGAGCGTGAAGGCTTTGAGCGTTACTACAACAGTTTTAATGAGGACAGTCCTTACAATATAACGAATGAATGAGAACGTTATTGTGTGAATGATGTGCGCGTATTATAGTATGCTTCCAATCCTTTAGAGGATTGTAAATAACTCGTTTTAGTTGTGACTCACTACAATCAGCACCCACGATCGCTTCATTGTGCTTTGCCGTGTTGAAGAACAATTTTATGTCAAAAGATACAGTAACCCTGAACATTATTTTAACTATGACAACAACAACATGAGTGCTTGTGAGCGTGAAGGCTTTGAGCGGTACTACAACAATTTTAATGAGGACAGTCCTTAAAATATAACGAATGAATGTGAACGTTATTGTGTGAATGATGTGCGCGTACTTAGAGTATGCTTCCAAGCCTTTAGAAGATTGTAAATAACCCGCTTTAGTTGTGACCCACTACAATCAGCAACCACGATCGCTTCACTGTGCTTTGCCGTGTTCAAGAACAATCTTATGCCAAAAGATACACTAACCATCATACCGCGAAACACCACGCAGTTACGGGTATAAGGACATTTACTGGTTCAAACACATACAACAGCAGAGAGGAGTATACATAAAACATGCTCGCAACACAGGGCAAATACCCGTTAAGATCAATGGTCTAATTTTTTGGGTCGATTATTTGACTGAGGATCTCTGCACGGGTGCATTCCTTTAAAGGATGTTGGTGGTACGGTTTTCCGCGTCCTGAGTGTGGTATCACAGGCGATATCCATGGCAGATACCCGGCTGAAAGTCTTGCATAGATATGTACCCGCGACCAGCTTCTAAGCTCCCAGTTCCCTCACAAGGTATTATGGGAGCATGAATATGATGCACGGCTGGAGACCGATGAATAGTACCGTGAAGAAATAAGTACTATCAAGCGTACAATGGTGGTGGACCCTCCCAAGAATGGTTCCAGTTTGTTTGGCAGTCGTACAAACCCCTTCAAATTATACTTTTCACTTACGGAGGGTGTGAAACTCCATTACTACGATTTCTGTTCTTTATACCCATATGTGATGAAGAACAACCCACATGCCGTAGGCGCACCTGAGAAGCTCGTGGAACCCGCACTGTCTACTGTCGAAGAGTTCTCAGCTAATTTAAACGAGAACTGCTTTGGACTTTCTTTCGTTGACGTGCTCCCCACTCGCCACTTGTGGATGCCTATCTTCCCATCCGCATAGGCCATAAACTCATGTTTCCTCTGTGCGTGAAGCGTGCAGAGAAGAACAATGGTGAGTGTACTCACACAGACAACCAGAGGAAGATATGGGGTGTTTTCATTTGTCATGAGTTGGCTCTGGCCGTTCGTCACGGGTACAAAATTCTAAAGATATATGAGGTGTGGAGATTCCAGAAACTCACCAATCTCTTTACACCGTATATCAGCACCTTTTTGAAGGATAAAATTGAAGCATCAGGATACCCACGCGGTGTTGAGACCAAAGATGCAAAAACGGCTTGTATATATATAGCGCTACCATGATCGTGAAGGGATAAAACTTGGTCGAGAACAAATTGCACGAAACCCTGGCAAGCGCTTTAGTTCTAAGCCCTCGTTCAACAGTTTATGGGGCAAGTTTGCACAGAATAACGACAAGGGAAACATCCATCTAACCTATAATTTCGATTAGATGGGGGACTATGATAATGCCTTTGGAGCCTGATGCATTCTCTCGAATGGTGAGTCAGATAGAGATAGCGTGGTATTCACAGATAAAAAATTCTCCTATTTGCGAATTCCTCGGTGAGTTGACTGAGGATATCAAGGCCGAGTATGGGGATAACGCCTCTGCCGATTCTTTTGTTTCCATCGAACCAAAAACTTAAGGAGTACGTGTCAAAGTCAGTGACGAGTCCAAATATATCGTGAAGGCTAAAGGTATCACTTTCAACCATGAAAACCGACAAGTCGTTAACTTTAATTCGCTCAAAGATCTAGTGAGTTTAGAAGATGATGGAACCGAGGAATGTCAGTCACTGCACTTAGTTGTAGGGACTACTCATAACTTTCATGCACAAAAATTGGGTGGTGTAAAGGAATTTAGGGGGACGAAGGTGTGTCGTAACACCTACTGGAAACGATACCGTGGTACCTACGACACTGTATATTTTTTGTTTCCTTTCTTAAATTGTTTTAGAATTTATTTGTCTGTTTTAGAGTTTATTTACTTGTTGGCATTATTTTACAGTTTATTTATTTTATGTGCTTTAAATAAACGGAGTAGGTAGATCTGTTTCATTATTCATTACACAATGTGTGTGTGTGTGTGTGTGTGGGTGTACAAGAATACCAACCACCGTCCACTGTATGGTGCACGCGTCATTAAGGAAGGGAGTTACGTAGTTCCGCCTACTAGAACCTTTGAAGGAGCACGTATCTTTCCCGCCATGCTCAGTTGACCATAATAGGCGTTGGTATGTAAACGTTTTTTTTATCACTTGAAGATTTTTAGCGTCAAATAATTAACGATGACAGCCCCGTATATTGCGTGTTCTACCGTTCTGAAGTGGTACTCTGTAAAGTCTACAGATTTTGTGAGTACTCAAAGAGCTTCTAGTTATCCATCTATTGAGGTTTTTAAGTCTGCCTTAAATCGCGCGGAGCTGTTGGAACAGGTTGCCCAAATACTTTACTTTTTTTTATGCGAACATCACTAGCTTTCGTATAGCTAAAGATGTAATAGACTATGTCGCGAGTTTAAGATTCGTCAAAGAATATACACTGTGAAGTGAAGGAGTCAACATTCACTGAAGAGAAACAGAGACTCTGGATCATGAAACTTATAGACGAAACGTAGCTAAAGGCTTATATGCATTTTTAATAGAATTTAGTGATAAATATTGTTTAACCCCCAAAGTGGAACAGTATGCACACGCATTTTTCTCGAATAGGTCGCCTCAGTGTTAATAAGTTTACTATAATTTTATTTATTGTTTTATACTGTATGTACATAACTGTTTTCCGTGTTACTTGAGAAAGAAATATAAACTTTTTCGCCAATTGCGAATCCAATTCGTCCTCAACAATGCAATAAGTGCTTGGTACACATCTCTGGCAGTGGGTATGATAAAGCTTTGAAACCTATATTTCTTCACGTATCACAATTCGAAGAATTCTCTAATCATTTACCCGGTATAATGGGACGCAGTTTTAAATGCTCATTTAGACTTTCCAGGCCAGTCTAAGTTTTCGTGTCGGAACATTACCGTACAGAAATTCGTATTACCAACGTCACCATCCAACAACAAGTGCGACACACGGTCTAAGCCGCATGACTAACCAACTGAGTCAGACCCATCATACCCCCTCCCCATCTGAGTCAACCATCCCGCACCGCTCACCTCACAACCATCCGCCTCACAAATGTTTCAGAGTTTGTGTCGATGGGTCGTGATGTTCAGAAGATGGAGCTACCGCTAAGCAGTATCCTCAACACGAAAACAATGTGACCGTCTTCAAATCTGTGTGTGTGTGTGTTTAAACGTAACAGCGGAGCCATTAATTACGTGATTGAAACAAAATGTAAACATTCAAACTCCGGTGAACGCAATATTATTTATTTGAGTGATGAGGAGATGGATAAAATCTTCATGGTGGTTGGGTAGTGGTCGGAAGAGAACTATAAAATACCTGCAGGAACGGGTGCAAGAAGAGAACAGATTACCGATACTCCCTCAAATGCTATTAGTTTTATGCTGTGTGTGAATCGTGATACTAGACAATCCTGTGTCGGTGAACTGTTGATGTGGAGAGGTAATGATAACAACATCCTTGTCCCTACGCGAAATCGATTCATCATGGACGGATTAAATAATTTGAGATTAGTACTTTCCGTAAACTAAAACCCTTATTAAACGCTTTTGCTACTGATATGCGTTATTTCGACACTGTTCTCGAATACGCATATGCTGTACTGCTCGACGACTTCATCAAATGCCGTGACGAACAAGATGAGAATGAGCTGGAGCTGGAAACGTAATTAGAAGATACAGTCCCTACAGAACCATACAGAATGTTACAGACCCAACCTCGCTTTCACCGTTCACCCGGAAGAATTATTTATTTATATAAGATATAGCTGCCCAAACGATTTAGAAGACTTTCTCAACCATCAGTGAGTTGTGAACATTTTACAATTGAAAAGATGAGAGAAAAAAGGCTAAGCGAACGAATTAAGAGAGCCGTCCATAAACTTGAATCTAATAATGATGATGTTGTTGTAGTAAACGATGCCATGTTCGAGCGTGCTTTTGATTGTGTTCTATCCCTGCTTGAAAAGCGTGAGAGTTTTACCTCCAGTTGTAAAATAGGCACGAAAATAGTCTTAAATTTTGAAAGAAAATTTTGAGAAGAGTGGTGTTTAAGAATCTTCCTATTGAGGATAGATTTCAAAACTTTAGAAAGGCAAAAAATCAAAGCAGTTGAACGATAGTTGGAGGATTAAGAGCGGACACCGTTCTTTGGGACAGGTTGAATGAAAGCGAACTTCCAGTAAGAAGGAAAAGTACAAGATGAAAAACAAAGACGAAAGAGTGCCTGGGCAGGGCGTCAGCACAGAAGCACAGTTCTTGAGAAGAAGAGGAGGGATACCATCAGGACCGTCCGCCTTCTCTGAGTTGAGCCCAGATAAGGCAGAGGAAAATATCTTTGGAGGAGATTCTAATTTCAGATATAATTACAGTAAGTCAGAGGGAGCAGGAGATGGAGAAACAGCAATACAACTTGATATATATATAATATATATATACAGGGTGGGCGGAAAGTAGCTCCCTATTTTGGATTGGTAAAAAAATAGGTATATTATCCATTTATTTCAGAAGAAATAATATGAAAAGGTAGGCATACATGGTAGGTTTTCTCTAAAATTCAATGTGGGCTCCAACTCTTTCCACCAGCTTCTGGAGCCGCCCAGGAATGGCGTCCACTGACTTTAGCAGGAACTCCGGCGGGATGGAGGACATGACTTCCCGAATTCGGTCCTCCAGTTCTTCCAATGTCCTCGGTTTGGTGCGGTAGAATTCTTCCTTTACCCACCCCCAAAGAAAGAAGTCGCACGGTGTCAAGTCGGGGCTCCTGGCTGGCCATTGATGTGGACCACGACGACCCATCCAACGCCCAGGGAAGTGGGCATCCAGCCACTCACGGACAACAAGAGCGAAGTGCGGAGGGGCGCCATCTTGCATAAATATCAGATCGTCGATGTTCTCCCATGTGCTGACAACCGGCCAGACCTCGTTTCGCAACATAGCAAGGTACCGCTCAGCATTCATGGTGTTGCGCAGAAGGAACGGGCCCACAACCTGATCTGAGGTCATACCACACCACACCGTTACACTGAACCGATTCTGCCGTTTTTCAGCGGTAACCGTGCGACTTCTTTCTTTGGGGGTGGGTAAAGGAAGAAGTCTACCGCACCAAACCGAGGACATTGGAAGAACTGGAGGACCGAATTCGGGAAGTCATGTCCTCCATCCCGCCGGAGTTCCTGCTAAAGTCAGTGGACGCCATTCCTGGGCGGCTCCTGAAGCTGGTGGAAAGAGTTGGAGCCCACATTGAATTTTAGAGAAAACCTACCATGTATGCCTACCTTTTCATATAATTTTTTCTGAAATAAATGAATAATATACGTATTTTTTTACCAATCCAAAATAGGGAGCTGCTTTCCGCCCACCCTGTATATATATATATATATATATATATATATATATATATATATATATATATATATATAAAATATATATATATATACTGTATATATAAAATATATATATATATATATATATATATATATATAAATAAAAATTTATATATATATATAAATAAATAAAATTATATATATATATATATATATATATATATATATATATATATATATATATATTACTTGAGTATTACCTGATGTCTTCGAACGACAGTTCAGGATCGACTTGCGTTAACCCCTCTGCAGTATCTCGCATCATTTGCGGGACTTGATGGAGGAGAGAGTTGGTTTCTACTTTCATCCCGTCTACGCATTGCTAGTGAAGGACTTTGCATAAGAACCTGTCCAGTTGATTCTCAAAATTAATCAGGTTGACATAATGGAAGGTAACACTGAAGTAAGATATACACGGTGAACCAAAAGTAGGTGGACAGTAGGTTGAATACGGTTTGTGTTATATTATATTATAACTATGGTGTTCATTATAACTATGGTGTTTGTGTTTTATTATATTAAATATTATAACTAAATTTATTTAAATTTTATTTTGTATTATAGTATACAAAAAAATTAAATATGTATTCTCAAAATAAATGTTATCATTTACTGTCCACCTACATTTGGTTCACCCTATATATTTATATATATGAAGATGACTTAAGATAATAATAATAATAATAATAATAATAATGAGGTAATTACATAATAAAATTAATATAAATACAGTACATCCAATAAAACTCTTTCTTTAATTCAAATATAAAATTTGTTTGGAGTTTAGACGAACAAAAAGTACTGCATCCAAAATTATGAGGTGAAGTTTTATTAAAAATGAATTAAATAAATGATGTTAATTTAAAATAAATTTGGTTTAGATCAAACACAAAAAGATTATAATTATTTGTAACTTGGTTTAAGACCTCATGTGAAAAGTTTGTAAAGATTACTTTCAACAAAATGTAATATTTCTGTTTGATCTTAGCCAATTTATCTTGAAGTTACATAATTTATTAAGTTAGATTTTCGTTAAATTTTAGCAAAACTGGACCTGATAATTATAATTGTGAACTCGGTATTTCGCTAATGTAAAATATAAATAAGGTATAAATAAGAAGAATTTTGAGTGTATTGTAGAAGAAATTACAATGTTTTACTTTTCACGAAAGCAGAAGAAATTAGGAATGAAAGGAAAAAATACCCAATATTAAGCGGTCTTTTCGATGCCATCAAGATCAGAGTAACTCTCTCCGTCTCTCTCTTCAAAATACAATTGTCGTCAACGCTTTCATATCTCCTTTTCAGTATGAAATGAAGTATATAATGCTAAACATGCGTTGTCTGAACGCCTGACTCAGGCTGTTGTACCATCTGGTTGATGCGTATTTGTTGAAATCACTTTTAATTAATTCTTCACTGAAGACTAATTTCGGAAAAAGGGAGATAACATTACGCTGACTTTCTTTGGGGAGAACTTTGGGTAATATGCTTGTAACATCTGTTACACTCATTGTAAATGGACGCATATATATATATATATATATATATATATATATATATATATATACATGTGTGTGTATATATATATATATTATGCATTTCGTTGATATGGAATTTGTTTATTGACTAAAATACAGTAATAATGACAATAATAATAATAATTCATTTTTGTATTAATTTTGTATTCGCTAAAGTGACTTTAAAATACAAAGAAAATTTACTTTACGCACGCATAAAACATGAAACACTTTGTATATGACCTCATATGTAAATATCAGGTACAGGTGAAACGGACGCAGTTAGAAATGGGACGGTTAGTAAACGTCACAAACATTTACAAAACGTCAATAAAACGTTTATGATGTTTCCTAAATGTCCCATTACTTGCTGGGTAACTATTCACCTATACTAATACTAATGTTACTATTTATAATAAAAACAATTAATATTATTATTATTATTATTATTACTGTTAATGTTATTATAAATCAAACAAGCATTAAGAGAAGGGGCAACAAGCTTGTCTTTCGTGAAATGAGTAATTATCGCACAGAACATTTGAAAGGTTGAATGGCATGCAGGCATAATGTTCCATGCTTTTAAAACTCTTAAACCAAAAGATATTTTCAAAATAAAAGTTGCTTCCTATATCTACTAAAAAGATACACTAATAATGACCCAGAAGTTTAGAAATCAATACGGTATTTTCTTTTCAATCCTAACATCACTTTAACAAGATACAGTCAAACGCACATTTTAGAAAGCCAAATTTTTCGAAACCTCAAATGAGACAAAAAGGCCTCAACCTTTGGAATAGCTTCAGTAGTATACCCGCATCCGGGGCGACAGACATGGATCAATTTGAAAATTTCCCCCTCACCGTGACGGTCCCCCACCGTCCTTCATGACGGTCCCTCCTTTATAAAGTGTTTTTCATGGTAATTTAAATTTAAAAATTAAATTTCAAAAATTAAATTTCAAAAAGGATTCGTCTTCACCTTCTTTCACGAGAAAAATCCTCCTGTCCTGTCGGGTTCTTTCATGAGACAAACAAAAAACAGACAAAACCAAACAACCAAAAACAGACAAACAAGCATTCGAGTACTTTCTGTTCAGGCAAGTTCCGCCAGACAATAGAAATGAAAACTTAAAATGAATATCTGAAAAGGGCTTAATAGGCCTGACGAAAGTATGCATTGACATCAGCATATTATTATTTATATCACATTGCCTCATCTAATGTTACTCCACTTTCATATGCTAACAAATTGCGAGCATCACAAAAATCAAAACCAGATTGAACATATTTTAAATCGAAAACAAACTCTTTGTTTAATATCTGTATTATGAAAAATAAAATGAACGTTTATTATTTTAATTTAATTAAATTAATTTCTCTCTTTTTTAAAGGGAACTGACTTATTTTCAACCGAGCTGAGCCTCACATACAAGACCTTTTTATGCACTCATATCACATGCTTAATTGTTTATTTACTTTTAAATATGTAGTTTTCTATTATTTACAACGCTATATACCATCACAGTCACATGACATTTTCTGGTTTGCGAACTATTAATTTTACTGCACATCAAATTTCGTTACAAATTTGCGTGTTTTAAAAAAAATTTAAAAACTGATATTTAGGCTATACATTTCGTGAATCAACACACGTAAATAAGCGAGATAATATAACCATCCCCTCTCTCTATTATATATATATATATATATATATATATATAGTATATATAAGTATGAGGGTATTCTATCCAGCAATAATTACAGAGCTATTGCTAACACCTCTTGCTTCTCGAAACTACTAGATAAACTCTTGTTACCACACTACTTAAATGATTACTTATGAACTAAATGAGTTTGGTTTTAAAAGGTCCCACTCACCTGATCTGAGCATCTATATACTTAATTATATTTAAATACACTCTCGGTAATTCAACTATTTATAGCTGATTTCTAGATATAAGTAAGGCATATGATAGAATGAATCACAATATTTTACAGTATTTACAAAACTAGAAGACAGGGAAGTTCCCATATTAAATTTATAACAACATAATATACAATGACGAAGTACAAGAATTTAAGTATTGGGGTCAAACTATTACCAGCTCCTTGAGTGATCACTCGGATATAAGAAAACAATCTCGAAGTTTGTGTGCTAAAGTGAATATGACTATAAGGAACTTTCAATTCTGTACAAGTGAAGCTAAAGACACTCTCTTTCGTACTTTCTGCATTAATAAATACGGACAGCAACTGTGGGTGAATTATAAAAAAGGTCCTGGCAGAACCCTAAATTTGCTGTACAACAGGTCTTTTAGACTCACAAAAATTAACCCCGAGATGCGCAGTTCCGCAAATGCTTGCTAACCACAATGAACATTACTGAGGTAACAAAACTACAGTCTATTGCAAAGAATCAATAACCCCATTATCCAAGCTATCCATGAGTCCTGCCATTTATCCTCTAAGCTACGGACTTCTTGGTATGAAAACGTGTGTCTGTAGCTCCACTTAACTTCGACATTACAGTATTATTTCTAATCAAATGTGTATATTTCCATCCTTAGTATGTGCTATGTCATTGTATTATTAATATTTGTCATTTGGACTAGAGTCTGCTAATAAACCTTTTCATTTTCATTTTCATATATATATAAGTAGGTTTTTGCTAAAAACAACTTTCTTAGATACTCAATTAATAGAAAACGGTTATAGGGTATACTTTTGTATTTAACCTCGTATCACAATACATTTAATCAACTTTTATATCGAAACAGTTATAGAATAACCTTTATTAACCTTTATTAATACTAATAAAATAAATACATTTTTCAATTTACAATGACATGAATAATTGTGAAGCTCGACTATTTATTTTATTTAATTTGGCCCTTAAGCTTTAGGTCCCAACTCTACTCGCAGATTGTGATGAAACGAGTTGTTTATATACTTTCACCTTATATCCCTCACATATTGTACTGTTCAATTAGAACATCCTAGATTGTTGGCTTAAAATATCGCACAATCTATCATGGAGCAATGCAACTAAAGTAATTGAGTACGTATCTTCAATAATAATTGCCAAAAAAATCTTTCACTACACGGTCGCTTCAGATTACACTGGGTAACAAAATTTGAACAGTTTTCTGTTTATTGTGATTTTTCAGTCGTTTCTCAATGATTTCGGGCCGCTGATTCCAAAAATGATATTGGTTTTGCTCAATCATCAACCGTTTCAAAAATATAGGTTATCGCACTTTTCATATGGCAAAGTATATAAAGAAGGCTAACATAAATATTTTCTGAAAATAAAAACACAATTGGAAATTAATGTTTATTGAGCCAAAATTGTTTGACAAACCCAAAATGGTGCAAAGGATACAATATATATCATGAGGAGAATCGATAAGAGAATAACAAGCCTCGTTATGCACTGTGCGTTCCTTAAAAATACACTGAAGAACGCGACTTCCGCGTATGAACATTCTTATCCTTTCTGATCAGCGACCATACGTAGTCTCCCATCATGGAAGCATCCCAATGGCCCTGGTACCTTTTCTCCATCGTTTAAATATCTTGATGGAATCTTTCGCCATGTTCTTCACTCACATCGCCCAGGTTATCACGAAAAAAGTCTAGATGTGAATGCAGATAGTGTAATTTTAAAGACATACGGCACCCCATTTTGCCTTAGCACTTAATCAAGTTTGACACTAACTCCTTATAGTTTGGTGCTTTATGGTTGCCTAAAAACCCACGAAACACATCACGGAAAGCACACCAAGCCTCTTTTTCGATCGGAATTATCTTGACTTCAACGTTCTTTGAATTCAACAGCGCCTTGACTTGTGGTCCTACAAAGATGCCAGACTTGACATGACCCAAATCTGTTGGAAAACTTCCCCTCCAAAATCTAATGCAGTTACAAACTGCTTAATTAGACCCAACTTAATATGGAGAGGTGGTAGCAGAACTATGTCAGGCTTCACAAGAGGTTCCCTGAGTACATTGTACTTTCCTGGTTGCAGTCCTTCACGTGGAGGCCACTGAACTGTTTTATAGTGCTCAGTTGAAGCCCTGCTATCCCACAGGCAAAGGAAACATGAATATTTAGTAAACCCTCCTTGTAAACCTAACAGGAAACCAATCATTTTGAAATCACCACACACGTCCCAGTTATATTGTTCATACCTGATTTGAGTGAGCAGTTGTTTGACATTTTCATAGTCCTCTTTCATTTGAACAGAATGTGCAACTGGTATAGATCGATAGTTGTTCCCATTGTGGAGTAGAACAGCTTTTAAACTCCGAGTTGAACTGTCAATAAACAGGCGCCACTCTGAGGGTATATGTGTTAACCCAATAGCTGTGAGTAAACCATTAACCTCGCTGCAATAACAGAGAGAGCCATTGACATCGTAGAACCTTGCAAACTCTTCATGCCGCTTTCGGTATGCAGTGCTCTTGCCGTCTTCTCCAAGCAAATTACACTCTTTGAGTCTGGAGGTCAGACGTTCAGACCCTGATTTCGTCAGACCCAAATCTCTAATTAAGTCGTCCAATTCAGTCTGATTTGGAAAGTGAGGGTTTGTACTGTAAGTTACTGTATATTCTTCATCATGACTGTCCTCACCAGCCGACATCTCAGATGAGCTAGCTGCATCCTCATTTTCAACCTGCAAAGCAAAGAAACAAAATATAGGCATAGCTATATATGTAGAAGAGCATCAGCACTAAGAAAAATCGACACATAATGAACCACAGCCTGTAAATACAGAAGGTAAAGTAATGGATAGATACCTGTTCTGGTGGACGTGGTATTGGAAGATCTTCGCCATGTGGTACAGGAGCTATGGACGACGCTATTTTGGATACTGAAGAGTCTGCCTTCCTTTAATTTTCCTGTACTTAGAAACATCTACCATGCAGTAGTAGCAATCGTCGTGGTGGTTCTTTGGTTCTCTCCATATTCTGGGTACCGGAAAGGGCATTGCCTTGCGTACTCCCCGCAGCCACCCTTCAAGTGTGGAGCGGCAGCTTCCACAGATCACATGGGGTGCCCAGGGCTTATCTTGGTCACCCATAGGCATACCAAAATAGAGCCGATACGCGATCCAGAACTTGGTGCCTTTCACGTTCTTGTGCGATACTTGCTTGGGGCCTATGTAATACCCACAAACGTAGCAGAATATATCCAGCGAGTGTTTACAAGCTCTAGTTGCCATTCTCTTTACCAAACTGTACTACAGTAATCATAACCTGCAGATATAGAGAGAAGGGTTATTAAATCTGCAACAGATTCCAGAAAAAAGGATGTATTCACAACACTGAAATAATGTTCGCAATAAAAAAGGATCGATAACACTCAAATCGTCAGCACAGAGAAGCACAGAAACACAGTACCTCAGTGCTGGTAACCATCAGACAAACAACCTGCTTCTTTGTGTGCTCACACTTACTGACTTCTCAGACTTTGCGCTCTTCTTTATATAGCACAGTGGAAGTTTCAGGCAATTTCTAGAGCAAGAAACTGTCAACGAACATCCGGATTGTTCTCAACAATTCTTGATTATTCTGATATTGCTGCGGCCATAATAACGTTATACTGGTAAAACCTGAAAAAATGGATTATCTCTGAAACCATTGATGATACACACAAATCAAAGCCAGATTTTCGACTCAGCGCCCACAAATGCATATAAAAAACATAAAAAATTCTATATAAACAGAATCAGTGTTACACAGTGTTATTTAATCAAACCTGAAAGATGCATTCTCTGCAAATTCTGTGCGCAATAATCCGGAGGGAACCACACCTATTTATTGTAGCTTCTTTCAAGGCAATCCTAAACATTCCTCTGAAGCAGGAGGCACACCAAACATTTTTACGATTTCTAACACTTACAGTATGCAGATATATAATTGTAGTACAATAAACGAATTTTATCAGCTTGGTTATTTCCTTTTGTATCACACATTCCTAGCTGCACTACCTAAAATTAGTTGGCTAGTTACAATATATATATATAATATTATATATATATATATATATATATATATTATATATATATCCGGGGGGTAGCTAGCGTTTTTTAATGTGTAAGCACCGAGGTGTGAAGCACGAAGCTGTGGGAAAATGTGGAAGCCCATCCCCAACCCTACACTGTTGAAGGAGAAAATTAAATACAGATTCCTGTAAATTCTCTCTGATGCACTAAAAATTAGGAATTTATGGTAGATGTCAATAGTTACACAATATGTGATATGGAGAATCCAATTTTATTCAAAGCACAGGATAGAAACACATAATATTGGGACAAAGTAGTGAATTTTGCAACTTGTAATAATTAATATTAATCTCTCTCCATCATATAATTATATTTGACTATTATAATGATAAATGATTTGTTGAGAACTTTATATAAAATATGAATTTTCAATTCACTGTGCAAGCACATGCTGTTTTGCTTATGCCAATCTACACTCCTGTGTGTGTGTATATATATATATATATATATATATATATATATATGTGTGTGTGTGTGTGTGTACATATATATATATGTGTATGTATATTATATATATGTGTATATATATATATATATATATATATGTGTGTGTGTATATATATATATATATATATATATACACATTCAACTGCAAAGAACACGCAGTATAAATAACGTAAAGAACGACGTTTGTATAGGAGATATTCCGCGCAAGACGAGAGAGAGAGAACGAAACAAATGAAAAAATGGTTACCTCATTTTTTCATTTGTTTCCTTCTCTCTCTCGTCTTGCGCGGAATATCTCCTATACAAGTTGTTCTTTACGTTATTTATACTGCGTGTTCTTTGCAGTTGAATGTATATAATGTTACGGCATGCGGGAGGTGCCCCCTTGGGGCATTGGTTTCTGCGAGTATGTAGAAGAATTACGGCATTTGGAAGAGTGAGGCCCATGGTGTAATGGTATCGCATCTGACCGGCAATCGGAAGATCCCGGGTTCGACTCCCGGGTGGTTACCTCATTTTTTCATTTGTTTCGTTCTCTCTCTCTCGTCTTGCGCGGAATATCTCCTATACAAGCGTCGTTCTTTACGATATATATATATATATATATATGTGTGTGTATATATATATATATATATATATATACACATGTCAGGACTATATTACATTTTGATACCAAGGATAGTAGGGGGAGACACTGTACTTATATTTAATTCTTTTAATTCTTGCCAAAAGTTTATTGCATTCTTACTGGCAAACTTCCCAGCCACACCATCCCAGCTTAACCCATCCTCATGATTTTTTATATACCTTATTGCATACTTGAATCTGGCACTAGCCCTATTTTTTGTTGTAATATAGGGTCTTGCCATGGCTTCCCTTGTTCACGCCACATTAAAAAAGCATCTCTGGGTGCATTATGAAGTTCAGTCGCATAAACTTTCCATCCAGGTCTACATGTATAATTTTTCTCCTAAAGGTTTTAAGTCTAGTTTAGCATTATTGAAAGAGGAATCATTTTGTTCATACACATCTTTAAATTCCGAAATATGTGTTTGAATGCTACAGTTTACATCCTGACAAGCTAGAGTAATAGTATTTAATTACTTTTGCTAGCAAAAAAATATTCAGTAAACTAAACTAAAATGAAAGATGGTAATTGTTACAACACTAGCATGCAAAAATTTTTTTAATATAGTGAATTACCGTACAAATGAACTGACTACGGACAACCAGCTTGGGTAAGTACTGTAGATTTGACTTAGTGAGAGAAAAAGTAACTGAAGCATATTTATGAGCAAAACAATACGGTTGTAATGTTGTATAGTAAACCTGAATCTGAAATGCCAAATTAAAAAAAATCAATAATCCATTTTTTTTTACGTTCTCTGTTAAATTTATCATTACATGGTTGGGTGCTGGATGTTCTAATAGGATTTATTGTATGTATTTTACAAGGATACGTCATAGATAGTCAAAAGTTTAATGGCTAGTAAGTATATACGGAAATTGCTTTCATTATTACGAATTTTGATTTTTACCATTTTGAAGTGTAGACAAATCTCAGTCAACTCTTATATTGTTCTTTTAAAAACTAATTTCATTTGAGGTCTTTAGCTGGAGTCAGCCTGGCTCCAAATTCTCAATTAATCAGCCATCCTTTATCGCTACACTGTACTCCCTCTTCACATTTACGTATTAGAAGAAGAAGAAGAAGAAGAAGAAGAAGAACTGTCACAGAGCATACTAGTTTATAAAATCAAAATAAAAAAATACTGTAAACGTTCTTTATAAAAGTTCCTAACAGTAGCGGGCTGCTAATCAAATAAGTAAGGGCTACCTACACCTAAATCTACATATAACCCCTGGAGTTCTGGAAAGGAATAGCATGAGAGCAATGCAAGATGGGAGATACATTTCTTTTCGCGGGATAGCTTAAGCAGATTTACCTACTTGACAAAGATTTTTAGGCCCTGTTATGCCAAACTAACTGCTATATACTGCATGTTTAATATAGTTTCCTTAATAAAAATAAGTCACACCAAAAAGTCTCAAATCTCAACTTGTATACGCTTCAAACAGTGCAGTATTTGTTCAAGAAATTACAATACAAGTTACTAATGGAAATAAAACTGTCCTATATTTGATGCAAAAGAATAAAGTTCTCCTTCATTATTTTCTCTTTGTAGTCTATGAAGACTCTTGATTAAAAAAATACATACAATTTATGTCACCAAAATGTCATGCATAAACTCACATCCATGAAAGAGCCTCTCTTTTTCTTAAAAGTAACTAAGTAGTTACTATTTACCACATCATATTACAAGTTACATCAGACCTACTTATCTCTTATAGCGCAATTATATCAACACCAAAACTGTCCTACAGTACACAACTTATCACTATTTATAAGCAAGCATTCATGAAAGCATCCATCTTTTTCTTAAAACTAACTAAATAGCTGCCATTTACCACATCATAGTCCAAGTCACAACAGATCTACTGGTCTCTTATAGCACAATTATATCAACCCCAAAAGTGTCCTGCATAACATAGCACTGTTTACAAAATTTATAGCTTTTTATCATATGTGAAATCATCTAAAACTGTATAATTCTTCTACTCGATAGTTCAAAAAAGGATTTCTGGTAGATCGGGTTTGATCAAATAAAGTATCATACTGATGTAAACACAAGATACGACATGCATAGAAATATTGAACGAAGGTGTCATAGAAAGATTAAAATACCCCATTGAAAAATCTTTCCAGCGGGTAGAAGATAACAATATGAAGTTGAACGAAGAAAAATTATACAATACTGTCATTGATATCTGCAACAATATATGCATTCATTATTATGAATAGCTAGGGTGCTAGTACTGTCACTTGTGGGTCAGAGCTCTCTACTTACGAGGCTTCCAATTTGACTCCATTTACCACCATTCTTTGTGTTTTTTGCGTCAAGAAATTAAATACCCACCTTCCCAGCTTTATAATAAATCTCGTATTCTTAAGTTTATATGCCATAATTCCATGGCCACACTTATCAAAGGCTTTAGCAAAGTCTATGTTTTGTCCTCGGCTCAGTGTTTCCAATATTCTCTCCTGGTGGTCTAATAGCTGTGATAGTCACGATTTTCCAGTCCCTGAAACTATGTTGATTTGGGATGTATAAGTTCTTTCCTTGTAGGTAGTAGGTAGTTTCGCTTCTAACTATACGTTCAAAGCATTTTATAAGTTGTGTAGTGAGAGCTACCGGCCGATGATTCTTGGGCATTGCTCTCTCAACATCTTTGTATAATGGGACAATGTTTGCGTTCTTTGATGACAGTGGAATTTGCTACGTGTAGAATGATTTCCTCCATAGTAAGTATAGCGGTTTGTCAATACTTTCTTTACATTTCATCGGAAATGTGGCGCTTCATGTGTCTGTGCCCTGGTGTTGATTTGTCTCGCATCTGTGATAGAATCTTAATTTTATATATATAATATATATATATATATATATATATATATATATACAGTATATATATAAAAACCAATTTAACTATTCTCTGAACAAATTACGACGAGAAGTATATTTAATAGATAGATAAATATACAATATAAAACAAAAGTATGTGCAGCAGACACAGAAACATTATCACTAGCGATTAAATTGACAATAAACGTGAATTCGGTAAACATTTTATGAAAAGATCATTAGTTCAGACCACACAAACCTAGAGCAAATGAAAGTATGTATTTCTTTAAAAGTTTGACCAATAAAATAACGGAACCCAGGAACAAACCCTATGGCTTAGTTGAATATTGGTCAGTCGAAAGTCTGAATAGTCTGAACGCCTCCGAAGAGCTTGTTATAGTTGACCGTCCTCTGTTGGAAATAGCTTAATTCTGAATTACTTCTAGGATTCATTTCAACATAACACTTAGTAATTCATTTACACACAACTAAAACACGGTTCTCTCTCTTCTCTCCACACACACACACACACACAGATAGAGAGAATTCTACACGTACCAAATTCCATTGTCATTAAAGAACGCAAACATTGTCCCATTATACAAAGATGTTAAGAGAGCAATGCCCAAGAATCATCGGCCGGTAGCTCTCACTACACAACTTATAAAATGCTTTGAACGTATAGTTAGAAGCGAAACTACCTAGTACCTACAAGGAAAGAACTTATACATCCCAAATCAACATAGTTTCAGGGACTGGAAGATTGTGACTATTACAGCTATTAGACCACAGTAGTATAGCCGCAAAATGTGAGACAGAAATGGATCAATTTGAAAAATTCCCCCTCACCGTCCTTCATGGCGGTCCTCCACCGTCCTTCATGGAGGTCCTCCACCGTCCTTCATGGCGGTCCCTCCTTTATGAGGTGTCCTTCATGGTCCTTCAAAAAAAAAAAAAAATAAAAAAATAAATTTAAAAAATTAAATTTAAAAAAATAAATTTTAAAAATGATTCGTCTTCACCTTCCTTCAAAAAAAATTTAAGAAAGGATTGAGCCTCGCCTTCCTCCTTCAAAAAAGTTCTTTCATGTGGCAAACAAGAACAAACATACATACATTCAAGTACTTTCCGCAAGTTAGAACACAGTAGAAATGGAAACGAATGAAAGGTTTTAATAGGCCTAACGAGATTGCACATTAACACCCAATTTTCAAATGTTAACAAATTGCGAACAATACATAAATGAAAATCAGAGTGATCATATTTTAAACCTAATACAAGTTCTTTGTTTAAGATCTGCATTATGAAAAATAAAATGAATATTTATCATTTTAATTTAAATAAATTAATTTCTCTCTTTTTTAAGGGAAACTGGCTTATTTTCAAACGAGATGACCTTCAAATACAATATATACATATAGTACACTCATATTTGTTTATTTACTTTTAAATATGTAGTTTTCTGTTATTTACGCTGATATATACCATTATATTCACTTTCACATGCTATCTTCTGGTATGTGAATTAATAATTTTACTATACAGCAAATTTCGTTATAAAATTGCATATGCTAAAAAGAACATCAAGCTGCGTAACACAGCTTTGAATCTGAAGCATCAATTCTGTTATCCTCCGCTAAACATCCACTTAAATATTATTACTAATATTGATTTATTGTTATTATTACATATATATATGTTCACGTGTTAAGAGTATTTAAATTAAATATATTGATTTCAATTCCCTTCGTAATAAAAGCATCTGGCAACTATACCCCCAATCTTGCTATATATTTCTCTCAGTAATTGTTTTCAGGTTATTTGTTAAGTTTAACTTTCTTCTAAAGACTATTAGCTGCAACTAATCTTGTTATTATTATTATTATCATATATATATATATATATTATATATATATATATATATCGGCTATTGATTGGTGGCGTGGAAAACGCAGTTTAATAATGAACAGGAACACCAGAGAAATACAAACATCCTTCAAGGTTTAATAGTACCAACGTTTCGAATGCACTAATTCCATCTTCAGGGCTAAACAAATAAATTCCAAATCACATACAAAATTACAAAATACAAATTGCTTAATAACAATTTAAAATAAACTTAAAAAATTATAAAAAGTAGCTAAGAAAATGTAAAACATTAAAACTAAAAGGTAAATAAATGTGAAGTTAAAAAGTTAAAATTATAAAAAGTAAAAGCATTAAAACTGAAATGTAAATAAAATAAACTAGTACCTTAACCAAAACATAGCAGATCTATCGATGATTCGTTTATTTTAAATTGTTATTAAGCAATTTGTATTTTGTAATTTTGTATGTGATTTGGAATTTTATTGTTTTAGCCCTGAAGATGGAATTAGTGCATTCCGAAACGTTGGTACTATTAAACCTTGAAGGATGTTTGTATTTTCTCTGGTGTTCCTGTTCATTATATATATATATATATATATATATATATATATATATATATATATATATATATAACATCCAAATAAGTAGGTTCGGGTAAAAAAAAATTCTTATTAGATGCAATTACAGAAAACGGGATGTCAAATTTATGTGGGTTGTCATTTTTAAATAGATGCAGCGGGAAATAGGTATTGAAAGTTGAGAGATTTTTCATTAAGAACCTTTCTACTTGTAGTTATAGTTAGGACTATTCACATTACTTTAATTATCATTTCTCTAATTTAACGGCTGTTCACAATTCCTCATAATTCTCATAATAAACGTATTTGTTTTCACACCAGTCAGGCCACTGTTTACATCAATCACACAGAATGTTCATGCTTATTGTTTTTGTCATTAGCTGTACCAATCATGTCTTTACAGACTGAAGCCTACCGTTACACAACGTTTAAAATGTTATAATTAATGCTTTATGATATCAGATCTCGTATAAAAAGCATTATTTTCTGTACAAATGGCCACAAAAATACTTTCAATCCTAATATATGTACGTATAGTATGCAACATACGCCTTTTCACCTGTATTAAAAACGTAAAAGTATCATCATGCGATCTTAGTTTCCGCAATGACGTGAGCCCTAACATTTAATTTAAAATTATTTAACAGATCATTCGAGGGAACTGTACATCGATCTCATTAGAACTTCTGACTCATAATAACCCGCTATGCATATTTACAAGAGTCGAATTTAAATAAATAAATAAATAAATAAATATACAGTGGTGGGCACGCGCAACGATTTTTGTAGCGCCGCAACCGCAACCGCAACTCTGCTGAAATAGTTGCGCCGCACGCGCAAGCGCAACCCTTTTCAAAAAGTTGCGCCGCAAGCGCAAGCGCAACCAAAAATGTTGCGCCGCAAGTTGCGCCGCAACTTTTTGCGGCGCAACTGCCCACCTTTGCATTTAACGTATATCTGCAGTGGTGGGCACGCGCAACGATTTTTGTAGCGCCGCAGCCGCAACCGCAACTCTGCTGAAATAGTTGCGCCGCACGCGCAAGCGCAACCCTTTTCAAAAAGTTGCGCCGCAAGCGCAAGCGCAACCAAAAATGTTGCGCCGCAAGTTGCGCCGCAACTTTTTGCGGCGCAACTGCCCACCTTTGTAAATATTATATATATATATATATATACTATATCCCTTACTACACACGCATGCATCTTACACACTACACAGCCTTTTCAAAAAAGGTGTAATTTCAATAGTTTCGGAGATTCGCGATTGGCCCCTCCTTCCTGCCTGCATCGTATATAGTACCAAGCAAGTCTCTCCACAGTTTACAGGTTTCCTCATTGTCTCTCTTATTGTTTTCCTTATTGTAACGGACATCACAACCGAATTTAAATAGTGTTTAAGTATTATGTCGAGCAACATAGCTAGATAACCCCGCCACAGCCTAGTTTCTTTGCATAATCATGAAACAAGATTATTTATATATATATATATATATATATATATATATATATATATATATATATATATACACACGGCAAAAGTAGTTTGAAGATTTATTCCATCACACGACTGATTATAATTACATTATACACTTTAGAGGAGTTTGCAAATTGCATATACTTAGACAAAAAGTATTAGATCTTATGATGATTTCATGTCATTATCAGCATGCTTCACTGTCCTTTCAGTCATTGTGACCGTAGAACGTACCAGAACTATGGTCTTGACAAACCACAATGTGTTAAATTTAAATATTGACTTATTGTTATTATTACATATATATGTACACTAGGCCGTTTCGAAAAATCGATATTTATGATGGCTCAACGCACACATACTAAAAAGGTAATAGGTCATGAATAAAGACTTCATGCAAAATATTAAGAGAAGAGCTTATTGTTATCCCACCCCTCAATGCATATCTATTTTACCCCTCATGAGAAAATTTTAATTTTTCTGGCAAATATATTTATTTATTTTGTGATGTCCTCTTAAATTTGGTATATAAAATTCATAAATAAAATTGGAAGATAAGTAGGTCATTTTCAGGAATGGTCCAGTAACCCCCCTATATTCTTTAGAGAGAATTCTAGAAAATTCTTCCTTCAGGATAACTATTCTAGAATTTCCATTTTTTCCCTTTATGGATTATATGATGTTTTATTTGCTTTTTCTTCTATAATTACTGATATTTTCACAAGTTTACTGTTCTAGAAAGGTTACTTCATGTTACTTTACAACTTTCTTACAGTAATCAAGTCATAATATAATTTAGGTGAGTGATTAATGATTATATTATATTATTATTAAGACTATCAGGTGGTAAAACTTTTTCCCTCAGAATTATGGCAAAAACCAGAAACAAGTGTGAAGTCTGGTTGGTCGGACAAGTGCTGGAAGAGGGTTTTTCTGAGAAGCAGCTTCCAACTAACAGTGATGTCCTTAAACGTCTTTTTTATCATATTAAGGTGGAAAAGCAAAATGTCTCTGTAGCTTGCGCAACTGTAGCCAACGAAGTTATTGCTATGTGGGAAAAAGCCTCCTTAATTACATCCCACAAGCCTTATATTGTCTCAAAGCTTAAAAGGCTTTACAATAAGCATGAAGGGCTGGTCAAGAACCGAACTCGACGAACTCCTACCCAAGAGAAGAATGAAGCAGAATTTGTCACCGGCTTAAAGAAGCTTTTCGATGTAGCTCATTCAGAAGTGGAAACAGAAATAAAATTGCAGGAGGATAAAGGTTTTCTTAAGGATCAAAGGAACGATCGGAAAATGATTATGGGTCCAGAAGACAAGGAGTTTTCAAGAAAGGCAAAAGCACGACAGATAAGCATGGAAAGAATGGAAAAACTTCGCAGGAAATCAAAGGAAGAAATGAGGCAATTGACAAAGGTTGTGGATCTCAACCAATGTGAAAATTCCGGTTCAGGAGGAAGTGAAGAATCATCTGGTGATGAATTGTTCTACAGAGCACTCTCATCATCATCTTCAAAAAAGGAGAAGCTTGAACCAGGTGTAATTGTTAGGGATAAAAAGTTCTTGGCTGCTCTGGACCGCACTGGAACATCTGCAAGAGCTGCTATGCACATTGTGGCACCTGCCCTTTCAGCTGCTGGAGTGGAAATTGAAGAGATCACACTTTCATCATCCTCTATCTACAGGTCTCGGCGATCAACACGGATGCAGATGGGAGAAGACATTAAAGCCAGTTTCCAACCAAATACCCCTTTAATAATTCATTTTGATGGAAAGCTTCTTCCATCCATGCATGGGGGTAAGATTGATGTAATGCCCATTGTTGTGACTGGTGCAGGCGAATTAGAAAAATTACTGTCTATTCCAAAGCTTATTTCTGGAACGGGAGAAGAAATGGGGAGAGCAGTTTTAGATGTCTTGAAGCAATGGCCACAAGTAAATGAGTGGGTAGCAGGCCTTTGTTTTGATACTACTGCAAGCAATACAGGTATCCATGCTGGGGCTTGTACCATCATCCAAAAGGCCCTTCAGAGATCACTCCTTTTTCTGGCATGCCGCCACCATATCCACGAGCTTCTTATCACTGCAGTTTTTGACATGTTTTTCTCTTCTTCGGGTCCACAAATTCCCTTATTCAATCGATTCAGAGATTGTTGGGATAACATTGATCAGCAGAATTACAAGCCCCATGAACCCAATGATCTCACCTCAGAATCTTTAGATCATTGGATCTTGAAGCACAGAGACAAGCTTATTTCTTTCATCAACTCCAAACTTCAAGAGGGCCACACTCGAGGTGACTACAGGGAATACTTAGAACTTGCACTTATCTTCCTTGGTTGTCCAATGCCTAAAACAAATAAAGGCTCTGATAGCAGATTCCACTACGCAGGAGCTTACAGCAGAGCTAGATGGATGGGAAAGGGCATCTATTCCTTAAAAATTTACTTATTTAGGAAACAATTCCTTCTCACCCCTCATGAAAAACAAGCTCTGATACGAATAAACGCCTTTTCAGTGACAGTTTATCTTCAAGCTTGGTATACATCTCCAGTTGGAATTGATGCTCCAGCAAATGATTTGGCCCTCCTCAAGATGCTACATATCTACAAGATCCAGGTTGATAAGGAAGTGGGTGCTACAGCCCTCAAAAAACTTCAGAACCATGGTTGGTACTTGAGTGAGGATCTTGTAGGATTTGGCTTTTTCTCAAACCTCGTGACTGAAGATGATAAGGTTCTAATGCTCCACAACCTTCACCACGCGCCTCCTCGAAAAGTGAGGGCAAGAAAGGTGGACCCCCGAATGTTGCAAAACCCCAATGACTTAAAGATTACCAGTTTTGTCACAACTCAAACACAAGACTTCTTCAAGTGTTTGAAAATAGAAATTCCCAAGAAACTTGAAGACATTGAGGAGCACCGTAATCGGGTCATGGCAGTCAAAGTAATCAACGACTGTGCTGAACGAGGAGTCAAACTGGCTACAGAGTTTAATGAGAAGCTCACAAAGAGTGTGGAAGAGAGACAACTGGCCTTTCAAATCATTGAAAATCAGAGAAAGGAGGTCCCTCAGCCACTGAAATCCCTATATTCTTAATCAATATATGTCTTAAATAGAATTTAAGTCGCTTTGTTTTAAAACATATTTTTCGTTCAGTCTTATATTTGCTCTAATTATCCATTAACGTAAAAGAAGTGCCATCTGAGGGGTGCCTTTTTATCATTCAAATAAAATGATATTTTGTCTATTTGTTTTTCTTCCTTTATATAAAAAAAATAAAAGTGTGTGCGTTTATCAAAATTCAATTTGAAAAATTACCATATAATCGTGAAACGGTCTAATGTACACGTGTTAAGAGTATTTAAATTAAATATATTGATTTAAATACATTTCGTAATAAGAGCATCTGGTAACTCTACCCCAATTTTGCTATATGAAAATGAAAATGAAAAGGTTTATTGCCAGACTATAGTCCATATGGCAAATATTATTAATACAATGACAGTTCATACACTAAGGGTAGAAATATATACAATTGATTAGAAATAATACTGCACTGTCGAAGTTAAGTGGAGCTACAGACAGACAGACGTTTTCGTACCAAGAAGTCCATAGCTTAGGCCTTAGAGGATAAATGGCAGGACTCATGGATAGCTTGGATGATCGGGTTGGTTGATTTTTTAATTCTTTGCATTAGAATGTGTTGAGCACGTCTTGTTACCTCCGGGAAGCTCGGGACATTGCGGGTAGCAAACATTTGCGAAGCTGAGCATCTCGGGGGTAATTTATGTAAGAGTCTAAAAGAACTGTTGTACAGCAAATTTAGGGTACTGCCAGAACCTTTTTTATAATTCACACAGAGCTGCAGACCGTATATATTACTGCAGAAAGTACGAAAGAGTGTGTCTTTAGCTTCACTTGTACAGAAACGAACGCTCCTTATGGTCATATTCGCTTTAGCATACAGGCTTCGAGACTGTTTTCTTATATCCGAGTCATCACTCAAGGAGCTGGTAATAGTTTGACCCAATTACTTAAACTCTTGTACTTCCTCAATTACTTCACCATTCATTTTAAACCTTATGTGAAAAATGCTCTGTATCAATTGGTCCACAATTAACCCACCCCTTATATCCACAGTCTAACTATAGAGTAGATTAAGTCTAGCCTTGTAGGGGTCAGCCTAGAGATTCCGGAAATGGTCCAGAGCGGGCAGATAAATTGAGGTCCACAGTAGGATTCCTCACCAAATTAGGTTAGGGCAATCTACCTTCACCTTTGTTACGCTATGAGTTGATGCTAGGTCTTAGGCCACAATGTAGGCCTAATTTGTCTGACCCAGCTTAATTTACTGCGTTTACTTCTAACTGGGTTAAAAACACAATTAGTCACTTACTACTAGTTATTAGAGACCCTTTTCCCCTTTTGTTTAATTGTTGAGAGCGTACTTGCTGGTGGGGATCTTTTTTCCGTTGTTTGTTCTTCCCCCTTCCCTCGTTCCGTCTTGTAACCCCGTTCCTCGTTTTCGTTCCCCCTTGTCCACCTTTTCGCTGGGCTTTTTCCACCAGCGACCTCTTGGTTTTTTGGTTGGTTGATCGGTAATGTATATCTATTACCGAGCACGCTCTTGTCACACAGTATATAAATACTAGTGTGGAGAATAACTCTGGTGAGCAACCAATTGGTTTCATCCACCCAGTTATTGACATAAAAGGAATTTAATAATTGTTCGATTAACTACCTACCTACTCAGTGAACCATTTTCGTTACATCCCAACTACCCACACATCAGTTTTCCATATACTGGGGGCCCCGGGAGATAAAAATTTTGGTGTCAATGTCACCAATTTTTATGTCTGAGTATAGACTAGCTAACTATTTGACTGTAAATGCCTGTTAATCTGATTAACAGTGACTATCCTCACCATCTCATGGAGAAGATGTAGCATTTAATTAGAAGAGAAAATATACATCCATAAGATGAAACTGTCTATGGTCTTTACCATAAGAAAAGGAAAAGTGAAAGTTAGAAGATAAATTACAATTCCCCAGCATCTATTTTTTGTTGTAAAACTAGTCGCGCCTTTAATGCTGTTTGTCGCTGAGGTCATGTGTCTGTCAATGTTGTAGTAGGATGCGTTACCACTCCTACTGTCAAAGGAATAGTTACTGGAAGTTCAGTGTCTCCAGTTGTTACTGGCGGTGGAGAAGGTTCTCCAAAGTCCATTGTTTTGGGTCCAGGCTCTAAGGGGTACAAAAGAGAAATGTCTCTTGTTGTGTCACCCGTTGAAGTCCTTAATTTGACCACTCTTGTTACCCCGTCTGCCCCTGGTCTGAGTTCTAAAACTCTAGCCAGAGGCCAGTATTGTCTTGGAGTACTGTCATGTATGAGAACAAGGTCCCCTACCTTAATTGTGTCAGACCAATCCTTCTTAGTCATTTGGTTATGTCTCTCCCTTAGACCCATCAAGTACTCTTTTCCGCTGTTTAATGAAATGAGCTTTAACTCTAGTTAAATGTTGTAACTTAGTCTGGAGCTCATCATGTCGTTGAGTCCAGTTTGGGTCTTCTGAAGAGTCTATATAGTAGTACGGCAGGAGACTAACTTGTTCTCCCCGAATCAAATGATTTGGAGTTAATGGTTCCGGGGTCATTAATGTTGTCACTTACATAAGTGAGTGGTCTATTGTTAATGATGTTCTCAATCTCAGCCAGGAGAGTGAGCAACTCAAACAAGTGTATCTGTTTTTTACCATTTGCTTTCTTCAAGCAGTTCTTTACTGCTTGTATATTCCTCTCCCAGATAGAACCATACCAAGGAGAGGCAACCGGAATATACTTCCACTTTATGTTTGAATTTTGTATATATAATTGTGTGAATTCATTGCTTAACAAATCGTGGATGACTTGTTCACCAGCCTTGAAATATGTAGCATTGTCAGTCCATACTGTCTTGGGTACTAAATATCGTGCACAGAATCTCTTAAAGACAGCAACAAAAGACTCTGCTGTAAGGTCCTCCACAACATCCAGATAAACAGCTCGTGAGGCAGCACATGTAAACAGTACAATGTACATTTTTTGTTCAGTGTCAACCAACCCCACAGTCAATGCTCCTGTATAGTCAATGCCTACAGTCTCAAAGGGTCTGTTGAGAGTAACTCTCTCCTCTGGCAAAGCAGGAGGATTTGGTATCCTATAGGGCCTAGCATGAATACGCCTACATGTGATACACTCACTCAGGACTGTTTTAACAGTGATCCTTCCCTTGGGTATCCAATAAGTTTTTCTTAATGTAGTTAGTGTCTGTGGTACCCCATATGATGTACATCATTGTGTGTGTTTGCCTGATGATTAATGTTGTCAAATAGCTAAATCTAGGTAAAAGGATTGGTTGTTTGCTTTTGTAAGACAGTTTTGATTTGTCTAATCTCCCTTTACACTTTAGATGGCATTCCTCATCTCTGAACAAATTTAGATCCACAACTACTGATGGTACAGGTTCTTTTGTTTGTTTCCCATTAGTCAAGAATTCTAACTCTTTATTGTACTCCTTTTGTCGTGCATGCGCTATCCAGTACTTGGTTGCAACTTCTGTATAATTATGATTGTTTTTATTTAGCTGATTGTTTATTGTAGTTAAACAGTTGTGAGCAACCTCAAACAGTAAGCTGTGACCCTGACAAGTTTGCTGAAATCAGAATAATGTTCATCATAATTAGTGATTGGTTCAACCTTTTCATTGAAAAGATTAAATTTAATGTCAAGTTAACTGTTCCACAGGCCATTGGTATGTATTACAGAGCCACTTAGGTCCCATGAACCAAGTTTTGTTTGACTTCAACAACTTGTAGGATAAACCTCTGGTCAGAAAGTCTGCTGGATTTTGTTTAGTTGGAACATAGTGAAAGTTTACTTGTAGTCTTTCATTAGCTTTAGCTATTTCTTTTAGCCTATTTCTTGCAAAGATATTCTTACTATTAATGCTAGCATTCCGTATCCAGGCAAGACAAATCTGACTGTCAAGCCAGATGTGGATATCAGTTATGTTCACAACATGGCAAGCATCCTTAAGCAATGAATTGGTTTTAATGGCTAACGCAGCAGCCAATAGTTCCAGCTGAGGTATGGTTCGGGTAGGTTTGAGGGGTGCAACTTCCCCTTTTGCATAAATTAGATGATTTTCTGTAGGACTTACAAGGTATGCACAGTACCCATAAGCATGTGTGCTTGCATCAGCAAACACATGAAGTCTCTGTGGCTTATCCCTAAACCCACAGCACCTTTGAATTTTAATGTTCTGCACTTTTGTTAAATCAGCAGCTAACTTCTTCCAAAATTTTTGCTATCCATTTGTTATTGGATCATCCCACCCAACATTTGTCATCCAAACTTCTTGGAGGAGAATCTTTGATTTTATTGTTGAAGGCAGGAATAGACCCATGGGGTCAAAATTTTTTGAAGCCTCTGATAATATTTGTCTTTTAATATTTACTTCCTCATCAAGTTTAAAACCTTTAGTACAGATTGAATCATGACTGATAGAAGATGCGTCCAAATAACAGTTCATACCTAAAGTTTTAACTCTGTCTGATGGATCAGTAAGACCATTATTATCCTTTAAAATCTTTTTGTTTAATTCCTCATCATTTGAAATCCACGCACTAAGTTCAAAGTTACCTTGTTGCATAATGTTTTGAGAGTGTTCATAGACCTCAGATAATTCAGATTTTGTTGTTGTTGAGCCTATTAGATTGTCTACGTAAAAATGTTCCTTGAGGAAATTCATTGTTAGAGTTATTAAACTGGTTCAAATGATGTCTAATTGTCATTGCTAATAGGCTAGGTGAGCAATTGGCTCCAAACAACACAACATTAAATCTATAGGTTATGAGCCCTTTATTCAAATCAAATGGATCCCTGAACCATAAGAACCTAAGTTGGTTCTTGTCATATTCATTTTTAGATTTATTCTCAAAATTGCCTTGAAATGGCACTTTGTACGGCATATTTATCTAACCTGAGGAGCCAAGTGAACACCTCTCCTCCTTTCTCTCCTTTCTCTTGGGGGATAACGCCACCTCCAAGTTTCCTTGTTGCACCTACAGCATCCCCCCCCTTTGCTTGGCAATAGTTTGTGGTGAGACGACCAAAACTATCTAAACAAAAGCCCAAAGACCTAAGGAACATGAAGGGAGTTGCTGTGGACATCTTCAAAAGATGATTAGACGCCTGGCTCAGAACAATCCCCGATGAACGGGACGTACATGGCTATGTGAGGTGGAGAGTACAAGAAAGCAATCGCCCCTCGACCAAGACAGGCCTAGAGGGGACACCAGCCTGACCTTCGTGTGAAGAGAGAACTACGCACGGAACCGCAACGTTGCGTATACACACACATTTTATTCGTGCATTTATCCGTGATTCACTGTCGTCAATTGAATTAACATAACCTACTAATTGTTACCACTGTACACTTAACCGTGATCGTGACATGGTGCTAGCCGTGATTTGAGGGTGTTTACATTTGGGGTCTCCTCCCGCCATCCCACACAATGCGTCTCAGTCAATGTCTCTCAGCGCAGCCAAAGACAATATTACGGACGATACAAAGATCAGCAGAAAAATCAACGAGTGGTACAAAACTTCAAAATAAATCCAATTACCTTCCAAACAACACAGGACAATAGGAAAGTCAGAATGTGTAGTGTCCCCAAACTAAAGGCCTGACAAGAGACCTCCTCAACACTGAAGGAAATTAGCCTGGTTGTCAGTGGGCCAAGACATTTTAACCAGCTTCACCTTCATGTGAAGAGACCGACGCAGAGGGGGGGGCACTACCATCGAGTATAGCAATTTAACTTGAAGTAGTAGCATTATTAAATATTTAAATTAAATAGATGATTCTTTCGCAATAAAAATTAGGTGGTAACCTACATCTTAACACATAGCTATCATATCTACAGCTAATTACGCAAAAGTACATTTCTCTTTCATATTGAGTTGCCAGATAGCAATATTTATTAAATTAAACCATATATTAATCATCCATTTAAATAGTGTGGTACACTATTTAAATGGATGATTAATATATGGTCTGTAGCTCCACTTAACTTCGACAGTGCAGTATTATTTCTAATCAATTGTATATATTTCTACCCTTAGTGTATGAACTGTCATTGTATTAATAATATTTGCCATATGGACTATAGTCTGGCAATAAACCTTTTCATTTTCATTTTCATATAGCAAAATTGGGGTAGAGTTACCAGATGCTCTTATTACGAAATGTATTTAAATCAATATATTTAATTTAAATACTCTTAACACGTGTACATATATATGTAATAATAACAATAAGTCAATATTTAAATTTAACACATTGTGGTTTGTCAAGACCATAGTTCTGGTACGTTCTACGGTCACAATGACTGAAAGGACAGTGAAGCATGCTGATAATGACATGAAATCATCATAAGATCTAATACTTTTTGTCTAAGTACAGTACTGGCCAAATTATTAGGAATTTTTTTAAAATTTCATTTTTTGGTATAAAATGTTAAATTAAACCAATTTTAAACGTTGAAAAGTTATTTATTTCTACACAAGAATACATGGTCATTATTTAGCAATAGTTTAGTACTTAGTTTGACCCACCTTAGCTGCCATAATGGCTGCGACACGCTTCGGCATGCCATGAATCAATTTTTTGCATAATTCTTTAGTCGAACGAAGCGTGTTTGTTCGTCAGTTGTCGTTTGGTTGTCGTGCGATGCGGGTGTGTTTCTCTTTCTTTTACGTGTCATTGTAACTACCGTTTAATTTAAATAGTGTATTTACCCAATTTCGGCAATTATTGTTACAGTTTTTAAGTGAATTTGAAAATGGGGCGAAAGAATGACTTGAGTCCACGGAAAATTGGGCAAATACAGGTTTTATTAACTTCTTCTACATTTAAACAAAAGGAAATCGCTGCCAAACTCCATGTTTCACCACAGTCAGTACTTCGTATTAGAAAAAAATGGTATTTGGAGAAATGTAGGCCCAAAAGGGTTGGAAGATGCGGCAGAAAAAGGGTAACGACTCAAAGAACTGATAGACAGATTGCAATTTTGTCTCTTAGAAATAGAAGAGCTACTTGCAAAAACATTTCCTGTAGTCTAGCGGCTGATGGCATCAATATTAGTCGTAGAACAGTCAACAGGAGGCTTCTAACTGCCGGCTTCAAAGCCTACCGCCCAAGGAAGAAGCCCAGGCTCACTGAGGCTATGAAGAAGGCACGTTTTGCATGGGCAAAGGAACACATTAACTGGACTAGTGAGGATTGGGAACAGGTAAGAATAATATTTAACATTAAATAGAATGTTAATACAGTAAATACAGTATGCATAGAAGTGTATTTACAGTACGTGATAAAACTGCAGTAAAAATATCTGTAAAGCAGCAAGTCATACTGTACTTCGTTTTAGCTGTACTTCATACGCTATGCACTGACTCTTTCACAGGGCTTTCTTTGATTGCAGGTGGTGTTCTCCGATGAGTCAACGATTGCCGTGCTTGACGATCGTGTTCAAAGTGTAAGAAGGAGGCCTGGAGAAGAATTTTTGCCTGAGTGTCTGATGAAAACGGTGAAATTTCCACAAAAGATCATGGTTTGGGGCAATTTCTGTGCATGGAACTAGTCGTTTGAGCATTGTTGAGGGGAATATGAACCAAGTCAAGTATATAGAAGTACTAAGAAGACGTCTACTGCCTCAAATAAGGGAATGGTATGGTAATAGACGTTGGATTTTTCAACAAGACTCAGCTCCATGCCACGGCAAAGTCGGTTAAAAAATGGTGTCATGAAAATAGTGTTCGGTTCCTCCCATGGGCTGGAAATTCTCCAGACATGAACCCAATCGAAAGTTTATGGTCTATTTTAAAGGACGTAATCCATGAAACGCCGATAACAACAAAACACCAATTCATAGAGCGACTTATTCAAGTCTGGTTTCACTCTACACGTATTAAGGAATTATGCAAAAAATTGATTCATGGCATGCCGAAGCGTGTCGCAGCCCTTAAGGCAGCTAAGGGGGGTCAAACTAAGTACTAAACTATTGCTAAATAATGACCATGTATTCTTGTGTAGAAATAAATAACTTTTCAACGTTTAAAATTGGTTTTTTAACATTTTTACCAAAAATGAAATTTTTAAAAAATTCCTAATAATTTGGCCAGTACTGTATATGCAATTTGCAAACTCCTCTAAAGTGTATAATTATAATCAGTCGTGTGATGGAATAAATCTTCAAACTACTTTTGCCGTGTGTATATATATATATATATATATATATATATATATATATATATATATATATATATATAATCTTGTTTCATGATTATGCAAAGAAACTAGGCTGTGGCGGGGTTATCTAGCTATGTTGCTCGACATAATACTTAAACACTATTTAAATTCGGTTGTGATGTCCGTTACAATAAGGAAAACAATAAGAGAGAACTTTATAAATTTTAGACAATGAGGAAACCTGTAAACTGTGGAGAGACTTGCTTGGTACTATATACGATGCAGGCAGGAAGGAGGGGCCAATCGCGAATCTCCGAAACTATTGAAATTACACCTTTTTTGAAAAGACTGTGTAGTGTGTAAGATGCATGCGTGTGTAGTAAGGGATATAGTATATATATATATATATATATATATATTTATTTATTTATTTATTTATTTAAATTCGACTCTTGTAAATATGCATAGCGGGTTATTATGAGTCAGAAGTTCTAATGAGATCGATGTACAGTTCCCTCGAATGATCTGTTAAATAATTTTAAATTAAATGTTAGGGCTCACGTCATTGCGGAAACTAAGATCGCATGATGATACTTTTACGTTTTTAATACAGGTGAAAAGGCGTATGTTGCATACTATACGTACATATATTAGGATTGAAAGTATTTTTGTGGCCATTTGTACAGAAAATAATGCTTTTTATACGAGATCTGATATCATAAAGCATTAATTATAACATTTTAAACGTTGTGTAACGGTAGGCTTCAGTCTGTAAAGACATGATTGGTACAGCTAATGACAAAACAATAAGCATGAACATTCTGTGTGATTGATGTAAACAGTGGCCTGACTGGTGTGAAAACAAATACGTTTATTATGGGAATTATGAGGAATTGTGAACAGCCGTTAAATTAGAGAAATGATAATTAAAGTAATGTGAATAGTCCTAACTATAACTACAAGTAGAAAGGTTCTTAATGAAAAATCTCTCAACTTTCAATACCTATTTCCCGCTGCATCTATTTAAAAATGACAACCCACATAAATTTGACATCCCGTTTTCTTTAATTGCATCTAATAAGAATTTTTTTTTACCCGAACCTACTTATTTGGATGTTATATATATATTATATATATATATATATATATATATGATAATAATAATAATAACAAGATTAGTTGCAGCTAATAGTCTTTAGAAGAAAGTTAAACTTAACAAATAACCTGAAAACAATTACTGAGAGAAATATATAGCAAGATTGGGGGTATAGTTGCCAGATGCTTTTATTACGAAGGGAATTGAAATCAATATATTTAATTTAAATACTCTTAACACGTGTACATATATATATGTAATAATAACAATAAATCAATATTAGTAATAATATTTAAGTGGATGTTTAGCGGAGGATAACAGAATTGATGCTTCAGATTCAAAGCTGTGTTACGCAGCTTGATGTTCTTTTTAGCATATGCAATTTTATAACGAAATTTGCTGTATAGTAAAATTATTAATTCACATACCAGAAGATAGCATGTGAAAGTGAATATAATGGTATATATCAGCGTAAATAACAGAAAACTACATATTTAAAAGTAAATAAACAAATATGAGTGTACTATATGTATATATTGTATTTGAAGGTCATCTCGTTTGAAAATAAGCCAGTTTCCCTTAAAAAAGAGAGAAATTAATTTATTTAAATTAAAATGATAATATTCATTTTATTTTTCATAATGCAGATCTTAAACAAAGAACTTGTATTAGGTTTAAAATATGATCACTCTGATTTTCATTTATGTATTGTTCGCAATTTGTTAACATTTGAAAATTGGGTGTTAATGTGCAATCTCGTTAGGCCTATTAAAACCTTTCATTCGTTTCCATTTCTACTGTCTTCTAACTTGCGGAAAGTACTTGAATGTATGTATGTTTTTTCATGTTTGTTCTTGTTTGCCTCATGAAAGAACTTTTTTGAAGGAGGAAGGCGAGGCTCAATCCTTTCTTAAATTTTTTTTGAAGGAAGGTGAAGATGAATCATTTTTAAAATTTAATTTTTTAAATTTAATTTTTTAAATTTATTTATTTTATTTTATTTTTTTTTGAAGGACCATGAAGGACCATGAAGGACACCTCATAAAGGAGGGACCGCCATGAAGGACGGTGAGGGGGGAAATTTTCAAATTGATCCATTTCTGTCTCACATTTTGCGGCTATACTACTACCAGGAGAGAATATTGGAAACACTGAGCCGAGGACAAAACATAGATGTAATATATACTGACTTTGCTAAAGCCTTTGATAAATGTGGCCATGGAATTATGGCATATAAACTTAAGAATCCGGGATTTGTTATAAAGCTGGGAAGGTGGGTATTTAATTTCTTGACGCAAAGAACACAAAGAATGGTGGTAAATGGAGTCAAATCGGAAGCCTCGTAAGTAGAGAGCTCTGACCCACAAGTGACAGTACTAGCGCCCTAGCTAATCATAATAATGAATGCATATATTGTTGCAGATATCAATGACAGTATTGTATAATTTTCCTTCGTTCAACTTCATATTGTTATCTTCTATCCGCTGGAACGATGTTTCAATGGGGTATTGTAATCTTTCTGTGACACCTTCGTTCAATATTTCTATTCATGTCGCATCTTGTGTTTACATTGTAAGGGTCTGATTTTATTATTACAGACCTTTACGTAAATAATTAATTACCAGGGTCACCAGCGCCCAAATACTAGATTGGCATCCAGCACTGCGACGCAAAAATAATTTTAATAAAAAGGGAAGGATTGATTATAAAATCATCAACATGGATTTTGTATTTTATTGACAACAATTAATAAACTATATGCAACAATTGTTTATAAATGCAAAGGGGATTTTTACCCGTAACAACTTTGACATATAAATGCGGAATTAAATACTGGCACCGTTTAGCTAATATATAACAGTCTGCAACTAATACTAATACTAAACATGTACACAATACTAATAGGTAAATAATAATAATAATGTGTAAATAATAATAATAAGTAAATAATAATATAAATAATATAGGCCCAGTAACCTGTGGATGGTGAATTACAGTTAATCCTCATTGAACAGGAAAACTAAGGAAGTATGTAGGTCACAAATGACTAGTAGGCCATCTGCTAAGAAAATACATGAAACATAATAGGCTTATAAAGTAAAATATACTAAGAAAATTAATGAGCAGGCCTATGCCTCTTCAATATAGTAGGCTGAGGTTAATCATCTAAAACAAAGGCTACGGTAGGTCTCAGCTAGGCTAGAGTATTTTAGAATTTGGCTTTTGCCTAAATAGACCTAACTTAGCCTAAGGTAATTTATTGTATGAATCTTACAGTACTGTTTATAGTATGAATCTTTCAGTACTAATCACAAACAATATAAGGCTTGTTAATGTCTGCAGTATGCGGTATTGCATACAGATATGCAATAGTAAAAAAAATAAACATTATAAATAGGAACATACCACGAAGAAACTTTGCTTGCTGGCGCCGTGCTTTTAAATAATAAAATGTGGAAACGGCGTCCCTTGTGTTGTCGTTGCACATAAGTTTGTTTTTACTTCACAATTTTACCAACAAGCTAAAATAATCCTTAAAAGCAAACTCACGTCTAGTCACACCATGCCCCCAAAATTTACATTGTTTAGAAAGCACAAAATATATTTTTATATTTGCTTTAAACTTCTTTAATGATTGCGCTTTAATTTTTAACTAAATTACTATACACTGAATGCTTAAGAATTAAATTTGATCACTGGACATGTTTAACTTGTATTTTATTTTTAGACTTAAAATATTTCACTTGTGCCAACTTGCGGCAATTTTCACTAATAAAAAAATAATCCTGTGGTGCAAGGCACTACAGGTACTGACCCCAAAAACATGGTTGTCAGGGGTAAAAAAAAACATTTAAATGTCAAAGCGCACTGGCTTACGAATGACTCTTCCAGAACGAGTCATTGTTTGTTGGATTGGTTGCTTTTGGACGGCAATATCCTGCAGCACTGGTTCTGAAGTATGGATGGTGCTACAGGTGCAGTAGGGACATTGGGGGAAGGGGATTCTTGGTGCCTGTGCAATGGGGCCACTGGCTGGTTCAAAGACAGTTGGTTGCGATAATGAAGGAGAATTGGAAGAGGGATGATATATTGTTGTACCCTTGGATCAGGTGGTGGTACATAGGATTTGGGAAGGGTAGATTGCTGTACCTGTATATGAGATGAAGGTACAGAAGATTGAGGAGGGATAGGTTGCTGTACCTGTATTTGAGATGGAGGTACAGAAGATTGAGGAAGGATTGGTTGCTGTACCTGTATTCAAGGTATGCTGGTTTCAAACGGTCCACAGAAACGGTTTCACGCTTGCCCACCTTGTCGATGATGAAAGTTTTGGGTTTACGGTCTAGCACAAGGAAGGGACCATCATAGGGACAGTGAAGAGGGTAGCGGTGAGCATCATGTCTCAAGAAAACATGTGTGCAAGTTTGTAAATCAGGGGAAACAAAGGTAGTTTGTGAAGTGAGAGTTCTAGGTGCTGTGGGACGAATTTGCTTCATAACAGAGCGTAATGTCTTGACATACGAAGCAGGATCACATGTGGGGTTAATGGGTGTAGGTGTGAAAAATTCTCCGGGTAACCGGAGTGTGGTACCGTAAACTAATGCTGCTGCAGAGCATGCAAGATCGGTCTTCACAGCAGTACGAATTCCGAGTAGGATTAGGGGTAGCCGGTCCACCCATGTAGTAGATAGATCAGTGGCTCGCAAGGAACTTTTAAGTTGACGATGGAAGCGTTCTACCACCCCATTGGATTGCGGGTGATAGCTTGTTGTTCTGATGCGCTCAGTCCCAAGAAGGAGCATGAGTTTCCTTCCATAAGGCTGATTCAAACTGAGCACCTCTGTCTGTGCAAATGGTTGCAGGTTTCCAAAACGGGAAACCCAACATGAAACAAAGGCATGAGCTACTGCAGAAGCAGTACAAGAAGTCAAAGGAACAGCTTCTGGCCATCTTGTGAACCTATCAATGACAGTGAGAAGATAGGTATAACCTCGAGAAGAATAGAGGGGGCCGACTATGTCTAGATGTATGGCCTCAAAACGAGCCTTCGGCAAAGGAAAGGTACCGAATTCTGACTTTGTATGTCGGTGAACTTTGGCACGCTGACATTGAAGGCAAGATCGAGTCCAATTGCGGATATCTTTGTTCATACTTGACCATACAAATGTAGCTGCAATTAATTTTTGGGTGGCTTTAATTCCCGGGTGAGAAAGGGAATGAAGTTTAGCAAAAACAGCTCTTCGCAGCCCTTGTGGGACCAACGGTCGAATATGCTCAGTCGAGACGTCACACAAAATTTGTAAGTCTGACTTGGGTTCAACTGGTAAAGAGCGGACTTGCAACGAAGTGGGTGAATTAATAAGAGCTTGGAGGTCTGTATCCGTGGACTGAGCCTCAGCCATCTCTGAAAGGTTGATGTGTGAGAGTCCAGGATCAGAAATTGCTGAGATGCGAGATAGAGCATTCGGCACAACATTCAAAAAACCTGAAATGTGTCGAATGTCTGAAGTAAATTGGAGGATAAACTCAAGGTGTCTTCTCTCAATAGGAGCATGAGTGTCTGATTGAGAATGGAGAGCAAATATTAACGGACGATGATCCGTAAAAATGCTGAAGTCACGTCCTTCCAGGGGTGGCCAGTATATTCCCCCACGGTATATTCCCCCACGGTAAATTCCACCATGTATATTGCACCGAAGGTAAATTCCTCCACGATAAATTCCACCGCGGAAAATTCCCCCTGATTTCTTCTATTATTTAGTTTCAACTTTGAATATATCTATAAAATATATCTATAAGAAAAAATCTATAAAATATAACTATAAAAATATATCTATAAAATATAATTATAAAAAATAATTTATAATAATAATTTAGTCAAATAAAAGTTGGCAAATGGCAACCCTGCATGGTGAGTCTACATTTGACCTTGATTTCTTTTATTATTTAGTTTCAACTTTGAACCCTTAGACCATGGCTGCTGCGTTTATTACAACCGAGAAGAACAAACGCAAATTGTGCGATGAAGAAAATCACATCTACGAAAACACTCAGACAACAGCACCAAAACAAAAACTTATTGGCGTTGTGAGCATTTTTATAAAGGCTGCCGAGCTAGAGTGCATACAACTTACAATTGCAATGAACCAGAAATAATTCATTCGACGGGAAGCCATAATCACTCGGTAAGCAGTGCGCAAGTTAAAGCTCGAAAGGCAGTTAGTTTAATTAAGAATGAAGTAAAGAAAACGGGTACGGCCACATGCGACGAGGAGATCCCCCAAAGAAGAAAAAAGCCTATCAAATTGTTGACGCACGATTGAAGAGGCTAGTTGAAAATTACAAAAAGGAAAACTTACTGCAATTTTTAAGAAACATTGCACGCAATTTGTCGTAAAGATTCTTCAATAAATATTTCTTACTTAATTTTTAACCCGTTTTATGTGAAAATAAATTTCCCATTTTTTATTTTTTTAACTTACGTAATTTTAATTAAAATACCAATGGTGGAATTTACCTTTGGTTAAATTTTCCATAGGGGGAATTTTCCGAGGTGGAATTTACCGTGGAGGAATTTGCCCTCGGTGCAATATCCATGGTGGAATTTACCGCGGTGGAAATTACCGTGGGGGAATTTACCTAGAACCGCCACTGATGCCTCTGACGTTGCAGTGTCAGGAGTGCTCCAGCAGCTTGTTTCAGGCGTTTGGGAACCTCTCGCATTCTTTTCACGCAAGCTCTCACCTTCACAAATGAGGTACAGCACTTTCAGTCGAGAGTTGCTGGCGATATACCTCTCCATCCGTCATTTCAGGCCATTCCTGGAAGGGTTCTAGGTAAATTCCCCCACGGTAATTTCCACCGCGGTAAATTCCACCATGGATATTGCACCGAGGGCAAATTTTTTTTTTTTTTTTTTTTTTTTTTTTTTTCCCTCGGTGCAATATCCATGCCTCTTCAATATAGTAGGCTGAGGTTAATCATCTAAAACAAAGGCTACGGTAGGTCTCAGCTAGGCTAGAGTAATTTACAATTTGGCTTTTGCCTAAATAGACCTAACTTAGCCTAAGGTAATTTATTGTATGAATCTGACAGTACTGTTTATAGTATGAATCTTTCAGTACTAATCACAAACAATATAAGGCTTGTTAATGTCTGCAGTATGCGGTATTGCATACAGATATGCAATAGTAAAAAAATAAACATTATAAATAGGAATACCACGAAGAAACTTTGCTTGCTGGCGCCGTGCTTTTAAATAATAAAATGTGGAAACGGCGTCCCTTGTGTTGTCGTTGCACATAAGTTTGTTTTTACTTCACAATTTTACCAACAACCTAAAATAATCCTTAAAAGCAAACTCACGTCTAGTCACACCATGCCCCCAAAATTTACATTGTTTAGAAAGCACAAAATATATTTTTATATTTGCTTTAAACTTCTTTAATGATTGCGCTTTAATTTTTAACTAAATTACTATACACTGAATGCTTAAGAATTAAATTTGATCACTGGACATGTTTAACTTGTATTTATTTATTTAGACTTAAAATATTTCACTTGTGCCAACTTGCGGCAATTTTCACTAATAAAAAAATAATCCTGTGGTGCAAGGCACTACAGGTACTGACCCCAAAAACATGGTTGTCAGGGGTAAAAAAAAACACTTAAATGTCAAAGCGCACTGGCTTACGAATGACTCTTCCAGAACGAGTCATTGTTTGTTGGATTGGTTGCTTTTGGACGGCAATATCCTGCAGCACTGGTTCTGAAGGTATGGATGGTGCTACAGGTGCAGTAGGGACATTGGGGGAAGGGGATTCTTGGTGCCTGTGCAATGGGGCCACTGGCTGGTTCAAAGACAGTTGGTTGCGATAATGAAGGAGAATTGGAAGAGGGATGATAGATTGTTGTACCCTTGGATCAGGTGGTGGTACATAGGATTTGGGAAGGGTAGATTGCTGTACCTGTATATGAGATGAAGGTACAGAAGATTGAGGAGGGATAGGTTGCTGTACCTGTATTTGAGATGGAGGTACAGAAGATTGAGGAAGGATTGGTTGCTGTACCTGTATTCAAGGTATGCTGGTTTCAAACGGTCCACAGAAACGGTTTCACGCTTGCCCACCTTGTCGATGATGAAAGTTTTGGGTTTACGGTCTAGCACAAGGAAGGGACCATCATAGGGACAGTGAAGAGGGTAGCGGTGAGCATCATGTCTCAAGAAAACATGTGTGCAAGTTTGTAAATCAGGGGAAACAAAGGTAGTTTGTGAAGTGGAAGTTCTAGGTGCTGTGGGACGAATTTGCTTCATAACAGAGCGTAATGTCTTGACATACGAAGCAGGATCACATGTGGGGTTAATGGGTGTAGGTGTGAAAAATTCTCCGGGTAACCGGAGTGTGGTACCGTAAACTAATGCTGCTGCAGAGCATGCAAGATCGGTCTTCACAGCAGTACGAATTCCGAGTAGGATTAGGGGTAGCCGGTCCACCCATGTAGTAGATAGATCAGTGGCTCGCAAGGAACTTTTAAGTTGACGATGGAAGCGTTCTACCACCCCATTGGATTGCGGGTGATAGCTTGTTGTTCTGATGCGCTCAGTCCCAAGAAGGAGCATGAGTTCCTTCCATAAGGCTGATTCAAACTGAGCACCTCTGTCTGTGCAAATGGTTGCAGGTATTCCAAAACGGGAAACCCAACATGAAACAAAGGCATGAGCTACTGCAGAAGCAGTACAAGAAGTCAAAGGAACAGCTTCTGGCCATCTTGTGAACCTATCAATGACAGTGAGAAGATAGGTATAACCTCGAGAAGAATAGAGGGGGGCCGACTATGTCTAGATGTATGGCCTCAAAACGAGCCTTCGGCAAAGGAAAGGTACCGAATTCTGACTTTGTATGTCGGTGAACTTTGGCACGCTGACATTGAAGGCAAGATCGAGTCCAATTGCGGATATCTTTGTTCATACTTGACCATACAAATGTAGCTGCAATTAATTTTTGGGTAGCTTTAATTCCCGGGTGAGAAAGGGAATGAAGTTTAGCAAAAACAGCTCTTCGCAGCCCTTGTGGGACCAACGGTCGAATATGCTCAGTCGAGACGTCACACAAAATTTGTAAGTCTGACTTGGGTTCAACTGGTAAAGAGCGGACTTGCAACGAAGTGGGTGAATTAATAAGAGCTTGGAGGTCTGTATCCGTGGACTGAGCCTCAGCCATCTCTGAAAGGTTGATGTGTGAGAGTCCAGGATCAGAAATTGCTGAGATGCGAGATAGAGCATTCGGCACAACATTCAAAAAACCTGAAATGTGTCGAATGTCTGAAGTAAATTGGAGGATAAACTCAAGGTGTCTTCTCTCAATAGGCATGAGTGTCTGATTGAGAATGGAGAGCAAATATTAACGGACGATGATCCGTAAAAATGCTGAAGTCACGTCCTTCCAGGGGTGGCCGGTATATTCCCCCACGGTATATTCCCCCACGGTAAATTCCACCATGTATATTGCACCGAAGGTAAATTCCTCCACGATAAATTCCACCGCGGAAAATTCCCCCTGATTTCTTCTATTATTTAGTTTCAACTTTGAATATATCTATAAAATATATCTATAAGAAAAAATCTATAAAATATAACTATAAAAATATATCTATAAAATATAATTATAAAAAATAATTTATAATAATAATTTAGTCAAATAAAAGTTGGCAAATGGCAACCCTGCATGGTGAGTCTACATTTGACCTTGATTTCTTTTATTATTTAGTTTCAACTTTGAACCCTTAGACCATGGCTGCTGCGTTTATTACAACCGAGAAGAACAAACGCAAATTGTGCGATGAAGAAAATCACATCTACGAAAAACACTCAGACAACAGCACCAAAACAAAAACTTATTGGCGTTGTGAGCATTTTTATAAAGGCTGCCGAGCTAGAGTGCATACAACTTACAATTGCAATGAACCAGAAATAATTCATTCGACGGGAAGCCATAATCACTCGGTAAGCAGTGCGCAAGTTAAAGCTCGAAAGGCAGTTAGTTTAATTAAGAATGAAGTAAAGAAAACTGGTACGGCCCACATGCGACGAGGAGATCCCCCAAAGAAGAAAAAAGCCTATCAAATTGTTGACGCACGATTGAAGAGGCTAGTTGAAAATTACAAAAAGGAAAACTTACTGCAATTTTTAAGAAACATTGCACGCAATTTGTCGTAAAGATTCTTCAATAAATATTTCTTACTTAATTTTTAACCCGTTTTATGTGAAAATAAATTTCCCATTTTTAATTTTTTTAACTTACCTAATTTAACTTACTTAATTTTTAACCTGTTTTATGTGAAAATAAATTTCCCATATTTTTTATTTTTTTAACTTACGTAATTTTAATTAAAATACCAATGGTGGAATTTACCTTTGGTTAAATTTTCCATAGGGGGAATTTTCCGAGGTGGAATTTACCGTGGAGGAATTTGCCCTCGGTGCAATATCCATGGTGGAATTTACCGCGGTGGAAATTACCGTGGGGGAATTTACCTAGAACCGCCACTGATGCCTCTGACGTTGCAGTGTCAGGAGTGCTCCAGCAGCTTGTTTCAGGCGTTTGGGAACCTCTCGCATTCTTTTCACGCAAGCTCTCACCTTCACAAATGAGGTACAGCACTTTCAGTCGAGAGTTGCTGGCGATATACCTCTCCATCCGTCATTTCAGGCCATTCCTGGAAGGGTTCTAGGTAAATTCCCCCACGGTAATTTCCACCGCGGTAAATTCCACCATGGATATTGCACCGAGGGCAAATTTTTTTTTTTTTTTTTTTTTTTTTTCCCTCGGTGCAATATCCATGCCTCTTCAATATAGTAGGCTGAGGTTAATCATCTAAAACAAAGGCTACGGTAGGTCTCAGCTAGGCTAGAGTAATTTACAATTTGGCTTTTGCCTAAATAGACCTAACTTAGCCTAAGGTAATTTATTGTATGAATCTTACAGTACTGTTTATAGTATGAATCTTTCAGTACTAATCACAAACAATATAAGGCTTGTTAATGTCTGCAGTATGCGGTATTGCATACAGATATGCAATAGTAAAAAAATAAACATTATAAATAGGAACATACCACGAAGAAACTTTGCTTGCTGGCGCCGTGCTTTTAAATAATAAAATGTGGAAACGGCGTCCCTTGTGTTGTCGTTGCACATAAGTTTGTTTTTACTTCACAATTTTACCAACAACCTAAAATAATCCTTAAAAGCAAACTCACGTCTAGTCACACCATGCCCCCAAAATTTACATTGTTTAGAAAGCACAAAATATATTTTTATATTTGCTTTAAACTTCTTTAATGATTGCGCTTTAATTTTTAACTAAATTACTATACACTGAATGCTTAAGAATTAAATTTGATCACTGGCCATGTTTAACTTGTATTTATTTATTTAGACTTAAAATATTTCACTTGTGCCAACTTGCGGCAATTTTCACTAATAAAAAAATAATCCTGTGGTGCAAGGCACTACAACATCAGTATGATATTTTATTTGATCAAACCCCGATCTACCAGAAATCCTTTTTTAAACTATCGAGTAGAAGAATTATACAGTTTTAGATGATTTCACATATGATAAAAAGCTATAAATTTTGTAAACAGTGCTGTTATGCAGGACACTTTTGGAGTTGATATAATTGTGTTATAAGAGACCAGTAGATCTGTTGTGACTTGGACTATGATGTGGTAAATGGCAGCTATTTAGTTAGTTTTAAGAAAAAGATGGATGCTTTCATGAATGCTTGCTTATAAATAGTGATAAGTTGTGTAGGACAGTTTTGGTGTTGATATAATTGCTCTATAAGAGATAAGTAGGTCTGGTGTCACTTGTAATATGATGTGGTAAATAGTAACTACTTAGTTACTTTTAAGAAAAAGAGAGGCTCTTTCCTGAATGTGAGTTTATGCATGACATTTTGATGACATAAATTGTATGCATTTTTTTAATCAAGAATCTTCATAGACTACAAAGAGAAAATAATAAAGGAGAACTTTATTCTTTTGCATCAAATATAGGACAGTTTTATTTCCATTAGTAACCTGTATTGTAATTCCTTGAACAAATACTGCACTGTTTGAAGCGTATACAAGTTGAGATTTGAGACTTTTTGGTGTGACTTATTTTTATTAAGGAAACTATTTTAAACATGCAGTATATAGCAGTTAGTTTGGCATAACAGGGCCTAAAAACTTTGTCAAGTAGGTAAATCTGCTTAAGCTATCCCGGGAAAAGAAGTGTATCTCCCATCTTGCATTGCTCTCATGCTATTCCTTTCCAGAACTCCAGGGGTTATATGTAGATTTAGGTGTACGTAGCCCTTACTTATTTGACTAGCAGCCCGCTACTGTTAGGAACTTTTATAAAGAACGTTTACAATATTTTTTTATTTTGATTTTATAAACTAGTATGCTCTGTGACAGTGTTTCCATTCTTCTTTTTCTTATTATTATTATTATCATTATTATTATAATTGTAAATACGTAAATGTAAAGAGAAAGTACAGTGTAGCGATAAAGGATGGCTTATTAATTGAGAATTTGGAGCCAGGCTGACTCCAGCTAAAGACCTCAAATGAAATTAGTTTTTGAAACAACAATGTAAGAGTTGACTGAGATTTGTCTACACTTCAAAGTGGTAAATAACAAAATTCCTAATAATGAAAACAATTTCCGTATATACTTACTAGCCATTAAACTTTTGACTATCTATGACGTATCCTTGTAAAATACATACAATAAATCCTATTAGAACATCCAGCTCCCAACCATATAATGATAAATTTAACAGAGAACGTAAAAAAATGGATTATTGATTTTTTTTAATTTGTCATTTCAGATTCAGGTTTACTATACAACATTACAACCGTATTGTCTTGCTCATAAATATGCTTCAGTTACTTTCTCTCTCACTAAGTCAAATCTGCAGTACTTACCCAAGCTGGTTGTCCGTAGTCAGTTCATTTGTACGGTAATTCACTATATTAAAAAATGTTTGCATGCTAGTGTTGTAACAATTACCATCTTTCATTTTAGTTTAGTCTACTGAATATTTTTTTGCTAGCAAAAGTAATTAAATACTGTTACTCTAGCTTGTCAGGATGTAAACGGTAGAATTCAACCACATATTTCGGAATTTAAAGATATGTATGAACAAAATGATTCCTCTCTCAATAATGCTAAACTAGACTTAAAACCTTTAGGAGAAAAATTATACATGTAGACCTGGATGGAACGTTTATGCGACTGAACTTCATAATGCACCCAGAGATGCTTTTTTAATGTGGCGTGAACAAGGGAAGCCATGGCAAGACCCTATATTACAACAAAAAATAGGGCTAGTGCCAGATTCAAGTATGCAATAAGGTATATAAAAAATCATGAGGATGGGTTAAGCTAGGATGGTGTGGCTGGGAAGTTTGCCAGTAAGAATGCAATAAACTTTTGGCAAGAATTAAAAGAATTAAATATAAGTACAGTGTCTCCCCCTACTATCCTTGGTATCAAAATGTAATATAGTCCTGACATGTATATATATATATATATATATATATATATATACACATATATATATATATACAGTATATATATATACACACACAGGAGTGTAGATAGGCATAAGCAAAACAGCATGTGCTTGCACAGTGAATTGAAAATTCATATTTTATATAAAGTTCTCAACAAATCATTTATCATTATAATAGTCAAATATAATTATATGATGGAGAGAGATTAATATTAATTATTACAAGTTACAAAATACACTACTTTGTCCCAGTATTATGTGTTTCTATCCTGTGCTTTGAATAAAATTGGATTCTCCATCTCAGATATTGTGTAACTATTGACATTTACCATAAATTCCTATATATATACATTGTAACTAGCCAGCTAATTTTAGGTAGTGCAGCTAGGAATGTGTGATACAAAAGGAAATAACCAAGCTGATAAAATTCGTTTATTGTACTACAATTACACTGGGGAACAAATTTCAACTTTTTGTCTATTGAATTAGATTTGACAGTTAGTTCTAGGTAATTTGGGTGCGCTGAGCACGAATCTTTACTCGGTTTTGCTCTATCAGGTCCTGATTTTGCTCAACACCCCTCCTCTTTCGTCGTATTCATAAAAAGGTTTTTTTCTCAATACTCGCTAAGTCTTTTTGCAGTTACACATTATGCAACTAGGTTTTTATCTAGGTATTTGTACCTATTGTTATGGTATTGTTGTATTATGTATATTTTTATATGTAACACCCTAAAAATATTTTTAATTTTGTCATTTTTAACCCATTTTAATATTAGTAAATTAAGCTAAAAATATCATAGAATTCTAAAATTTTCTCGAGCGTTCCTGTTCTCTGTAGAGTATTCTAGAGGGACAACTAAAATATATAAAAGCGACTCGTTTCCAGAGTTAATCAGTCAATTCAATCAGTCAGTCAGTCAGTCAGTCAGTTGAGTTAGTTAATTAAGTTTGGGCATTAACATAATTTTGAATTGGTATATGATTTAGTGAGTAATTTTGTCATCGTGATTTAATATAGTTGATTTAATTAGACGTAATTTATATTGTACCTACTCATCCGTGTTTCTAGTTTAATTTCATAGATTGTAAGTACCTATTTCATAATAAGTACCTATTTAAACTAATTTTTGTGTTTATATTTCAGATTTTCTTAAATTTATATGAATTAAGGGCTTTAAATACCTTTACAAATTGGCAGAACAATCAAGCAATATGTCATCAAGCACTAGAACGTTCAAATGCAAAAACAACCCTGATTCCTTCTGTTATATATGTGGAAATTTTACACTTCCACATCAACGAGCAAATATAACTGACTTCGTAAAAAGAGCTTACTTAGCTTATTTTGGCATAAAACTGGGGGACCAAGATAAATCGTGGGCTCCACATAAAGCCTGCACTATATGCATTGAAAGACTGCGACATTGGACGAAGGGTTTGGATTCAAAAATACCTTTTGGAGTTCCGATGGTAAGTTTATGATTTCATAAAACTACGTAATTTAATCACTAGTATACTGTAACTTACCTAAATGTAATTGTAACTTAGGTACGTACATAAACAAAAATTTACAGAAAATGTTTATAAGAATCTTAAATATTGCATAAGGTTGAAACACATAGAAATGTTAAATGTTTGGGTGATAACTTTTGATAAAATTCATAAAAACAAGTCTCTCGTCGCTTTTGTTAACGCTTTACAATTTTTTTTCCATATCAGGTGTGGCGAGAGCCTACTAACCACGAGACCGATTGCTACCTTTGCTTTGTCAAGACTTCGGGCTTCACTAAGAAAAATAAACATTGTATCGAGTACCCAAATTTCGACACCGCGATACGACCTGTGCTACATTCAAATGAGATCCCCATTCCAAAATTTAAGGGTCTGCCAACTCAAGAATTAGTTGAAGATGTTCCTGAAAATATTGTTATGCACTTTGAGGAGTCAGACACCGATTTTGACCCCAGCGTATTTGAAAGTCAAATGATCCGCAAAAATTTAACCAGGCTGAGTTGAATGATCTTGTAAGGGATCTAAATTTGCCAAAAAGGCTGCGGAAATTTTAGCTTCAAGACTTAAAGAGAAAACTTGCTTACTTCAAACACATACATTTCATTTTACAGAAAAAGAGAAGAAGAACTTGTTAAATATTTTAGAACAGAGGATAGTTTAGTATATTGCTGCGACATAGTTGGTTTGTTAAAGAAGATGGGGGTTGAGTCTTACGATGCAAATGATTGGCGCTTGTTTTTAGACAGTTCGAAAAGAAGTCTTAAGTGTGTGTTTGCATAATGGCAATCTATACGGCTCGATACCGATTGGGCACTCAACAAAATTAAAAGAAAAGTATGAACATATAGAAAAGGTTTTAAATCTTATCAAATATAGGGAGCACGAGTGGATCATATGTGTTGACTTAAAAATGGTTAATTTTGTGCTAGGACAACAAGGAGGGTATACTAAATATCCCTGCTTCCTTTGCTTATGGGACAGCAGAGCCAAGGAAGAACATTATTTCAAACAAATCTGGCCAGCACGAACATCACTTACTGTCGGAGAAAAAAACGTAATTAATCCACCTTTAGTGAGTAGAGATAAAATCATATTTCCTCCTCTGCATATAAAACTAGGCCTCATTAAACAATATGTAAAAGCTTTAGATACGAACGGCGAGTGTTTCAAATACATAACTTCAAAATTTCCAAGTTTAAGTTATGAAAAAATCAAGGCGGGAATTTTCGACGGTCCACAAATAAGAACAATGATTAAAGACAGCAATTTTCCTAATGTCATGAATGAACGCGAAAAAAATGGCTGGTTCTCATTCGTGGACTTGATAGAAAACTTTTTAGGCAATTATAGGGCAGATAACTACGAAGAAATCGTAAAAAAACTTTTAAGGGACTACAAAGAGTTAGGTTGCAATATGAGCATAAAAATGCATTTTTTGAATAGCCATCTTGACCAATTTCCAAGTAATTTAGGTGATGTAAGTGACGAACAAGGGGAGAGATTCCACCAAGATATCAAAATTATGGAGGAACGGTACCAAGGCCGCTGGGATTCCCACATGATGGCTGATTACTGCTGGTGCTTGAAAAGAGACCTGCCATCAACAAGCAAATACGCTAGAAAGTCTTACAAAAGAAAATTTTTGCCACAGTGAAAGCTTCATATCTGTTTGTTTTTTTATTTTAAGTCATTTCTATCGTTATAATGTAATTTTACTGTAGTTTGAACTGCTTGTATTCATGAAACTTGAAAAAAAAATTTAACACATGACTTAATTTTTTAGTCCTAATTTGAAAAATCTGGAAAATGGCACATAGGCTGTCGACAAGAATCAGGACCTGATAGAGCCAAACCGAGTTGAAATTCGTATTCAGCGCACCCAAATTACCTAGAATCAAGTGTCAGATATCATTCAGTAAAATACGTGTTGCCCAGTGTTATATATCTGCATACTGTAAGTGTTAGAAATCGTAAAAATGTTTGGTGTGCCTCCTGCTTCAGAGGAATGTTTAGGATTGCCTTGAAAGAAGTTATAATAAATAGGTGTGGTTCCCTCAGGATTATTGCGCACAGAATTTGCAGAGAATGCATCTTTCAGGTTTGATTAAATAACACTGTGTAACACTGATTCTGTTTATATAGAATTTTTTATGTTTTTATATGCATTTGTGGGCGCTGAGTCGAAAATCTGGCCTTGATTTGTGTGTATCATCAATGGTTTCAGAGATAATCCATTTTTTCATGTTTGACCAGTACGTATAACGTTATTATGGCCGCAGCAATATCAGAATAATCAAGAATTGTTGAGAACAATCCGGATGTTCGTTGACAGTTTCTTGCTCTAGAAATTGCCTGAAACTTCCACTGTGCTATATAAAGAAGAGCGCAAAGTCTGAGAAGTCAGTAAGTGTGAGCACACAAAGAAGCAGGTTGTTTGTCTGATGGTTACCAGCACTGAGGTACTGTGTTTCTTTGCTTCTCTGTGCTGACGATTTGAGTGTTATCGATCCTTTTTTATTGCGAACATTATTTCAGTGTTGTGAATACATCTTTTTTTCTGGAATCTGTAATCTGTTGCAGATTTAATAACTCTTCTCTCTATATCTGCAGGTTATGATTAATGTAGTACAGTTTGGTAAAGAGAATGGCAACTAGAGCTTGTAAACACTCGCTGGATATATTCTGCTACGTTTGTGGGTATTACATAGGTCCCAAGCAAGTATCGCACAAGATTGTGAAAGGCACCAAGTTCTGGATCGCGTATCGGCTCTATTTTGGTATGCCTATGGACCAAGATAAGCCCTGGGCACCCCATGTGATCTGTGGAAGCTCCCGCTCCACACTTGAAGGGTGGCTGCGGGGAGTACGCAAGGTAATGCCCTTTCCGGTACCCAGAACATGGAGAGAACCAAAGAGCCACCACGACGATTGCTACTACTGCATGGTAGATGTTTCTAAGTACAGGAAAATTAAAGGAAGGCAGACTCTTCAGTATCCAAGAATAGCGTCGTCCATAGCTCCTGTACCACATGGCGAAGGTCTTCCAATACCACGTCCACCAGAACAGGTATCTATCCATTACTTTACCTTCTGTATTTACAGGCTGTGGGTCATTATGTGTCGATTTTTCTTAGTGCTGATGCTCTTCTACATATATAGCTATGCCTATATTTTGTTTCTTTGCTTTGCAGGTTGAAAATGAGGATGCAGCTAGCTCATCTGAGATGTCGGCTGGTGAGGACAGTCATGATGAAGAATATACAGTAACTTTCAGTACAAACCCTCACTTTCCAAATCAGAGGGAATTGGACGACTTAATTAGAGATTTGGGTCTGACGAAATCAGGGTCTGAGCTTCTGACCTCCAGACTCAAAGAGTGTAATTTGCTTGGAGAAGACGGCAAGAGCACTGCATACCGAAAGCGGCATGAAGAGTTTGCAAGGTTCTACGATGTCAATGGCTCTCTCTGTTATTGCAGCGAGGTTAATGGTTTATTCACAGCTATTGGGTTAACACGTATACCCTCAGAGTGGCGCCTGTTTATTAACAGTTCAACTCGGAGTTTAAAAGCTGTTCTACTCCACAATGGGAACAAATATCGATCTATACCAGTTGCACATTCTGTTCAAATGAAAGAGGACTATGAAAATGTCAAACAACTGCTCACTCAAATCAGGTATGAACAATATAACTGGGACGTGTGTGGTGATTTCAAAATGATTGGTTTCCTGTTAGGTTTACAAGGAGGGTTTACTAAATATTCATATTTTCTTTGCCTGTGGGATAGCAGGGCTTCAACTGAGCACTATAAAACAGTTCAGTGGCCTCCACGTGAAGGACTGCAACCAGGAAAGTACAATGTACTCAGGGAACCTCTTGTGAAGCCTGACATAGTTCTGCTACCACCTCTCCATATTAAGTTGGGTCTAATTAAGCAGTTTGTAACTGCGTTAGATTTTGGAGGGGAAGTTTTCCAACAGATTTGGGTCATGTTCCCTAAACTCTCTGAGGCCAAAGTCAAGTCTGGCATCTTTGTAGGACCACAAGTCAAGGCGCTGTTGAATTCAAAGAACGTTGAAGACGAGATAATTCCGATCGAAAAAGAGGCTTGGTGTGCTTTCCGTGATGTGGTTCGTGGGTTTTTAGGCAACCATAAAGCACCAAACTATAAGGAGTTAGTGTCAAACTTGATTAAGTGCTATGGCAAAATGGGGTGCCGTATGTCTTTAAAATTACACTATCTGCATTCACATCTAGACTTTTTTCGTGATAACCTGGGCGATGTGAGTGAAGAACATGGCGAAAGATTCCATCAAGATATTCAAACGATGGAGCAAAGGTACCAGGGCCATTGGGATGCTTCCATGATGGGAGACTACGTATGGTCGCTGATCAGAAAGGATAAGAATGTTCATACGCGGAAGTCGCATTCTTCAGTGTATTTTTAAGGAACGCACAGTGCATAACGAGGCTTGTTATTCTCTTATCGGTTCTCCTCATGATATATATTATATCCTTTGCACCATTTTGGGTTTGTCAAACAATTTTGGCTCAATAAACATTAATTTCCAATAGTGTTTTTATTTTCAGAAAATATTTATGTTATCCTTCTTTATATACTTTGCCATATGAAAAGTGTGATAACCTATATTTTTGAAACAGTTGATGATTGAGCAAATCCAATATCATTTTTGGAATCAGCGGCCCGAAATCATTAAGAAACGACAGAAAAATCACAATAAACAGAAAATTGTTTAAATTTTGTTACCCAGTGTTATCTGAAGCGACCGTGTAGTGAAAGATTTTTTTGCAATTATTATTGAAGATACATACTCAATTACTTTAGTTGCATTGCTCCATGAAAGATTGTGCGATATTTTAAGCCAACAATCTAGGATGTTCTAATTGAACAGTAAATATGTGAGGGATATAAGGTGAAAGTATATAAACAACTCGTTTCATCACAATCTGCGAGTAGTGTTAGGACCTAAAGCTTAAGGGCCAAATTAAATAAAATAAATAGTCGAGCTTCACAATTATTCATGTCATTGTAAATTGAAAAATGTATTTATTTTATTAGTATTAATAAAGGTTAATAAAGGTTATTCTATAACTGTTTCGATATAAAAGTTGATTAAATGTATAGTGATACGAGGTTAAATACAAGAGTATACCCTATAACCGTTTTCTATTAATTGAGTATCTAAGAAAGTTGTTTTTTGGGACAAACCTACTTATATATATATATATGAAAATGAAAATGAAAAGGTTTATTAGCAGACTCTAGTCCAAATGACAAATATTAATAATACAATGACATAGCACATACTAAGGATGGAAATATACACATTTGATTAGAAATAATATTGTAATGTCGAAGTTAAGTGGAGCTACAGACACACGTTTTCATACCAAGAAGTCCGTAGCTTAGAGGATAAATAGCAGGACTCATGGATAGCTTGGATAATGGGGTTATTGATTCTTTGCAATAGACTGTAGTCTTGTTACCTCAGTAATGTTCATTGTGGTTAGCAAGCATTTGCGGAACTGCGCATCTCGGGGTTAATTTATGTAAGAGTCTAAAAGACCTGTTGTACAGCAAATTTAGGGTTCTGCCAGGACCTTTTTTATAATTCACCCGCAGTTGCTGTCCGTATATATTAATGCAGAAAGTACGAAAGAGAGTGTCTTTAGTTTCACTTGTACAGAATTGAAAGTTCCTTATAGTCATATTCACTTTAGCACACAGACTTCGAGATTGTTTTCTTATATCCGAGTGATCACTCAAGGAGCTGGTAATAGTTTGACCCCAATACTTAAATTCTTGTACTTCGTCATTGTATATTATGTTGTTATAAATTTAATATGGGAACTTCCCTGTCTTCTAGTTTTGTAAATACTGTAAAATATTGTGATTCATTCTATCATATGCCTTACTTATATCTAGAAATCAGCTATAAATAGTTGAATTACCGAGAGTGTATTTAAATATAATTAAGTATATAGATGCTCAGATCAGGTGAGTGGGACCTTTTAAAACCAAACTCATTTAGTTCATAAGTAATCATTTAAGCAGTGTGGTAACAAGAGTTTATCTAGTAGTTTCGAGAAGCAAGAGGTGTTAGCAATAGCTCTGTAATTATTGCTGGATAGAATACCCTCATACTTATTATATTTATATATATATATATAATAGAGAGAGGGGATGGTTATATTATCTCGCTTATTTACGTGTGTTGATTCACGAAATGTATAGCCTAAATATCAGTTTTTAAATTTTTTTTAACACACGCAAATTTGTAACGAAATTTGATGTGCAGTAAAATTAATAGTTCACAAACCAGAAAATGTCATGTGAATGTGAGGGTATATAGCGTTGTAAATAATAGAAAACTACATATTTAAAAGTAAATAAACATTTAAGCATGTGATATGAGTGTATAAAAAGGTCTTGTATGTGAGGCTCAGCTCGGTTGAAAATAAGTCAGTTCCCCTTAAAAAAGAGAGAAATTAATTTAATTAAATTAAAATAATAAACGTTCATTTTATTTTTCATAATACAGATATTAAACAAAGAGTTTGTTTTCGATTTAAAATATGTTCAATCTGATTTTTATTTTTGTGATGCTCGCAATTTGTTAGCATATGAAAATGAAGTTGTCAAACTTTCACCTTCTCTTCTTTCTTCCTTACTTCCCTTCGGGGTGTCAAAAAAAAAAAATGGTGTTAATAATCCAGCATGGTTGAAGCACCTTAAACAGAAAAAACAAACGAAGTTGTGATATAAATAATAATATGCTTTGAGAATACAATAGTAGTAATTAAGTGTGTTGATGTCAATGCATACTTTCGTTAGGCCTATTAAGCCCTTTTCAGATATTCATTTTAAGTTTTCATTTCTATTGTCTGGCGGAACTTCCCTTAACAGAAAGTACTCGAATGCTTGTTTATTTGTGTTTGTCTGTTTTTGTTTGTCTCATGCAGGGCTGCCACTGCTTGGGATTTTTCCCAAGATCTTGGGATTTCAGCCTCGACCTGGGGATTTGGGGATATATTTTGAAAAACTGTCGAAATCTTGGGATTTTTCATACCAACTAAGTTAAAGTGAAAATTATTATTAATTTCTTCTTGTTTTCATTAAAAAACAATTATATAAAGCGAATTATATTATACATGAAAAGACTGGTAATAATTATTAAATAATTAAAATGAGAGATAAGTACTGAAGACATACAACAGGTATTGTACACATTTAGTTCTTGTTTACTTTTCGTTCAGTAACCGTTTAATTAGACTGCGTTTGGTCAGCAGCGTTGCCGAAGTTGTTACTATAGTAACAAATTTGTTACTTTATATCTTGTTTGTACTTTTGTTACTATTTATGTATTTTTCATTACGATCCTTTATTAATTTTTATAAATCCATAAAATTCATTTTGTCATATTATTGGTAATAGAACAAATTTGTCATGACGACAGTCGCTTGTACTAGTTTGATTGCCGTTCAAAACATGTTTTGAACAAGGTTAAGTCGTAATGGTGTGCGGCGTCTCGTCTAGTCAGTAGTCAGAGCCAGCTGAAACGGAGCACCGATTTTTTCTTAAGCGTGAAAAACTAATGCCTTAAAAACAGAAACTGTAAAAGATAGGCTGTTGGCAAAACAGTGCTTAACTAGAAATGAAGCAACTTGTACTACCTGACAGCCGACAAAAACATTAATAAGAGAGCTTGAAGGCGGCACAGTACATAAAAGATATGAAAAAAGACTTAAAGAGCAAAAAGAAAATAATGAGACTGTCCGTCTTTCTGCAGACGTCGAAGAAGACGAGCCTGACGAGGAAATATAATTAAAATAGAGTAAGTTTAATGTTTTCTTTGTTTATTTTAATGTTTTTATTATCTTGGGATTTTTTTGTTATTCTTGGGATTTTTTTAGGTCAATTCTTGGGATTTCCTAAAAATCTGAGTGGCAGCACTGGTCTCATGAAAGAACCCGACAGGACAGGAGGATTTTTGTCGTGAAAGAAGGTTATGATGAACCCTTTTGTGAAGGAAGGTGAATACGAATCTTTTTTAAATTTAATTTTTTAAATTTAAATTTTTTTTTTTTGAAGGATGGTGAGGATTATTTTCTTTTTCATTTTTCTTTTCTTTTTTCTTTTTCTTTTTTCTTTTTGAAGAACCATGAAAGACACCTTATAAAGGAGGGACCGTCATGATGGACGGTGAGGGGGAAATTTTCAAATTGATCTATGTCTGTCTCCCCGGAGACTTCCATTACGCAGACTTTTGTAAATTTCGAAATAAAATGTCACACGTCAATTGGGAAAAAGTAATGGGGATCTCCAACGCAAAACTAATGTGGGAATCGTTTGAAACAGTATTTAGGACTATAAATGAGGAATGTGTACCGTACAAAATTAAGCGTGCGAAAGTAAATAACAAGCCCTTGTGGTTTACTTCTAGAGTAGGAGACATTATAAAGAGTAGAGATAGGGCTTATAGGCTACATAAGTGCGATAAAGACAATTTGTGGTTACGAAACAACTACATATCTCTAAGGCGTGAAGCGAAAAGTGTAATAAAAAGTCCAAGCGTGAATTTGAAATCTCCATAGCTCGTGACGGTAAAGAAAACCCCAGGAAAAAGTGTCTTGGGGCGGTTGAAAAATGTTAACAGAGAGCTAGTTTCTGAAAACAAGGAAATGGCTACCTTGTTAAACGAATTTTTTACGTCAGTTTTTAATATAGAAGATGTAACGAATATCCCTACGGTCAAAGACATAATACCTTTTGATAATGATAATATTTGGTATAATATTGTGGTTAGTGAAGGGTAGGTAATGCGTTATATTGATAAAATGAAAAGGCATAAATCACCGAGGCCGGATTCCATATATCCCATACGACTTAAAGAATTAAAAGATAGCACTGTTGTGCCGCTAACAAAGATTTTTAATGCGTCTATTTCTGAAGGGTGCGTACCAGATAATTTGAAGTTAGCAAACGTAACACCTATCTTTAAGAAAGGCGATAAAGGTGCGGCGGGAAATTATAGGCAAATCAGTTTAACGTCTGTTGTAGGTAAGCTACTGGAATCAATAATTAGGGATCGTATAGTCGAACATTTAGAATCGCATAACTTAGAAATACGCAGCACGGTTGTAGGCGAAACAAATCTTGCTTAACTAATATTTTAGAATTTTTTCAAAGCGTGGTTGACGTTTATGATAGTCATCGGGCGGTTGATGTAGTGTATTTAGATTTTCAAAAAGCGTTTGACACCGTACCGCACAAAAGACTCATTGAAAAAACTAAGGCTCATGGAATCAGGGGGTGTAGTAATAAATTGGCTAGAAGAGTGGTTGCGAGGTAGGAAACAGAGGGTGGTCGTTGATGGAGCGGAGTCGTGTTGGGCTAATGTAGCGAGTGGCGTTCCTCAGGGTTCTGTATTGGGCCCCTTGCTTTTTCTTATATATATTAACGATTTAGATGTCTGCCTAGTCAGTACAGTTTCAAAATTTGCGGATGACACGAAGCTGGGTGGTAGGGCGATTAATGACGAAGATAGAGGTAAAATCCAGGAAGATCTGAATAAAATCGTTGATTGGTCAGTCACTTTGTCCAGCCTATTTTTAGACACATTTACACTTTGGCTGGAAACAACTTCTAAAGTCACCCATAACTAAAGCCTGCTCACTACCTATTATTCGATTTAGTTCACGATATAATGCTTCGTCCGTATCAGCTGTTTGATTAGGGGGCCTATATATAACCGCAACAACAAGTTTGAAATCGTTCAATTTAAGTTCTGCTATAGTCGAATCTATCGGTTCTGGAATTGCGTGCTTTACTTCTATAACGTTCGCAATATTATCTTTGATATACAACATAACACCGCCTCCTCGCCTACCTATTCTGTTTTTAACAAAAAGTCTATAAGCTCTAATTTGATACTCCCCTACAAAGTCACGTGTTTCAGTGCAGAGCCACGATTCATTTATCGCAATTAAATCATAGTCTTTACAAGCAATTAAAGAAAAAAATTCGTTTATTTTATTTCGTAGGCTACGAGCATTTAAGGATAGAACCTTTAAATTGTTTGTAATTGCGACACCTTCGCGAGCACAGGGGAAATTTGTGGAAATTACGCTGGCACCGTTCGAGTTACGGCAGCCTGAAAAGAAGAGACAGTATTATGAAATAGTCTTCCTAAACGCGCAGCTCCAACGTCATTAAGATGAAGTCCATCTCCGAGGAACAAGTCCCTCCTGTCGTAGAAACTGTTCCAAAAATTCGCAAAATGCACTCCTTCTTGTTGACAAAGAGACTTTAGGTTATTGTTGATATAGGTCGCCTTGCTGTAGAAATCGCTACGTTGGATAATTCGAGGAAGTATGCCTGTTAAAACAATCTTATTAGTTTTTTCCTTTATTCGCTCTAGTAAGTCCCTGTACCTAGCCAGCAGTTCTTCCGATCTAGAATTTAAAATGTTATTAGTACCGACATGAATAACATACATTGTCTCCTCAGAGATACCGTTTGTAAAAAGATCAACACTATTAGTTATATCCTCCACCCTTACACCAGGGTAGCAGTAACGGCGCCTACAACGAGGGTTTCTCCCACAGAATTCCTCGAGCTGCCCTCGAACAATAGAATCGTCAACGAGTCGTATTTCCGGTTCATCAGCATCTTCGAAACCTAAAACAGAAAACATTTGTTTGTTATTACTGGTAGACAAGTCTTAGGTTTCCTCAATGGGGCTCCATTACGCACTCGAACGAAGGGTTGGGAACTAGGGGAAGAGAGAGGGCTATTAGTACTATTTATATTATTAGTAGAAGCTGAGGCGGGAGGGTTCGTAACTGGAGTCTCAAGAGATTCTAATTTTGCCGTCAGGAGCATCACGCTTTCTTCAAGCCTCACTCTGGCCTCCCTCTCACGTTCTAACTCGTTCCTCAGGACTTCCATGCTTGAGCACCACCTGCAAACTAACTGTTCATTATTATTAGCCATTGTAAACGCGTAAGTGGCAAATTTTTCTTCACAGCGACTGCAAGGACTTGACGGGGGTGCCATGCTCTTAATTAGTTAAAAAACAAAAAACAAAAAACGAGCGTTTGGAAATTAATAAATTAATTAATTAATGTTTTCATTAAGGGTAAGAGAGAGGGTGATGTGCTCCTTAATTGGCTTAGCAAAGAATTAAATAAAAATCCAATACATTATTTTTGTTTATTTAGTCGCAAAAAGAATCCCAAATAAAAAACTGGCAAAACCGAAAGTGTCTATTTACTTTTGTCAATCCTCTGTATATATAAGGTGTGCGTAAAATGGAGTTTTATTTCAAGACAAAAGTGTCTATCGAGCCCAAATTCGATACACATTAAAAGCAGGTGAATTTCCTGAGGCACTCGAAAGCAACGAGCGAGACATGTAGGAATGCGGACATCAGTTTCTAATCCTGACAAAATTCTCTGTCTGTCTCTCTCTCTCCCCCTATCTCTCTCTCTGTCTCTCCTTTCTCTCTCTCTCTCTCTCTCTCTCTCTCTCTCTCTCTCTCTCTCTCTCCCCTATCTCTCTCTCTGTCTCTCCTTTCTCTCTCTCTCTCTCTCTCTCTCTCTCTTAACATTGGTTAAAAGATAGAAAGCAGAGAGTGGTAATAAATGGAGTGGTTTCGGAGTGGGCGCCTATCACCAGTGGTGTCCCACAGGGTTCCGTTCTGGGTCCTTTACTTTTTATCATCTATATTAACGATATAGACGTCGGGCTTCTAAGTAAAATCTCCAAATTTGCAGACGATACAAAATTAGGAAGTTGTGTAGGTACTGAGGAGGGCGTAAGAACGCTTCAGAATGATCTTGACAGGTTGGGCGAATGGTCTGCTATTTGGCAGATGCCACTCAACTTGGACAAATGTAAGGTAATGCACATAGGTTATAAAAGCCCGAAGACCGATTACTCTTTCTTGGGAAGGAACTCGACTGAGACCGATCTAGAGAAAGACTTGGGAGTCTATATAAAAAATGATCTGAAACCGTCGAAGCACTGTGCAGAAGTCGAAAAGAGGGCCTTAAAAATATTAGGTTATATTAAATGACAGTTCCAGTTTCGGAAGGAGACTGTAATGTCTCTTTATAATTCACTAGTTAGACCTCAACTGGAATACTGTACGCAGTTTTGGTCTCCATCCCTCAAGAAGGACATAGAAAGGTTAGAAAGAGTACAAGCAAGGGCTACAAAATTGATCCCTTCAATGAGAATGCAAAACTACCAACAGAGATTGGAGCGCCTAAATCTGTTTACCTTAGAGACGAGGAGGTTGCGGGGACAGCTTATTCAAGTCTTCAAGATACTCAATAGAATAAACAGGGTAGACTACAGAAATTTATTCTCACTTAATGTCAATCTGACAAGAAATAATGGGTTTAAACTGGAACTAAAGATATTTAGGACCCATGTCTGCGTGAATTTTTTTTCCTATAAAATAGTTAATATCTGGAACCAACTTCCTTCAGAAGTTGTTTCCAGCCAAAGTGTAAATGTGTCTAAAAATAGGCTGGACAAAGTACTGAATACTCCCATAGTTTAAGACTAAAACATAACGTAACTCTGCAGGAGTTCGCTTGCATGGTGTCTCTGTGGGAATGCTAATTATAGAGTTTTTTATATATTCTCCACTTTCCTGTAAAATTTCCTTGGCTACTTTTCCAGGGTCAAGGTATTTTCTTCAACGTTTTTCCGTACCTGCCTCTGGTAGGGAGGGAGCGGAGGATGGGGAGAGAGCCTTATACTTTTCTATCCAGTTTTCTACTACTGCTAGGATAGTTGAAAGAAAAATAAACTTGTTTAATAACAGGAACCTTCCAGAGTGGACCGGAAGGTCTTTGAGGCTTCCTATTGTCCTTGTATCTCCTTGTAACTCTCTCTCTCTCTCCCTCCTAGGGGTCTGATCCATTTTTAAATAACTTATTCAATCAAAACCTCGCGAGTTTTAATAAAAATAAATATTCAAAAAACTTTCAAAATTATTTTTAAGACACTTAAAAATTAGTTTAAAAATCTTCCCTTAATATGAATACAATTCAATTTATGAAAACAATTCTGATATCAAAATACATACACTTTATGGTCTACTGCGCTTAAAAATTTTTTTAAATTACATACTGATAAATTTAACGCTGCAAAGGAAATCAATCTATCTATTAAATTCATATACGGGGAGTAGGAGATCAGACAGCAATTCCTTCCCTCAACATAAAAAATACACACTTCAAACGATGGTAAATTATTCATAACTATCGTATGCATGGTACAAAGGTAAGGATGACTATAATTGAAATATTTCTCTTGAATATAAGCACAGTATCGGAAAAAGTTCGCCCACAAATTAAATTTCTAAAGAGCATAAAAAAATCGTTCTAACACAGATCCCCGTTGGATCAGCGCTGTTTAAGCGACGTTAGGTCTGGGTAGTAGTTGGACGGGGGACCGTGTTCAGATGATGTAGCGACCCATGGTTTGGATTCCATAACCAATGTAACCTAACCTAACCCAACCCATGGTTAAATTGGGAAAGTTGAGGATCAAACTGAGAGTATTATGCGTGCATATATATAATAATGCAAAACAAATATATATATATATATAATATATATATTAGGCAGGGTCGAAATTTTATATTCAAAACGTACATATTGTGAGGGGTTTGAATGGAACACAGGAACCCCCTCATAAATAATTTTCGCTGTTTAAAGCCTCCTACCCCTGGCACAATTTTTCACTTTTTGACCTATATTGAAAAATATTCCATTTATACGAGACTTACTCTACATTCAGGTTTTTTGATGAAAATTTTTTATTAACGTATAATATTTTATTTAATAATGTACAGTATTAAGAAAATTAATTAAGTACAACAGTATATTCAGAAGAAAAAATTAGAGGCATAATAAATGTGCTAAAATTCAATTCACTTTTCCATTGTTCCTTATTACATCAAAAGGGAAGAAATTTTCAATATAATTAGGAAATTTTATTTCATATGTTTCTTACTCATTCCATTGGGCCTTCCATTCAAACTTAGGCAGTTTTCGCCTTGATTCTAATGAGTTTAAGATAAACTTTTGACGGTTGTCATATCCTATTCTTTCCTGATATGTCTTTGTTACTAGGTTCACTGCCCTTTCCACACTTTGACTGTGGCAAGGAAAAGAAGCTATCTCCAGCGGCTTACCTCGAGCCTGTAGTAGCACATCGTCGCTAAAATTGTTTAGCAGTGGTGGAGGAGTAATGATCTCTTTTTGCCAATCGATCATCTCGGTGTAGTCAGTGGATTGTAAATTGAGGGTTCGAGGTAACTCAAAGTTTATGGTACTCGAAAATCCTGTTCTTGAAAGGATGATTTTCTGAATAGCTTGCTCCCTAATTTTATTTTCTGGGTGGGCAAAGTAGGCGTTATTCTTTAATACTGGTTCTATGATTGACCTATGTTGTTCATCTAAATTTCGAAGCAAGCACATTAAATGCCAAAAGTTATATGCACCATCAGTTGCATTAGGATGAGATTTTAGTCAAAACTACCCTGGAACACCAAACTGCATAATAATCTTGACTATATATTGAAGGTTTTTATCGGGATTTGGCAAAAATTGGCGTTGAGATATATAATCGAAGGACCCTGTTGGCTAGAGTTAGCCAGCGAGCATGGTGAAGGGTACCTGGGGGATCGAGTGGACAGATCTTGAGAAGTGTCTCCAGTTTGCACTGCCAGACACATATCATAGAGATATCTTTGATCACTGCTTAGCTCCTTCACAACATTTGCTGGAATTTCTTTAATGTTTCCCTTTACGCGAGAATATTTCACTACCTCCAATTTTGTTAAATGTTTTCAGTTTATTCCCAATTGAACCCACAAAAGTATTTGGACCTGTTATTTTACCATCAGTGGCTTTGTAGACGTGCATAAAAGGCAGCTCATTCAAATGCAAGAGGCACACCACCACTGCACTGGTCTGTTAAGATGAATTTCAACCAGTTTTATGGCTCCACCAATTTTTCCTGTATTTACAGGAGTACCATCACACAGTAAAGCTTTGATAGAATCTGTGCTGTTCGAGTCACTAATAATAGTTATCAACTCTTCTGCTCTGCAGCGAGCAATTCCATTATCTGGTGTGACATGGTCTACATAGATGCTTCCAGGTTCTTTCACAATAACATAGTGTTCTTCTATTATCTTTCCACTTTTAGTTAATGTGTTATCTTTCCTTCCATCAAATCCAAGACACTCCATCTTCAGATTTTCGGATTTAGACCTAGAAGTATTTGTTTCACCCTTGCGACTTCTTTCTCTTTCTAATTTCTTTCGGTCAAGCATGTTGGTGTGGTTAAGGATCCCCATATCTTTTAAGGCTGCATTGACTATTGCAGCTACAGCTCTACACTTACACGATAACGATCTGCTGTTAATGATAGGTTTTTATAGGAGTGCCTGTTCTGAATATTCTCAGTCAATTTTAAATCGGCCTCATAATCTACATCCTGACTCTCTGAATCTACACCCATGTCTTCTTCGGTATTTTCTATAAATTCCGATGACAAAACATTGGTGGCTTCAGTCATTTCTTCTTGTGCTTTTAGTTGACGGTTTTGTGCTTCTTGGGCTATTGCTAAAGATCTCTTCTTTGTTGAACTAGCTATGCAATCAGTTGGTCCTAAATGATTTTTTCTTTGTTTTTTGACCCACAAAAGTCTCCCATTCTTCCATTGGTATCTTATCCTTACGCCTGCAAGATTTCTTATCAATTCCCTTATCATATCATTCAAAAGAAGATATATCAAACATTTCATCATATTGAGCTACTTTTAAGGCAAAACTTTAATTTCTTCGCTGTAACGGCACCGTGTTCAATTTTGAGGCTTCTTCTATTAGTCGACTGACTTTAAGATAGATACCTTTGGTGTTAATCGTAGGGAAAGAAAATTTGATCCAAATGTCTTCAATATCTTTTACAACAACCCTGTAACAATCATTAGCAGTTGCTGATCCTTTTGATTTAACTTCTTCACGACGCGTACGGTGCACAAAATTGTAGTGTCTCACAACATCTTCTTTTGAAGGAGTCATGACTGCTGGGAATTCCGTAGGATATCCAAAGGCTGCATTTGAGGACTTGCATCTAGTAGTCATAGTTTATATTCAGAAGTAAAATCAAATTATATGTAATTTACACCTTATGATAATTAAAATTAAAATTATAGCAAATGCAAATTATTTCTATTTATCTGAAAAATTATTTCGATTTATCTGAAACATAAAAATATCAAGCATCAAACAAACAACTTATCATGTAACATATAACATCATTAAACATATGCAAATGTGAAGGTAAAAAAGGGAGGAGGGGAATGTGATAGGGGGATTAGGGTAGTACATGCTTGATATTTTAATATTTTGTTAAAGTGATAAATTAAAACTTCTCACAGTGTACTTTTTAAGAAATAAAAAATTTCCCATTTTCGACCCGGCCTCATATATATATATATATATATATATATATATATATATATATATATATATATATATCATGTTGGAAAATGGACTATATTTTGTACAATGCAACGTTTCAAGCACAAACTATGCTCATCTTCAGGCAAAAAATTCTAAAAAGTTAAAAAACAGAATATTAAAAACCATAATGAATGACAAATATAAAATACAAAATAATGTAAGGAAAAACCCAAACTAAACATTAACAAGTTTTTAAAACACTAAAATGAAAGTCACACACAAAAAAGAATCACACACCTTAACCCTTTTATACCCAAATTAAGTCGAAAAGTAAAAAAAAAAATTGGGATATAAAAATCGTTTAATTGGACCCAAAATAACTGAAAAATATATTTTACAAAGTTTTAGTGTTCATAATTAATAAAATACGAAATGTGTTAAATTTCACACATTGGAAACTGGAAGGTCTAAAATTGCTTCCAAAGTTAACGATGAAAATTTCACACACTGGGCATTAAAGGGTTAAGTCTAAATAGCACAGATTCCGAGGCAAAACCAATACAAACAAAAGCATCTAAAAACAAGTAGAGGTTGGTTGTTAAAAATGTTCAGTTAAGACGGAGGAGAACGGATGAATTATCAGAATTAAGCGAAGGGGAAAGTTTTAATATATAATGATTCTAAAAGTCTTAAAGTTTGCTCACACGGAGCGGAATCTAAAATGTTAAAATTAGCTAAAGTTATATCCACTTTGCATTGAATAACATGGCTGCGTAATTCTCCTACATACGAGCAGAAACCAATGCCCTGAGGGGGCACCTTTGCATGCCGTACATATATACATTTTAACTGCAAACAACACAATATAATTAATGCCCCTCAGGGCATTGGTTTCTGCTCGTATGTAGGAGAATTACGACTTCTGATTGATCGAGGTCCATGGTGTAGCGGATAGCATATCTGACCGGCAATCGGATGATCCCGGGTTCGATTTCCGGGTGGTACCTCATTTTTCATTTGTTCGTTCTCCCTCCTCATCTTGTGCTTAATGCTCTTCTACATAGGCGTCGTTCTTTACATTAATTATACTGTGTGTTGTTTGCAGTTAAAATGTATATATGTACGGCATGCGAAGGAGCCCCCTCAGGGCATTGGTTTCTGCTCGTATGTAGGAGAATTACGACTTCTGATTGATCGAGGTCCATGGTGTAGCGGATAGCATATCTGACCGGCAATCGGATGATCCCGGGTTCGATTCCCGGGTGGTACCTCATTTTTCATTTGTTCGTTCTCCCTCCTTATCTTGTGCGGAACGCTCTTCTACACAACTGTGTGTTGTTTGCAGTTAAAATGTGTATATATATATATATATATATATATGTGTGTGTGCGTACTCTATGTGCTTTTTAAGAAAAGCAAATAGGTTTTTATTAAAAAAGATCCAGAAAAATGTATGAACTAATCAAATTAATTTATAATCATCCTTTCTCTTTAGAGGTCCGACGAGGAATTGACTCGTGTTATATAATCTTTTCGTGATAGCAATGAAGAAACGCATGTAGTAGACCTGAATATGGAGGTAGAATTTTTTCCGCGCATTCAACCCAGCGATTGCCACATCTTCAGCGAAATAATATAAGCTTTTTTCTTTTTCTTATGTTTCGGGTAAGAACTTTTTTCTTTTATATGTGTTTCGGGTAAGAAGAAGCGTCAATGTATTTTCATCAATTTATTAACTGATAGAAATCATGTTTTATAAAATAGTATAATTTTTCTTAACCATCTTAAATTAGCTACAGAATTAGTTTCCATTACATTTTAAATAAGCTACAGAATACACAAACTAACATTATTGGAGACAACATTAATGAAAATATTCATTTTATATATACGAGCAAAACATCATACAACACATCGAGTGCCCACAAACGGGTACTTTTTATCTGTCTGCATACGATTTGATCATTCCGCTCAATGTGACACGGGTCGAATAATTTTTAAAAAATTATAAATTCCTTACCACTTGACATGTGCATGAGAAATGAAAAGCAATACATACCACATACATTACTAAAGTATCCCTGGAATCGATAGGGATTCCAGATAATTTCGGGAATATGTAGCTGTTCGAGGAATTTTACAATAATAACGTCATTCCACTGATGAGTCCCGACTGAATTAAAATAGTATAAGCGGTCCCTATTTTTAAAAAGATAGCTATCCAATGAATCCCTTCACCACCAATAACATCGGTATTCACAATAAGACTACCGCAATCTTCGTAGTTGGCAATTTCAATGTTTCATTCTTCGCATACACACCGATAAATTTGTACGTGTGATTCGTTCACTATTCATTACTCTCTGAAGTGTATTCGCGTCCATTTTAAAAGTCAGTGACAACGCCCCTAAATCTGTCAACTTCTATTAGGGCTTGTGACTCGAGGTATACTAGAATACATAGGCGCGTCTATCGGCTTGGCGAATTCCAATCTGACTGAGATGTTTCCACTCTGTTGTGGACTTAAGTGTGTATTTACACTAGCAGATAAGTCAGGTGTGATGTCAAACGGATAAAGGTTAAATTGATCATGATTTTTCTGCGTTACACCAATCCCGAGCTCATCACAAGCACCTGCAATATGGGCAGATTACTATATGCTCTCGCGCAAAGCGGGAACACAGCGTCTGATGAATAATGTATCCATTGCCTGCCGAACGCAACGCCATGACGTACAGAATTATATTTTTAAGGCCGAAATTCTCGATTTAAAGCGTGTTCCTGCATTCCAATTAATATCCTTTTAGGTAGAACCCCAGGGGATGTTTTCTATCTGTTTCGATGCCAACCCTGCTGGCACCGTGTATAGTTTGATCTGTACTCTTTAATTGGGTATTTTACTGTGGCATGTAGTAAATTTTCTCAATTTCTATTTGTTTAGGCGAACTTAATTTCACACGGCGTACGCGAGGTATGTTTCCATAATATGAATCACAACGGGCTTTGCACCCTCTTCTTGATCAGCACCGATTTAAACAGATCTCAGGATTCGTGCGGGTGAGCTTTATTTTCATATCCACCCCATTCACAAGCAACTTCTCCTGGAATGTGAAGTCTGTATGCAGGCGTCCAAAACACTCATATCTCTTTTTAGAATTTTTAAATTTGTCCTTTATACTACTTTCGTCTTTAGTCTATAATAGCCCTCGGCATTAAAAAGGTATCCTTCGCTTCTTTGGAAAAGTTCAGCATTTTCCAGATAGGCTCGTAGGTGATAGTACCCCGTTCCTGCCGATATGTTGACCTGATTTAAATATACACACACTGGTTGAATATGGAGTGCAGAAAGTTTGTTTCAGGGTATACAGCATATTTGTCATCGCAGTCCGTTCCATCAGAATGGGCTATACGTAGTTTAGCGTACATGTACACAGCTTGGGTCAAAAAGTAAGGCCTGAGCTGGGTATCACGAATTCTATTGGAGCACTCGGGGAACTAATTGTGTTCGGGTTAATTGTAATAAAGTCACTGTGCTCAATAGAAACTTGAGTTGGGGCATGTCAAAGAGGGACAGCTCCGATTTACAACATTGTGAACTACACGGATGGATGAAGCGTGCCATGACGAGTCAGAAATAGTGCCACCTCTCTCGACAAGTAGTAAACAGTCTATGATTCATGAGAGCAATGTCCTTAGCTTATATCAGTCAAAAAATGGTCAACCATAGGTTTCATTCGCTTAGAACACTTCTTCTTTTTGATATCCTTTTACGTTTAACCACGTGCTGGTAATCCAAACTTCCGGACAGCCCTCTTCTTCTTCCCATAACCACGCATTTTTCTCTTTGCATCTTTGATGATTTCGTCCCGTGTACGCTTTAAGTGTTTTTTAGAGCTTCTTTAGGTTTAGCCCCAGCCATTATGTCTTCTGCCGTGTTAAGACCTGATTGTAGCGCTTTCCTCCCGAGATATCTGGCACCCCTCTTCAGCAAGGGGACAGCCGTACGTAGTATTGTTGAAAAAATGGATCCAAGCCACTACCACGCTGGTATCTCACACCTCGATAGACTGTGAAAGGCTTTCTGTCCATTATAACTCAGTGCGTCGAAAGTGCAGCTTCACTGTTAAGCTCCCATCACCGAATGGGAAATTTTTTCCCTCAATCGTTCTTATATATATTGAGATATTGGTTATTAGATTAGCTGCGACATTCACATAATGGGGCCTGTCATATGTAATACTCAAGCTCTTCCCCTGGTTGGGAATGTGAGCAATGCGCAGCAGGCGTGCCTGGGTATCCCCAACAAACTGGTGCTCCACTATATTGCTGTAAATATAGCACATGTCTGGGTGTATAGCCAGCAACCAATTTCTCCAATTTCATCTGATACATTAGGCTGGACAAGTCATGTTGTACCTCGTGAAAGGTATCTCTTTGAAGGCTGATCGATATCGCCCTCGGTTATAATTTTGAACAGCCCTTTGTCTTTAATATTTCTGTTAGCCTGTGATTTTAGGATTAGAGTATGTGCAGGGTTTTCTTTGTTTAAGATTTCGTATACTAAATCAGCCTTAAGATTTGAGTTTTTTAAACTAACGTTTAAGTCTCTCACAACATCCTCAGCCGCACCATATCGGCCCGGACCTAGTGTTACTATTGTACTGTAGTACCGTGCATCCCCAATCCGGCCAATACGTATGGTTACATCCCGAGTTACCCCGGCTTTTTCACACTCATCTAGGTCTCTAAGAACCATAAAAACGGTTTCTTTATAATCAATATTTAAAAAGGTGTCCAGCTGAATTTCGCATATCCCCACCTCATACGAATCACGACCCAATTCAATGGACCCATGGAGTTCTGTTACACAGTTCGCCAGGGTGTTGTTAGGATGTACAGACAGAGAAGAGGACGGTAGTGTGACGTAGAAATGGTTAGGCGCCATGTTGCATACTATTTAAGCTTCATTATTGCATCAGCTTTTATATAAGTGTTGAAGCTTTCTGGATACCCTAGCCATTTCACCAGGTGCATTTTTCTCTTTCCTGAGAATTTCAAACATTTTTTCCTAAATTAAATATCACTTTCTGCAACTCCTCGCGGTAAAAGCCTCCTGCGATTTCTTCCCCATTCAAATCTTCAACGTAATACAACATTATCTCGCCTTTAGGTCTCATAGCCTTAACTTTAAAAATCTCACGTGTCCAACCTTGCTCAAATCCCTTCGCGAATTTATTTCCCGAACGCGACAGCCTTACATAATCATTGATTTTGAAACGCGGAGAGTGTGACGGTGTTCTACGAATATCTCTTCTCACATCAGGCTCTGTGCGCGTACCTCTTTCTAAAATCTCGTTAGGTGTTGTCCCAATCGTGCGATGGTGTGAGCGGTTGTATGATGAGGCCAATGATTCCAGAATGTCTATATATCTGTATGTGTTTTATGTGTAAAATAGCGGTCATGCGTTCCTTTATGGTACGTTGAACTCTTTCAGCTAAAGAGGCCTTATGTATAGAATTGGTAGTGTAGTAGCTGATATTAAACTCTGTCAGCATGTTCTGAAAAGCTCGGCCTATAAATTCTTTCCCATATCCGTACAAAAATAGCCAGGAACCCTGTTTTCTTTCAACATCAACGTTTTGGCTTTAGCAACTGTTTCAGGCGATTTATTTTTCAGAGGAATTAGCCACAGATATCTAGAGAATACATCTATTATGAATAGGATGTAGCGGTAACCATCGTTATACACTGAATATCTTTGCATGTCTGTTAAATCTGCTTGCCAAATAGAGTCAATCGATGCAGCTGTTGTCTTGGCTGTTTTAAACCTTTTTCTCACAGGCTTATGAAGTGTATAAGCATCCTGCTCCCGCAAAAACCTCTCAACATCTTTTTTCTATCCATCATTGTAAACACTTCTGTACAGTCTATCTACGCCTCCGTAGGAGGCTGGGCTAGAAATGTCATAATAACGTCTTCTTAATATGTTAGCCATTTGCATATTTTAGAGGCACGTGGAGAGGGTTGACCGTTGTTGTTGTTTGGCCTCTTCTTTCTCCTCTTCAGAGGTGCTACCGTGGGGGTGATGGCGTTCTCAGTTGTGGACATGCGATGCATGTTCCAAGTCTTTTAACCTGTTCAGATTTCCTATCATTTTTGGGGACATTTATTTTGTAGTCTTGCTTTAATATGCTTCCATCCTGATGGTGAGGGTCTATCCCACTTTCTCACCAGATCATGGACGATGTCTACGATATTCGATCCCTGTACCTTTGTTCCTTCCACAATGATCTCACCTGTATCGGTCCACTGTATGTTGGGATCCTCATTCAATAGATTATAAAGACTTAAACCTTTATTCCTCAATGTATGTGAGGGTGCTTTTTAATACATGCTCGATATGTTGTGGGCGACCCGTTATTCTTTGGTTGGTCAGCTCTATCGTCGGACACAGGTCCTATGTCGCCATGCTCATCGTTGTCCGTGCTGTGCCTAATAACCACGGGGATCTCTGTCGGATTCTTATAATTTTCGTACTCGTGAAGAAATTTCTGCAGAGCTTCTTGGTATAAGATTCTTTTCTCATCAGGTGTTTTTTCACTGTTTAATAGGGCTAACAATTCGCTTTCCATTCTTTTAAGCCTGCTTTTACGGGTTCTAGAACCGTGTCTGGACTCTTTGAACTTTGCAGTGAAGCATACACCTCGTGTGGAATCACTACCACTTTCTTCATTATATTAATCTAGTCAGTAAAGGACCCAAAACTGAAAATAAGATGGGGAGGAATGACCCTCCTCTTTGTACAATAATTCGTTTTTTCTTCCCCACAGTTTGACTTTTACAGAGTGTACGTATTATGTTCTTGTAACGGCGTAGGCGAGCCTTCTGAGGGGGTTTCATTGATACATTGCAATTTATAACGTTAAGACAGATTTCACAGATGCATTTTAAAAAGTCGGAGTCGATATTTTTAGCAAACATCTGTTGCATTGCCCGGGCAGTCGATGATAGATTTTTATTAATTCATGTATTTCTTTAGCCTCTTTCATTCTGGAATATACACCGTTTCAGGCTCGTTTGGAAATATATTCGTTCTTAGAAGCACCCTAAACGTGTTTCGCGGATGAAGGTCACAAAGCAAATATCCGTAACGTTGACTTGTAGCTTCTTTATAAACTTCCAAAACTCCTTACGCTGATTCGGGAACATTTGATTGGCTAATACCCCAATTTGTGATACATCTCTACGTTGCGCGAATAAGACTAGATATTTGTATTTAACGACACATCGCGCATGTATCTATTTTGAAAAATAGATTCTGATTGATGAAGAACACGCTTATGTTAAGATGGTGGGAGAACACTGTAAATGTCTCGGCAAACGTTTTATCCATTTCCAACATGAGATCGTCAATTACAATGACTTGTTTTTTCCCTTTAACGAATTAACGTCATATACACCTTTGTGGAACAAAATATCATCTTGGTACTCGTTGAACACTGATTGATACGTCGAATAGCACCATATAACTTTATGCACAAATTTTGAGACATCTTCCCTTTTCTTTATGATTTTAAGCATAAACACAGTTTTACCACATCCTGTAGGCCCATGTGGATGGGCTCGTGAACCTGAATTTTTCTACAGAATCCATCTCTAACACGTCACATCCTAAGTGGGTCATTTACAAAATATAATAAAAATTTAAGTGGTGTTCCTTATATTCTACAATCTTGTGTTTCCTCTTCTTCCACAGAACCGTGAATGACGATGAGATACCTCATCATGTCCCTATCATCCATATTACAGACGACCTCGATGACAGTGTAGTTGTTGTAGCAGACTCCATCCACGCTGACGAGCCCACACCAGCGACACCTGTAACACCACAACGCACCAGTTCAAAGCGGAGATACGCTAAAGAGCCTTTCACGTCAGGTATAAAGCGTGCCAGGAGTGCGCCGGTTGTTAGACCCCCAGTAATAGAGCCCCAACCCTCTACGTCTTATGACGCAACCCTCACAATAGTACCTTCCTCAAATTAAAAGGTACCTCTTTATTCCTGTTCAGTTCCGGGTACATCCTCCACAACAGCAGCAGTAGCAGCTTCTCGTGTTGCAGAGGAAGGTATACCATTCGAGTTGGTGCGCAACGCCACCCCCACCCCAGCCCTGACTAGAAATCGGTATATAGTTACGGTTGACCCTGGATTAGGCTGACCATACGTACCGTTTTGAACGGGACAGTACCGTTTTTTTTATGGGTTCTGTATGGGTTCTATCACTGAAGAATAATTGTAAGCTCAATATGTTTATGTACTTACTTTTTCATGAATACAGAATATTACATAACCCCCGTCCCTTTTTTGCCATCCCAATGTCCCGTTTTTGTCTCAAGGAAATATGGTCAGCCTACCCTGGATCCATGTATAGCAATGGTGTTGAACACGTTGGTGAGAAGACTGAGTACTCCTTTAACGGTTGCTGGTGGTACGGATGCCCCCCCGTCCTGAGTGTGGAATCGTAGGAGATATCCATGGTAGATCTCCTGCCGACAGTCTTGCATGGACCCGCACCCGCGATCAGCTTATAGGCGCCCAGTTCAGTCAGTTCAGTCTTGTGGGAGCATGAGTATGATGCACGGATAGAAACAGATAGACAGTACCGTGAAGAAATAAACACCATCAAGCGTTCAATAGTGCTGGATCCTCTCAAATGCGGTGATAGGTTGTTCGGAAGGCGTACCAATCCCTTCAAGCTATACTTTCCGCCTCCTGAGGGCGTGAAACTCCATTACTACGACTTCGGTTCTTTATACCCCTACGTGATGAAGAACAATCCGTAAACTGTAACAATCCTTATCTGAAAAACTGTTTGGGCCTGACCTGCCCACCATCGAGGTGTTCTCAACAAATTTTAACAAGAACTATTTTGGTCTTTCTTTCGTAGATGTGCTCCCCCCTCGCGATTTATGGTTGCCGATCTTACCCGTTGTTATAGACCACAAACTCATGTTTTCCTTGTGCGTGAAGTGCGCAGAGGAGAACAATGGGGGCCTTGTAAACACACAATCAACCAGCGTAAGATCAGAGGCGTATATACAAGCCCTGAGCTGTCCCTAGACGTTCGCCATGGCCTCAGAATATTGAAGATATATGAGGTGTGGAGGTTTCAGAAGCTACCCAATCTTTTCACGCCATATATAAACACTTTTTGAAGGATAAGGTAGAGGCGAGGATTTGATACCGAAGATGAAAAATCGGCTTATATTCAGCGTTACTGTGACAGTGAAGGGATACAGCTTGACCGTTCACAAATTGTAAAGAACCCAGGCAAGCGCTTTCGTGCAAAGTTGTGTCTAAACAGTCTTTAGGAAAAATTTGCACAGAGTACAGGCAAGGGGAATGTTCATTTGGCCCAAAGTTATAGTGAAGTCTGGGATTATGCCAACGCTCCCGAAAAAGTGGTCATGGAGATCGTGAATGTAGGTAATACGTACATAATAAAGTACATTACCGAATTGGCCACAGACACATCGTGTGTTACAAACATACCTGTAGCCAGCTTCACAACGGCTTACACACGCGTCCAACTGACCCACATTTTTCGGCGCAGAAGCTGGGTGGCGTGAAGAACTTAGAGGTACGAAGATATGCTGTAACACCTATAGGAAACGTTACAATGTGCCTGGTACGTATGATACCGTACCCTTTGGATACCCGAATCCTTGATTGTTTTATATATATATATATATATATATATATATATATATATATATATATATATATATATATATATATATATATATATAGGGTGATGCAAAAGTGGGGGAGTAAAATGTTTTTGTTTCAAATTTTTGAGATACTCTCTCATTTGGTTTGATTTGGTGGAAAAATGATCCTGGGGAAATTTCGGGTCAAAATTCGAATATTTGGAAGTCGCGCCCGCCATTTGAAAATTTGCTGATTTCCATGACACCCAGGAGGTACAGCAAGTGTCACGTTACTTTTTTTTTGAGTGGAAGTTCCCCAGGAGGCCTATCATACCACCTTCCTCTTTTCCATTTGTTCATAAAACAGATACAATACAATAGATATTTACAATAGATACATAGAATGGATATACTCGTAAATTTTACTATTGCGTCAAAGATACGAGAGTTTTCTTAGTTTTGTCCGGAAGCTTCTTCCGATAATTTGATACAACTTGCAGTAGATATTTGTTATAATCTTCAATCAATTTCACTCCTCTTTCAGCAATATCATTAACAACTTTCATGTGATTCACTACGTTCTTTACAACCCAATAACTCGCATCGAGAAGCCAATCTTCTACTGGTTTGCTCAAGAACGTTGAAGACAATCCGAGTATACTGAAGAAGGACTTTGTGTTAGCAGTTACAAAATCTTCAAGCTGCTTATTGTCAATAGTTTTGATGTCTATTTGTGTCTTCTTTGGAGGATCTGGCTCCGAAGGTTTTGTAAGAGCCTCCTTCATTTTTCTTTTGGTGTCAAAGCTGATTTTATCATCAAAGAAAGCCAATGCGATCAACTCTTCTGAGAGATACCACAAATGATTCTTGAATTTTTCTAAAGCAGCATTTGCTAGTTGTTCATTTGTGCTTTTGTAGCTGTGAAGATTCTTGAGAAGACTCAGATCATTTTGTGGAGCACTTGCTGCGCAGGGTGCTGAAAACCAAGCTTAATATAAATTGAAACAGAAAACCAACAAATTTCTTTTAGATTTCTTTCTTCTATTGCTGTTATTTTGAACTGACTTTTGATCATAAAAATTTTCATCGAATAAATGACTTTCGCCATCCAACGGGCTCTATGATAAGCCCCAGGCTTCCTGAATTTTATTCCAGTCGTATGATACCGTACCCTTTGGATACCCGAATCCTTGATTGTTTTATATATATATATATATATATATATATATATATATATATATATATATATATTAGGGTGATGCAAAAGTGGGGGAGTAAAATGTTTTTGTTTCAAATTTTTGAGATACTCTCTCATTTGGTTTGATTTGGTGGAAAAATGATCCTGGGGAAATTTCGGGTCAAAATTCGAATATTTGGAAGTCGCGCCCGCCATTTGAAAATTTGCTGATTTCCATGACACCCAGGAGGTACAGCAAGTGTCACGTTACTTTTTTTTTGAGTGGAAGTTCCCCAGGAGGCCTATCATACCACCTTCCTCTTTTCCATTTGTTCATAAAACAGATACAATACAATAGATATTTACAATAGATACATAGAATGGATATACTCGTAAATTTTACTATTGCGTCAAAGATACGAGAGTTTTCTTAGTTTTGTCCGGAAGCTTCTTCCGATAATTTGATACAACTTGCAGTAGATATTTGTTATAATCTTCAATCAATTTCACTCCTCTTTCAGCAATATCATTAACAACTTTCATGTGATTCACTACGTTCTTTGCAACCCAATAACTCGCATCGAGAAGCCAATCTTCTACTGGTTTGCTCAAGAACGTTGAAGACAATCCGAGTATACTGAAGAAGGACTTTGTGTTAGCAGTTACAAAATCTTCAAGCTGCTTATTGTCAATAGTTTTGATGTCTATTTGTGTCTTCTTTGGAGGATCTGGCTCCGAAGATTTTGTAAGAGCCTCCTTCATTTTTCTTTTGGTGTCAAAGCTGATTTTATCATCAAAGAAAGCCAATGCGATCAACTCTTCTGAGAGATACCACAAATGATTCTTGAATTTTTCTAAAGCAGCATTTGCTAGTTGTTCATTTGTGCTTTTGTAGCTGTGAAGATTCTTGAGAAGACTCAGATCATTTTGTGGAGCACTTGCTGCGCAGGGTGCTGAAAACCAAGCTTAATATAAATTGAAACAGAAAACCAACAAATTTCTTTTAGATTTCTTTCTTCTATTGCTGTTATTTTGAACTGACTTTTGATCATAAAAATTTTCATCGAATAAATGACTTTCGCCATCCAACGGGCTCTATGATAAGCCCCAGGCTTCCTGAATTTTATTCCAGTCGTTGGAGTACCGCCAAGCAAGATGATTGTCAGTTCCAATAACTCTCTGTAATCGTCACGAGGTTGATCTTCATTGATTTTTCTTGCTGCAAAGTTGATGATTTCCTCTTTTTCCTTTTGTGGATAATTTTCTAATTTATCGTATGAAGTTAGATTAATCTTATTCCAGTTTGCTTTGAATCTTTTGAATAACTGAATGTCAGGGCCTGATGAAGCCTGTAATGCAGGGGATACCACTGCTTCCAACATGATTTCAAGGATATGGTGTCGACAAGGACACCACAACAAATCTTTCTCCATTTTCTGTTCAATTAGGACACAAGCTCCGTTTTTACGACCTGTGTTCGATTTAGTTGTATCGAAACACATGCCTTTTACCTTATCTATTAGATTCCAATCAATGATCGCCTGATGTACTGCATTTGCAGTATCCTTTCCTGTGCCATGATCTATTTTTGGCACTCCAAGCAGTTGATCTTCTCCACTGCCAGAGATTAGGACTGGCAACCAATCAACAACCTCATTCCCAGTAATGTCTTCGAGGAGTTTGCCATCCCAATGAACAATCAAGGGTTTGTCAGCTTGAAATTCTTCTTTCAAGTTTTCACTGAACTTCTTTCTTGATTTCTGTCTTGCCCTGCGAATCGATGAGTAGCTAACATTGTAATTCTCTGGATCTTTTCCAACATTTGCGATCGTTGGAATAATTATTAAAGAGGCTGATCGGTCGCTGGTCTTAGCAACATCCAATGAGGAAAGCAGATTTTCATTCATAATCTTGAATTTTTTTCTTGGAAGGCCTCTTTTGGATGTTGAGGGCTGTTCCAGATGTACTTCTTCTTCCGTAGATGCAGGTGAATCACTTCAGGAACTGCTGCTGCTTGCAAGAACAACTGTTTCATCAAATGCACTTGATTCACGTAACCTTTTCTTATCCATTTTTTCATGTCTCTTCGCAGCTTCCTTTCGACGTTTTTCTTCATCCTTATGAACTGCCATCATTTTACCCTTTCGACCTTCCCTTTGTAGCCGTAGAAACTCTCTATCTTCTTCGATAGTTATTAACTCGTTAGCATTTGCATGCGCAATATCAAAGAGTCCATCCAATTTTTCTTTCCATGTATTCTCTTTCTCTATTGAAAACTTCGATTTTTTTTTCCTTTGCTCTTCTTCAGCCCTTGCCACTCATCATACAGTTTATTTAATTTCTTCACAACATTACATTTCTGGGTTGTTGGTATTCCTGCTCTCTGCCACACTTCCAATACATCATTAACGGTTGAAGTTAATGCTTCTCTGACGGTTTCATTCTTGACATGTTTATAATTCATGAATAAGGAAATTACTTCTTTCTTTGATGGAAGCTTACTTTGATTCAATTTATCTATTTGTTGACCAATCAGCCTGATATCTGTTGAGCTTCTTGATCTCATTTTCGTCACAATTAAGATACAGGAAATAGAAGAGAAATTGAGGCGGAGAGACTCACTGATATAGCACCTCTCCCGGACACTGTCACAAGCACCCTGCGACACCGATTTCCTTGAACGCTGTTTGCTGTTTGCTGTTTGCTCATATACGCATCACCTACCACTCTGCCTGCAGCAAACCTGCACAAAACCTGCAACCTGCAACAAACCTGCAACAAAAATAAGAAAATATTCAAAAAATTTGAGTTTACTCTAATTTTTTGTAATTTTCAAATTTTCAATTGGCGGGCGCGACCTCTGGATGTTATTTGTTTGACCTGGAATTTCTCACAGGGTGGTTTGTGACAAATTGGAACAAATGAGGGGGTATCCCTAAAAATCCACGATGGTCATGATTTGTGCATCACCCTAATATATATGTCCAGTGGTGTAGTGCTAAATAAAGAAGTGAGGGAACGCATTTTGAAAGTGTTACTCAGATGCGGGGGGGACAATGGCGAGCGCGGCGAGCCCATACAGCTGGGGGTCCAGGGGCACTGTAAGCGCCCCGGGAAATCTTTTGAAATCTGACCAATTTCAGGGATATTTTGATGTCATATGCACTGGATATTAGGATATATTCCAAGGTTGAAGATGCAGTATTTCCAGTGTCATTAGATATACGACATCCAGTACGATCAATAAAAATAGCTAACAACTGGAATGATTAACTAAAAAAAAGTTAACAACTGGTACGCCGTGGTGACTGTTTCACCAGATCTTTATAGGCTAGCATTGCCTCAGTCGAAGCTAAAAGAAATGAAGCAGTTAATGATTCTTTCTCATATTTCTTCTAGGGGTGGAAATTAAAATTTCATGACGTTAGAGATCTGTAAGTTCGGATTTATTTGAAATAGTGAGGGAACGCCGTTCCGTCTACCAAAAAAAGTAAGGGAACGCCGTTCCCACGCGTTCCCACAGCACTACACCACTGTATATGTCTATTTACGTGTTAACGATATATTTATTTTATTTATTACACGTATTTGTAAATATTTACCTTGAATAAATCGATATGTTTATTAAATAAATCGTGTTTCAATTAGCATTTCACTTTCTCCTTTGTGTGTGTGTGTGTGTGTGTGTGTGTGTGTGTGTGTGTGTGCGCGTATGTACAGGAGAAAGTTCTCAGCTCCCCCCTCTGTATGATCGATCAATGGTCACGTGACTCCTGCTACTACCTGGGCACAGTGGCGTATCAAGGGAGGGGCGAGAGGGGCGACCGCCCCGAGCGGCACTTCCCGAGGGGCGGCAAATTACTGTCAGGCGGGCGCAGTATGCAAAAATTTGGGTTTTTATGTTTTAAAATGCAACCCTCCAAAAAATTATATCTCATCATTGTCGCGCGTTATTTGTGTACAAAATATCCATGGTTTTGATGAAAAATCATCATTAAATGCTATATATGCCACCTCAATGCCACTATTTCCACAAATAGTTGCGTTAAATTTTCACATCGGAAAGGTTGCCAGCCCTATTTTTCAGACTTTCCCTATATTATTTAGGTTAGGCTTTGCATTCTTTGAGCTTTGATGATGTTAATAATTAATGGTTGTTTTATTTTGCAGATACCCTACTGAATTAGCAAACATGAGCAAACGACAGAGACTGAGTGGTGCTGCATACAAGAATCTTCGCGAAAAAAAAGAGGAGGAAGGCAAGCGTGCTGTTAAGCGATTTCATCAGTTAATGGGATTCTCAGACACACCTTCAGTGCCTTCTGGGAAGCAAGGAGATCAACCGCAATGTGATATATCTTTAGAGATAGATGTTCAAGCGGCAACTTCAAGTGAACCCCCAAATAATCAGGATCAACCCTCATCTACATCACAAAGTCATCCACCCACCCATCACCCACAGAGTCTGTTTAACGATTCTGGCAACTGGCCCGTTCCAATGACGGACAATTTTAGAATCGAACTCATTAAACGTGGACCATCACATTTGAAAAACATGAATGGACCCTTTCTAGCTGATTCAAACAATAGGTCAATGTCAAAAGTTTGGTATTTCAAAACTTTGGAAAATGGCGAAAAAATTGAAAGGTCATGGCTAATCTTCTCACCTTCAAAATGTAGCTTGCATTGCTTTTGCTGTCGTCTCTTCAACAACATCTCCAGTGCATTTGGAAAAGAAGAAGGATTTTTTGCCTGGAGGAAACTGAATCCAAGAGTACCTGAACATGAAAACAATCCATATCATACCCGATGCTTTGAACAATGGAAAGAGTTGTCTATGCGCCTTCAGTTGAATGCTACAATAGATAATGCACATCAGTTGCAAATAAAACATGCTACTGCTAAGTGGAAAGAAATACTGAGACGAATTTATGACTGCATCATGTTCTTGGCAAAACAAGATCTTGCATTCCGAGGGCACCGAGAGAACGTAAATGAAGAAGCTGGGCTAGCTGGCAATTCTGGAAACTTTTTGGAGTTAATAAAACTAATGGGGAAATATGACCCATTAATTAGGGAACATCTTACAAAAATACGAATGACTGACAAGATATCCACTACGTATTTGCCACCTAACATTCAAAATGAGTTCATCACACTAATCGGCTGTAATGTTCGAAAATGTATAATTGATAATGTGTCTAGTGCAAAGTACTTTGCAATAATTTTCGATAGTACACCAGATCAGAGCTGGGCATTTGCGGCATATTTTGCGGTACTGCGGTACTTGCGGTACCACCGCACTACCACCCCGGGCCCCCATAACGCAGTACCGCAAAGGATCGCTGAAAGTACCGCAGTACCGCTACCGCATTCAAATTTCCGCGTACCGGTTTGGTACCGGTTTGGTAGTGCAGCAGTACCGCAGTACCGCAATATGCCGCAAGTGCCCAGCTCTGCACCAGATATATCGCATATTGATCAGATGTCTCAGGTAATTCGCTATGTTTCGATTAAAGATGGTAATGTAGAGGTGAAGGAATCCTTTGTTGATTTTATTAAATTAGAGGGGAAGACTGCTGAGGTAGTTACTGATCTCATTGTCACTAAGCTCCGTGAGGATGGGCTGGATATCCAGAATTGTTATGGTCAAGGGTATGACAATGCTGCTACGATGGCAGGTATTCATCTTGGAGTTCAACGCAGAATTCTTGATGTTAGCAAACACGCTGTTTTCATTCCTTGCAATAACCACTCGCTGAACTTGGCTGGCGTTCATGCCGCGGGACTGAGTCCTAATGCTGTAACTTTCTTTGGAACAATTGAACGAATTTTCGTCTACTTTTCTTCCTCTACTCATCGTTGGGATGTCTTAACAAAACATTCCAAAATCACTGTCAAGCGAGTCTCTGATACGCGGTGGAGTGCTAAGTATGATGCTGTTTCTAGTCTTAAGAAGAACTTGACTCACGTTGTTAGTGCCTTGGAAGAACTGAGTGAAGGGGTCTCCGAAAATCTGGACACAAAGGGCGATGCTGAAGCTCTGCTGACCTCCATCATGTCATACATATTCATTGTGTACTTATTTTTCTGGGATCCAGTGCTGAAAGAAAACAATGATGCTCAGCTATATTTTCAAAGAAAGGGACTTGCTTGGACTAGTGTGCATTAAAAATGAACTCTTTATCCGTGTTTTTAACTAATGAACGAGAGGCAGTAGTATCAAACGCTGCAGATGCCGCCGAAGAGTTCTGTAATGAAATGGATATCAGTATAGACCGCAGAGTCAGGAGACGGAGAAGAATGCCTGGAGAGCAAGCTCGTGATGCTGGATTGACCGTGCAAGAGGATGTACGCAGAGAATTTTTTGAAATCATGGATCGTTTATTAGCAGAAATTGAAAAACGCACAGTTTGTCTTAAAAACATGAATGATCGCTTTGAATTTCTGTCTCCTTCGTACCTTTTGAATCAGTCCAAAGATGAAGAAATTAATACCAAGATCAATAATTTTTCTTCCATCTACAATGACATTAATCCAGGAAGTCTACTGGAAGAAATAAAGCGTTTGCGCAGACATTTGCTCAGTTTCGAAAGCATAAGCGTCGACGATGATCCAAAGAACTGGGATATGTTAAAACTACTTCAGTGGATCGTTAAATGGGATCTAGTGGAATCTTTACCTCATATAACAATTGCCCTCCGGATCTGTCTAACTACATGCATGTCCGTGGCAAGTTGCGAACGAAGTTTCTCGAAACTGAAACTTATAAAAACTTACCTCAGGTCAACTATAAGTCAATCTAGACTGAGCAATTTGGCGATTATTTCAATTGAACGCGAAGTTGCAGAGACAATGGACATAGAAAAAATCATTCATGAATTTTCTGTTATGAAAGTTCAAAAATTTAACTAGGCATTATACATTATATAGTTATTGTTAAAATTATGTAGTGTATTATGTACGGTACATTATGTAGTATTGTTAAAATTGAAGTTGCTTTATTTAAGTTTACACTTCTAAACAAAACTTTTATTGGAAGAAATTTTTGTAAAGGAATTGTTTTTAAAATTAAAAATTGTTGCAGGGGGGGGCGGCGTTGGCATTTTCGCCCCGAGCGGCAAAAAGTATTGGTACGCCTCTGCCTTGGCATATCTCTACCACTGCGTGCTCAGTTGACCGTTATAAGCCCTGGAGCTTAGACGTGCATTTGAAGAAATCCCACGTAGACAAAAAATAGTAATGGCTACCTTTGTTATTGCGTGTTCGACGTTTATGAAGTGGTATTCGGCAAAGTGTGAAGATATGGTAGATACTCAAAGACTCCCTTTCCCTCCCTCCTTCGATACTTTTAAGGTTGCACTGAACCTTGCGAAGCTTGAGGAACAAGAGGTACAAATACTCTACGGGTATTCTGGCGAGAGCATTGCAGGATTTCGTGGTAAAGCGATGTATTGAACTATCATATGTTGGAGGACTAAACTTTATAAAAGCTTACATATACCGTGAAGTGGAAGAAACAACACGTGCAGAAGAGAAGCAACGCTTATGGTTAGTGAGTATGTTGATGAGTGGTGTGACAATCGGTATTATGTCATGTTGCATCATACCTAGTACTCCTACCCTGCGGCTGAGACTGTAAATCTTGTCATAATGGAGAATTTGAAGTATTTTTACCACTAGATTAATATATATCATCACGAGGTTTGTAGTGAGGTTGTGGCTAAAGGCCTGCTGAGTTTTTAATAGAATTTAGAGACGAGTATTGTCTGCTAAGCAAAAAGGAAAAATATGAGCATATGTTTCCCTCAAATAGTGCGCCGAAGTGTGAATAAAATGTGTTTAGTTCGTGAAAATCCCCCTGAAAGAAAATGTCTGGTGCGCATTCTAAGGGGGGGGGGGAGCGATAAAAGAAAAACCGGTATTGCTTCATGTATCGCAGATGGAAAATTTCTCAAACACCTGCCTAGTATAATGGGATACAAGTATTCACATGAATCTTTCACGTTAGAACAACGCCGTACACGATTCATCAACTTATGGTGTGACTCGCTCCTCCACACCTCCCTTCGAGTCGATCCGCCCAACTGTGGCTCATAGTTATCTCAGTTTGAACCGACTGGACGTGCACTCCTCAAAAAAGAATACGATGGAGCTTCCTTTGAGCAGCATTCTCAATGCCGTGTACGATGTGTCCGTGACGAAGTCATTGCGCGTGTTCAGGCGTGAAACCGATGCCATTAACTATGTACTTGAAACGACTTGTAGACAAACGAACTCTGATAAAGGGAATGTTGTTTATTTAAGTGTTGAGGGGATGAATAGAGTGTTCGTGGTAGTTGAGAAGTGGAACGAGGATCATTATAAAATAGCTGCAGGTGTAGGTACAAGAAGAGAACAGATTAGTGATGACCCCTCATATGCCATTATTTGTACGTTGTGTATAAATAACGATCAGCCATGCATTGATATACGATTGATGTGGAAGAATGCTTCTGATAATAACGTTCTTGTCCATACGCGAAACGGTTTCATCCTCGACAGAATGTTTGAAATCGTCGGTTTCCGCAAGCTGTAGCCTATATTAGACGTGCGTGTTACGGATTTGCTTTATTTTGATACGGTTCTTGAATATGCATACACCGCTCTGCTCAACGGGTTTACCGAGTGTAGGACTGAACGAGGCGAGAATGGTCTAGAGCTGGATGCTTATTTAGAAGGTTTAGACTCTTCGAAACATCATAAACTTTGGTACAAAGGACTTGAGCGGTACAGGGCAGAGCTCACCTACACCGTTCACCCTGAAGAATTGTATCTTTATATAATGAGCAGTTGTTACGACTTAGAGGATTATTTCAACTGCCGCTATGAATTGTGAAGATGAGTTCACGATTGAAAAGCTCGGATCGGTAAGAATAAACCCTCGATTGGAAAGGAGTGTTTATAAACTTGAATTTAATAATGATGTGGTAACGATGACCTCTCTGTACGTTAGGGTGTATCATACTCAGGTCGAATACTGAAAAACTTGGAATTTCAAGATTGGCAGTATGTATTCCTATGTAAAACTGAATTTTAAGAGTATTTCGACGTCTGCAACTTTTGCGAAAAATCGCATTTAAGTGTTCAAAATCATACTTTTTTGTCGAAGAATGGGATTTTTGGCCAAATTCAAAGACTTAGTAGCCTCAAATGACCTCCATATGTTCCATATTGCTCACATACACCCTTAAGCATTTCTAGGGGCAGGCTTGGACCCATTTAAGATCAGCCAAAGTGGTTCATAACCCCTAAAATAACTAAAATCACCCAAAATGGCCCAAAAATAAGGAACTGTATGATTTTTAGTCTCCTACACACCACATTTCGCGGCTGTTCTCTTCATCAGGCAGAATCTTTTTGTTCTTCTTTCTTGGTCTTGCATTTTCTTTTTTTTAGGAACGTCTCCACCAATTTTTATTTATTTTCTTTTTGGCATCACTGAGTGTGATGGCAGCTGCCCCCACCTTTCCGCAAGCTGCTGTGACGTTCAACCTTTTTTTTGCAATTGCAATTCTTCTTTAATATTTGTATAAATCCCTCCACCACCCACAGCTTGTAATAATATGCTGGTCAACTGAATGTTTTAAGATTTTTTCTTCTGAAAGCATCTTGATTTGTCTAGCAGGTCTTGTAGAGATCTAAAACATGTTCATAATGTCTTGCTTTGGCTTGAAAACTGGCACCAATTCTCTGTGATTGATCCTAGCACAAACGAAACCATCTCTTCTCTCTTGCCCATACACTGCATGAACTGCAGCTGAAACTTCCTGGACTGCTCTTTCACAGCTTTGAGTGTGAACTGAGAAGTTCTCAACTTCAAGTGGAGACCTGAGAAGCTCCTCAACTTCTCTTGACATCTTACAAGTGAAGAGTGGCTCATACATTTTCTCCTTATCCCAATTAATCAGAGTAATTGGAGAAGTATGTAGAATCAAAATTCAGTTTAGGGATTCTATGAGTTCTCAGACTCATGTCTCCATATTCAGACTTATCGCTGATCGTCTTGATCATCTCAACTGCGCCATGCACTCTCCTCCTCATCCTGACTTCAGAGGCCTGGCTTCTCAGCAGTCCCAGAGCGGTCACAATATGGTGAGGTTTATACCTCATGTGGTGCTTCATCTTGATCTCAAAATACATCTTGAAGTAGAAGTCCAGGCAGAACTTCAGCAGCACCTCCAGCTTCTTCAACACCTCCCCCTTCAGACCATGCTGCCTCATCCACATCATTAACAGAGCCTCACCTGTAGTCAGTCAGCGTGACTGATTTAGTGGGCCACACTTCAAACCAGCAAATTCCTTGCTCAAATCTCCTGTCTTGAGAGCTTCGCTCAGTAGGTAGCAGTTCTTCTGGTCAGTGCTAAGGTTCTGTACAATGTCTTCTGCCAGTTCAATTATATCTTCTTCTCATGGCAGAGCCTTAAAGTCTTCTAAGCCAACTGGCGGATTTCGAGTTCTAAGCCAAGTGATGCTACCTAAGCTCTCATTAAGCGTCTGCATCTCGCAGACGCTGGATGGTCTCTTCATCTCTCTCCTTCTCTCTCTTTGAGGTAAGGTATACCCCTTTGTGGGGGTGAGGCCGTCCCACTTCTCCCCCAAAGAGTTTAGGTGGACACCCCCCTTTTTGTGGCACCCTAGGGGTGGCACTGGTGGGTTGGTATTTTGCAACAAGGGGTGAGGTGAGTGGCACTGGCACTCATTTGATCAACATTACAATTGCATATGCACTCGTCCATTTTGCAGCCATACTACTGGAGTTTACAGATGAAAAGAAGGACCAACACAACAGCAAACATTTTCGTTTACGTAATCATTGTGTATTTACCAGCTGAGGTAATTTTAATTTAATTTAATTTAATTTTAATGATTTTAATTCCTTTTTGTATTGATGTAATTTTAATTATTTATTCTTATTTTTATTTTAATGTTTTAAGGTTCATAATTCAATGATGACAAAAGATTTGGCGAAAGGTTTGAAGTACAAATAATAAACGAAAATGTTTTCTGTTGTGTTGGTCCTTCTATTCATATATATATATATACACCCGGCCCCGGGTTCGAGACTCGGTGACGGCAGCCGGCGCGCAGTAAAACCCAGCTGTTCATCCTTGCACACAATAAAGAAAGTGGTTGGTAGATAAATGGGTACCCTGGGTGGCCTAGTGGTTAAGACGGTGGGCTGCTGGTGAGGCGTGGTTCGGATTCCACGTTAAACTGTAGGTCTAAGGTGGAGTAAAAAGCTTGACCTTCGTCAATATGAGGGGGACTGTAGACACCAATCCACTAAGGAAGTATTCCTAGGGGTGGTGACGTCAGACAGAAGAGAGGGAGTGCTAGAACTCCCATTTTTCCTGTCACTGTCCTCCTTAGCTGATCTTTTTTCGTGTCTCATCTAACGCTGTGAGCAGTCCAGCCTACTCCCGAACACACACTTCTCTCCATATTTTTCATTATACATGCATCTTACACACTGCATAATCTTTTCAAAATTTAAAAAAAAAAATGGCAACAACTTTAGGAGCATCTGAGTTCCCTGGGGAGGTGACCATAAATCTCGCCACTTCTGGCTCACCCGCTGCTGATACCAGGAACGCAGACCTGGGCAGCGGGGATGGATCTCCACCCGTCCATTCGAGATGTTCTGGGCCTTTGCCTGATTTATTTTTTATAAACTTCTGGAACATTCATGGCCTTTCCTCAAATTTTCAATTTGTTCAACACCACCTCTCCTCCTCTAACCCTCACCTTCTCTTCCTCACTGAAATTCAGGTGTCTGGGACGACTAACAGCAACTCGTTTTCTGTACTCTCTTACTTTCTCCATACTCAATTTTCCTCCAAAGGTGGATGTTGCGATTTGTTGCGTATATGTACACAATAAGTCAAATAACCTAAATTGTTCTCGTATTCCCGAACTCGAATCCAACAAATCTAATACCTTCTGGCTATGGCTTTCATGCCATTCTCAAACTAAATAAATCTGCGCTGTCTTCCTTTCTCCTAATTCTACTGACTCTAAAATTCTTTGACCACCTCACTTCCAAAGTGGAATACATGCTATCTCACTTTCCTTTTGCTAAAATCTCTTTTAGGATATTTCAATGGTCACCACCATTTTTGGCTTTTCTCTTATTTCACTAACATCCGTGGTGAACTAGCTTGCAACTTATGTATCCTGAATGACCTAGAGCAGAATATAAAGAACCCTACTCATATCTCCGATCGCCTTCGAGATCGGCCCATCATTCTGGATTTATTTCTCACCTCTCATCCTTCTTCTTACTCTGTCAAACTTTTTACTCCGTTAGGCTCCTCCGACCACAATCTTATATCTGTTTCCTATCCTATCGCTCCAATTTCGCCAGGGACGATTCCGGTCCATCTCCATCTCCTCGCTCCCTCTGACTTTATTATGTCTGAAATTAGAATCTTTCCCAAAGATGTTCTTTCTGCCCTATCTAGGCTAAACTCTCGGAAGGTGTACGGTCCTGATGGTGTCCCAACTGTTGTTCTCAAAAACTGTGCTCCTGTGAGATAAACTAGGCAAACTCTTTCATCTTTGTCTTTCATCTGGAACTTTTCCTTCCTGCTGAAAGTTCGCTTTCATTTAGCCTGTCCCAGAAAAGGGTGACTGCTCTCAGCCCTCCAACTATCGTCGAATTGCTTTGATTTCTTGCCTTTCTAAAGTTTTTGAATATATCCTTAATAGGAAGATTTTAAACACCTCTCTTCTCACAATCTTCTTTCAGATCGTCAGTATAGGTTCCGCAAGGGACGCTCTTCTGGCTATTTTCTTGCATATTTCTTTGACTCTTGGTCATCCTCCTTTCGAGATTTTGGTGAAACTTTTGATATTACGCTTGATATATCGAAAGCTTCTGATAGAGTCTGGCACAAATCTTTAATTTCGAAACTGCCCTCCTTCGGCTTCTATCCTTCTATCTGTGCCTTCATCTCTGATTTCCTTTCTGGCCGATCTATAGCTGCAGTAGATGGCCACTATTCTTCTCCAAAAGCTATCAACAGTGGTGCTCCTCATGGTTCTGTCCTGTCACCCACTCTTTTCCTTTTATTTATTAATGATCTTTTAATTCTCACTTACTACTCTATTCACTCCTATGCCGATGATTCCACTCTTCACATCTCCACCCGCTTCGCAAAACGTCCACTGCATGATTCGCGTAGGACGGCTATGATACACCTGACCTCTGATCTTTCTGCCATTTCTGATTGGGGCGGAAAAGTGATAATAATAGTCTCAACAAAAATAATAATAATAGCAATAATGATAATAAATACACTATAAAGCTTACAAAATCTTACATATTTAATATGACATTAATATATTTACAGTACTCTTATCTGAATATACCCTCGAAAACATGGAGTCTTTTTAGACAAAATTAATGGCATTTATGATAATAAAAACCCACTCTAATAGACAGAGTTTATTTCCACAACAGTTTCGATGCCCACTGGTATCCTCTTCGGGTGGATACAGAAAAACGAATGAACCAAAAAAAAAGAGGGAAAACAGTCCAGAGACCATTAAGAAATTCGCACCGAGGTTAGATCCCGTTCTCCCGACACTGGAAGGGCATTTTTATTAAAGGGACCCGCTTATAAGTACATTCGCACAAATTTAAAACTATTGTCTTGTTCTATACATACAGATTCTATTATTTTTTTTACATAATTATTACATTTATTATTAAATTTATTACATTTAATATTGCATTATTATTTATTACAGAAATTATAAATTTATTATTACATTGATTATTACATTGTTGTTTATTATACAGAAATTATAAACCGAAAAACGAATGAAAAAGGCGAGAAGGAAACAATCCAGAGACCATTAAGAAATTCTCACCTAGGCTAGATCCCCTTCCCCCGACCCCAGAAGGGCATTTTTATTAAAGGGTCCCGCTTATAAGTACATTTGCACAAATTAAAACTATCTTCTTGTTTTATTTTATACATACAGATTCTATTATTTTGTCATAATTGCTGCATTTATTATTGCATTTACATTTTTTAACATTTATTATTATTACCTTTACACTAATTATTACATTTATTTTATTAACTTTATTATTACATTTATTGCATTTATATTTATTTCCACATTTATTATTTCCATTATTACATTTACATTTACGTTTATTATTCCATTTACATTTTACCGAAAAAAAAACGAATGAACCAAAAGCGAGTAAGGAAACAATCCAGAGACCTTTAAGAAATTCACACTTAGGTTAGAACCTGTTCACCCGACTCCGTAAGGGATTTTTTGACCAAGAATCTCATTAAAGGGTCCAAGTTATAAGTACCTTCGCACAAATTAAAATTATCTTCTTGTTCTATACATACATATTCTATTATTTTTCTTTTGACATAATTATTACATTTATAAAGTACCTTACTTGATTCCCAATCTATAGCATGATTATTTTGGCTGGCGTGATAAAAAATGGCATTATTAGTATTACAACTTTTGAAGGCATATTTGTGTTATTTAATACGGGTTTCAATATTTCTTCCAGTTTCTCCTACGTATACTAAATCACAACTTTTACAGGGAATGCTGTAGACACAGGCTTGTTCCTGTTTTGCAGCGCTATTCCTAACCAATTTACTTTTCACGGTAGACGAATATTTGAACGCCAAAGCCAACTTAAAATCTTTCGTTAACGGTTTTACTCTTTCTAAGCTGGCACTGTAAGGCAAACTCACATATTGTTTTTGGTTAACTGAAGGTTCCCGAGGGGCATAAAAAGATTTTCTGGCTTTAAAATACGCCTTTCTGATAAACCACTCAGGATATTTTAAATCCTTAAAAATGTTCCAAATCTTTGAATTTTCCTGGTCCAGCAAATGTGGGCTACACATCCTAAGTGCTCTTAGAAACATGGAAGAAATAATTGAGCTTTTAACCCCTTCATCATGATATGAAAAATAATGAATGTACGAATTACAATGAGTAGGTTTTCTATAGACCGTGAAATTGGGCTTTCCGCTTTCGTTAATGACCAAAACATCTAGAAAAGGTAATTGTTTGTCGTTCTCCCATTCATATTTAAATTTAATAGAGGGAACAAGATTATTTAATGAGTGAAAGAAAGTGTCAAAGTTGTTCCAGTGGTCAGGCCAAAATGAGAAAATATCATCTACATAACGAAACCAAATTAGATTCCTGGGACATATTGTTTGCAACAATTCCGACTCATAATATTCCATGTATAATGTACTCAGTATTGGGGATAAAGGGGACCCCATTCCCATACCAAAACGTTGCAAATAAAATTCTTCACCGAAAGAGAAGGCATTATTGGTGACACAGAGTTTTATCAGTTCTAAAAATACAGATGTGGGCATGCCTAGTTCTACGTTACATGTTGGCAATTTTCTATCTAAAAAACTAAGTACATCATGAATGGGAACTTTCGTAAACAAGGACTCAACGTCAAAACTGATCATTCTGCCCCGTTTTAAATGTAAGGTCAACTTTGTTAATAAAGTCACAGAAATTAGTGATGTGTAAGCCTGAAAATTTACCAACTAATGGGGACAATTTATCTGCAAAAAATTTAGATAACCTGTAACTAAAGGAACCCCTGTGTGAAATAATGGGACGGAGTGGTATATTAATCTTATGGGTTTTGGGTAAGCCGTAAATGTGGGGGAGTTTGGGGTTAATCTGTAGAAATCTTTTAGGGTCAATCGCCGGGACATCTTTTAATAAGTTCCTGATAGTTTTGTTGAATTCAGCAGAAAGACGCTTTAGGGGGGACGATCTCACTTCGGTGTAGGTGAATTCATCACTAAATAACGCTTCCATTTTTTGTTTATAATCACACTTGCCCAAAATAACGACAGTGTTACTTTTGTCCGCTTTAATGACAAATATTGCTTCGTTCTTCCTGAGTTTGTCTAAAGCTAACCGGAATCTTTTGGGAATCGAGTCCAGTGAGTTGAAATGTTCCAGAAACTTGCTCAAAATCAAACCATTTAAACACGGAATATCCACCCTGGAATTAACTACGGAAGACACAAAATCTAAAACAATGTTTTTATCGGGTTTAAGGGCAAAGGACAGCCCTAAATTAAGAACGTCCTTTTCGGATTTGGATAAGACATATGCCGATAAATTTAAAACGGAACCTTCCACCGCACACTTTGACCAAGCACTTTCATCACATAAATTGGATAGCTTTCTGTGAAGTCGTTGTTCAGTGCGTCTAGTCTCCACATCGCATTCATAATCTGCAGTTTCAAGCAGCGCCACAAGTAGTTCACACGACAAATGCGATTTAAGGACGCGTAGACAATTTCTTAGTTTGAAATACGTATGGTCAATCTCTCTTTTAACACACGGAATACGTTCCTTCAAAATTTCCCTGGCAAAATTCGGAAACGGTGTATGATCTTTCCTGAAGGTAAACGGTATCAAGGACTTCGGGCACACATGCTCCACTAAATACTCTTGCAGGAACTTGAGTTGCAGCTTCTTGATCTTCACAGCCACTAGTGTTTTTTCATATAGACGATAGGAAGATACAAGTTGGGGAAAGGTAACTAAGAAGAAGGCGAATAGATGGCGCCTGATCGTGGGATCCATAATAAATGCAAAAAACTTCACTTTTTTCTACGTGAAGGTCAAAATTTGATAATAAAAACCCACTCTAATAGACAGAGTTTATTTCCACAACAGTTTCGATGCCCACTGGCATCCTCTTCGGGTGGATACAGAAAAACGAATGAACCAAAAACAAGAGGGAAAACAGTCCAGGGACCATTAAGAAATTCGCACCTAGGTTAGATCCCGTTCTCCCGACACTGGAAGGGCATTTCTATTAAAGGGACCCGCTTGCAAGTACATTCGCACAAATTTAAAACTATCTTCTTGTTCTATACATACACATTCTATTATTTTTTTAACATAATTATTACATTTAATATTGCATTATTATTTAGTACAGAAATTGTAAATTTATTATTACATTGATTATTACATTGTTGTTTATTATACAGAAATTATAAACCGAAAAACGAATGAAAAAGGCGAGAAGGAAACAATCCAGAGACCATTAATAAATTCTCACCTAGGCTAGATCCCGTTCCCCCCACCCCAAAAGGGCATTTTTTTATTAAAGGGTCCCGCTTATAAGTACATTCGCACACATTAAAACTATCTTCTTGTTCTATACATACAGATTCTATTATTTTGACATAATTACTGCATTTATTATTGCATTTACATTTTTTAACATTTATTATTATTACCTTTACACCAATTATTACATTTATTTTATTACCTTTATTATTACACTTATTGCATTTATATTTATTTCCACATTTATTACTTCCATTATTACATTTATATTTACGTTTATTATTCCATTTACATTTTATCGAAAAAAAAACCGAATGAACCAAAAGCGAGTAAGGAAACAATCCAGAGACCTTTAAGAAATTCACACTTAGGTTAGAATCCGTTCACCCGAATCGGTAAGGGATTTTTTTGACCAAGAATCTCATTAAAGGGTCCAACTTATAAGTACCTTCGCACAAATTAAAACTCCCCCACATTTACGGCTTACCCAAAACCCATAAGATTAATATACCACACCGTCCCATTATTTCACATAGGGGTTCCTTTAGTTACAGGTTATCTAAATTTCTTGCAGATAAATTGTCCCCATTAGTTGGTAAATTTTCAGGCTCGCACATCACTAATTCCTGTGACTTTATTAACAAAGTTGACCTTACATTTAAAATGGGGCAGAATGATCAGTTTTGACGTTGAGCCCTTATTTACGAAAGTTCCCATTCATGATGTACAAAAATATGTATATAAAAATAAAATGCGGTTGTATTAAAGCAAGAACATATGTAAGAACGTGATATTATAGTACCTATATGCATCCATAGAGAGAGTGTAGAGTTGAAAGTTAGAAAATTATTGAATTACAAAAACTTAAAATTAAAAATTAAATTAAAAAATAAAAATTATATCATTATAAACTCTTAAAATTAATGACTAGAATTTAAAGGACTATGAGAATAGCAAAATTATAAGATTATAATGATTATAAACTTAAACAATTTGAAGACAGCATAAATTTATGAAATTTTTAAAATTATTATTACATATAAAAGTAATTATACATAATGAAAGGTTATTTAGTGACAGGTTTACTTAACACACGGGTTATACTGAAATCAATCTATTTGTAGATGGCGCCGAAAGTTGTTGAAGTCATGTTGAGTATGAACCGACATTCTTTGTCCTTCCTGGGACTTACAGGCATATACAGGGTGTTTCACAACCGGTGTGCCATACTTTGGGGGTTCATTTTGGGTGATATCGAGTAAAAAGGGTAATACAACATAGGTGCTATTTCCAACCGTTGCGGAGCTACGGACGTTTTGAGATGTGCAAACAACACATCCCTACTTGTGTGTAATTCGGTAGACGGAAGCACTGCTGGCAGTTTCGGTTAACGAAGTTACCACTAATAATCCTCTGTTTTTTCCTTTCAGTTGGTTCCGATCAGTGGTGCGAGACACTGTGTTGCGCTAAGGTGAACAATCAAAATGAATCAACAGTTCACACCCGCTGAATACGCTGATATCTATTTCATTTATGGATTTTGTGGTGGTAACAGCAGAGCGGCAGTTGAGAAATATCGAAGACAGTTTCCGAACCCCCGAATACCGAACAGGCGTGTTTAGTAACACACACCAGAGATTAAGGGAAACAGGGACAATTTTTCCAAGTAACCAAGAACATGTAATACGACGGCCCGTTGCTGTGGAGGAGCGCATACCGGACCTAGTACAACGTAGCCCAACTGCCAGTGTTCGAAGGATTTCTAGACGAATTGGTGAATCCGCATCGCGTGTATGACGAGCCATACATGATGAGGGTTTGCATCCCTATCATTTGCAACGTGTTCAAGCTCTTCAGCCGGATGATTACGATAAACGTGTTCAATTTTGCTAGTGGATACTTTATTGGTTATGCATCGCCAAATTCTTAATCGCACACTGGTTAGTAATGAAGCACAATTCATTCGGAATGGAATTAACAATAAGCGAAATTCCCACTTGTGGCCCGCCAATAATCCCCACGGTATCGTTGAAGGAAACTTTCAACATCGATTCTCGGTGAATGTTTGGTGCAGTGTAATTGGAGGCCAGCTGATTGGACCGTTCGTTTTGGAACAACGATTAACTGCTAATATTTATCTGAACTTCCTGACGAACGAATTGCCGCTTTTGATGGAGGACGTGCCCTTGGAGACAAGGCGCAGAATGTTCTTTCAGCACGATGGGGCGTCACCACATTTTGGTCAGCGGTACGGGAATCGTTGGATTGGTCGTGCTGGTCCATTATCGTGGCCCCCGAGATCTCCGGACCTATCCCCATTAGATTTCTTTTTATGGGGCTTTTTGAAAGAGCTGGTCTACAAGACCAAAGTACAAACGAAAGAGGAGCTCTTGCGTCGGATTATGGATGCCGCTGCTTACATACGAGAACACCCCGAAATGATTCAATGGGCATTGGACTCTTCTTTGGAACTAGCAAGGCTGTGCATTGAAAACCGAGGCGGACAATTTGAACATTTATGAGGTGTTATCTCATAAAATGTAGCAATAAATACATCAGATTAATACCCTCGTTTATTTTTTTCCATGCACCTTAAAACGTCCGTAGCTCTGCAACGGTTGGAAATAGCACCGATGTTGTATTAACTTTTTTACTCGATATTACCCTACAAATCACCCCCTAAAGTATGGCAGACCGGTTGTGAAACATCCTATATTATACCGTCCCGTACATAACAGGAATAAATTGTTTTTTCTTTTTAAAGTTTTAATAGTTTATCAAATATATATTTTCTATATTCACAGAGTGATTCAATAATATATACAGTATATTAGGTTTCATGTTTATAACTACACTTCTTATTTCCGATTTTTAAAGCCGGCCACTCAATTTGAATTTTATGATTCTTTTTTCAGTGTCAGTATTATTTTTCCCGACTCGATGTGCTCCGTAATGACATTTAGGAATGTTTATACAGAATTTTCCTATGATGGCATTTCTAACAATTTCAGTCGAGTTTTCACTTGGGGAGCCTTGAGGGACTCCAGGTCCACCGATAAAGTATAGGGTTTCGTGAGTGTCCTGTTTGAGGTCACTGTTTAATCTCTCATTTTCCTCTGCTTGGTTTTGTAGTCTATCTTCTGTCGTGGATACTCTCATTATGAGCGTTTATACACTGTTTTAGTTCTTTGTTTTCTTCTAATTTGTCTATTCTTTCATCCTTTTCTGTCAAGTAGTTTAGGATAAAAGATAGGTACGATTCCATATATAAAGCAAATTGTTTATTATCACCGGCAAACGCCTGGCATTCCCGCCTTTTATTCGCTTTGAATTCTTCGATCCGTTGACGGAGAGAGAGATCTCTCCGAGGTGGGGTAAGCCGCGTTTGATGTGGAGGGAGAAGGCACCTTCTCCTTTTCCCTCATGGGGACTCCTGGAGATGAGGGAATGGGGGATGCCTCTTATTATTTTTGTTGTTGTTGTTGTTGATTTTTGTTCCATCTTTTTGCCATTTTTGTAAAAGTAAGTTATTCACTTGAAATTTAGATATTTGTTGATAGTTTTTGGAAGACTTAATGAGAGAATTTGTCTAGATTTTTAGATAACGTTCTTGCTTTGCATTAAGTTTTTATTCACACATGTAGTTCAAATTTAGTCGTTCGTTTGTATGTCTACAGGATCATCCGTTTGCTCGTGCGTATGTTTGTTATTTCAGGTTCATGGGTACAGCTTGTGGCCCTGTAGGAGGACAATGAAGATAGTGCTAGATGTTGCTAGAACATTTTTAAGATATTTTTTATGTAATATTAATTAAGTAATATAGATTACACTGTGTAACACTGATTCTGTTTATATAGAATTTTCTGTTTTTAATGCATTTGTGGGCGCTGAGTCCAAATCTGGCCTTGATTTGTGTGTATCATCAATGGTTTCAGAGATAATCCATTTTTCATGTTTTACCAGTATAATGTTATTATGGGCGCAGCAATATCAGAATAATCAGGAATTGTTGAGAACAATCCGGATGTTCGTTGACAGTTTCTTGCTCTAGAAATTGCCTGAAACTTCCACTGTGCTATATAAAGAAGAGCGCAAAGTCTGAGAAGTCAGTAAGTGTGAGCACACAAAGAAGCAGGTTGTTTGTCTGATGGTTACCAACACTGAGGTACTGTGTTTCTGTGCTTCTCTGTGCTGCCGATTTGAGTGTTATCGATCCTTTTTTATTGCGAACATTATTTCAGTGTTGTGAATACATCTTTTATCTGGAATCTGGAATCTGTTGCAGATTTAATAACTCTTCTCTCTATATCTGCAGGTTATGGTTAATGTAGTACAGTTTGGTAAAGAGAATGGCAACTAGAGCTTGTAAACACTCGCCGGATATATTCTGCTACGTTTGAAGGTATTACATAGGCCCCAAGCAAGTATCGCACAAGATTGTGAAAGGCACCAAGTTCTGGATCGCGTATCGGCTCTATTTTGGTATGTCTATGGGTGACCAAGATAAGCCCTGGGCACCCCATGTGATTTGTGGAAGCTGCCGCTCCACACTTGAAGGGTGGCTGCGGGGAGTACGCAAGGCAATGCCCTTTCCGGTACCCAGATGTTTCTAAGTATAGGAAAATTAAAGGAAGGCAGACTCTTCAGTATCCAAGCATAGCGTCGTCCATAGCTCCTGTACCACATGGCGAAGGTCTTCCAATACCACGTCCACCAGAACAGGTATCTATCCATTACTTTACCTTCTGTATTTACAGAGTGTGGGTCATTATGTGCCGATTTTTCTTAGTGCTGATGCTCTTCTACATATATAGCTATGCCTATATTTTGTTTCTTTGCTTTGCAGGTTGAAAACGAGGATGCAGCTAGCTCATCTGAGATGTCGGCTGGTGAGGACAGTCATGATGAAGAATATACAGTAACTTACAGTACAAACCCTCACTTTCCAAATCAGAGGGAATTGGACGACTTAATTAGAGATTTGGGTCTGATGAAATGAGGGTCTGAGCTTCTGACCTCCAGACTCAAAGAGTGGAATTTGCTTGGAGAAGACTGCAAAAGCAGTGTATACCGAAAGCGGCATGAAGAGTTTGCAAGGTTCTACGATGTCAATGGCTCTCTCTGTTATTGCAGCGAGGTTAATGGTCTATTCACAGCTATTGGGTTAACACATATACCCTCAGAGTGGCGCCTGTTTATTGACAGTTCAACTCGGAGTTTAAAAGCTGTTCTACTCCACAATGGGAACAAATATCGATCTATACCAGTTGCACATTCTGTTCAAATGAAAGAAGACTATGAAAATGTTAAACAACTGCTCACTCAAATCAGGTATGAACAATATAACTGGGACCTGTGTGGTGATTTCAAAGTGATTAGTTTCCTGTTAGGTTTACAAGGAGGGTTTACTAAATATTCATGTTTTCTTTGCCTGTGGGATAGCAGGGCTTCAACTGAGCACTATAAAACAGTTCAGTGGCCTCCACGTGAAGGACTGCAACCAAGAAAGTACAATGTACTCAGGGAACCTCTTGTGAAGCCTGACATAGTTCTGCTACCACCTCTCCATATTAAGTTGGGTCTAATTAAGCAGTTTGTAACTGCGTTAGATTTTGGAGGTGAAGTTTTCCAACAGATTCGGGTCATGTTCCCTAAACTCTCTGAGGCCAAAGTCAAGGCTGGCATCTTTGTATGACCACAAGTCAAGGCGCTGTTGAATTCAAAGAACCTTGAAGCCAAGATGACTCCGATCGAAAGAGAGGCTTGATGTGCTTTCCGTGATGTGGTTCGTGGGTTTTCAGGCAACCATAAAGCACCAAACTATAAGGAGTTAGTGTCAAACTTGATTAAGTGCTATGGCAAAATGGGGTGCCGTATGTCTTTAAAATTACACTATCTGCATTCACATCTAGACTTTTTTCGTGATAACCTGGGCGATGTGAGTGAAGAACATGGCGAAAGATTCCATCAAGATATTCAAACGATGGAGAAAAGGTACCAGGGCCATTGGGATGCTTCCATGATGGGAGACTACGTATGGTCGCTGATCAGAAAGGATAAGAATGTTCATACGCGGAAGTCGCGTTCTTCAGTGCATTTTTAAGGAACGCACATTGCATAACGAGGCTTGTTATTCTCTTATCGGTTCTCCTCATGATATATATTATATCCTTTGCACCATTTTGGGTTTGTCAAACAATTTTGGCTCAATAAACATTAATTTCCAATAGTGTTTTTATTGTCAGAAAATATTTATGTTAGCCTTCTTTATATACTTTGCCATATGAAAAGTGTGATAACCTATATTTTTGAAACGGTTGATGATAGAGCAAAACCAATATCATTTTCGGAATCAGCGGCCCGAAATCATTAAGAAACGACAGAAAAATCACAATAAACAGAAAATGTTTCAAATTTTGTTACCCAGTGTTATCTGATAAGATTGTAACTGTAATCTTGGCACGTTTACAATTTTGTTGGAGCAGCAACACAGTAGTTAACAGACTTTAAAAAACTGTTAATTTTAATACGAAGGAGCAAGAAAATGACAAATGACTAACACCATTTCGCGCATAATATGAGTGGAAGTAATTTGGATGATCTTTTTTAATTTTCGAACTCTTTTGAGCAAATCTTGCTTAAATTTTGTAAGGTAGTCTTTTGCATAAACACAAGGCTTTTTTTTGTATACACTGTGACACAATTTCATTCTTTACGTCGGCACTCTTTATCAGCACTTAATCGGTTTTTTTGATGTTTGATTTTGGCCTCCCGAATCCGGATGCTTTAGTAATTATATCTTGGCTGACGGAGTAGTTGAGGTGGATCTGGAGAGTCCCAATCACTATCCCTTTGCAGTTTTCGCCCTGGGTGCCCACAGGGAGAAAAGGACCACTAATAATCTTTTTATTAGTGTGTTTATCTTGGAGGAGCTGTTCCAGTTTCGACTGCTGATTGTCTGGTTTCTGTTCCATAAGATCCACTTTTTGCTTCAATTCGATGACCTCTTGTTTAAGTTCGGCAATATTTCCGTCCTTTCTTTTGAGGCATCGTTAAATGAATTATTACTTAGGATTGCTGTTAGGAGTTTGACGATGGTCTTTACCTTCGTGCTCAGGGAGTCAAAGAGTTCTTGCTGATTGTCGGCAAAACGGTAACTAATTGTATTGCTTCTTGACGATATCGTAGAGACAACACTGCTCTCTCGGGAGGTGTCACTAGTTCTGATGTTTCTTCTAAGGAAGTGTTCTCCCTCTGTTGAGGGGCTAGGAGCGGCTTGCAGTTTATTTGCTTCAGGGCGAATAATGTTTTCTTTGTTGGTAGCCCTAGTAGATGATGAATATTTTGTGTTTGTTGTGTTTCTTCTTCTATGTGGCATGATTGAGAATTGAAAAAATGGATGTGGTAATCGGAATGTTAATGTGAATGTAATCACTCACTAGACCGGAGAGGCCGTGGGTCTGTGAACTTAGTTTTGATCGGGGTGTAGGATCGAGATCCTATGAGCAATAGAGGCGCTATGTGGGGAAGCGTGGTGAAAGGAACATGTTTGCTCTGCTCGGAGGTCGGAACAATAATAATAATAATAATAATAATAATAATAATTAAATACTTTTAAAAATTACATAGTATTTCCTAAAATCGTTTATTTACATCTAAATGTTTAGTGACCTTTAAATCTATCCTGAAATGCCCATTAAGTATTCCCAGTTAAATCTAATCCTTTTCAACTGAAGACAGAGGTGTTGTCTGAAGGTCAGCCCCACAAGCATCGTGCCACTACTTTTTCCACTGATTTTCTGTATTCGAAAACTTTTCAGATATGAAACTACTAATAATAAATTATATAAATCTATTTTTCAGTATCATAACTCTTTCCTAGTATGAGAGACTTTGTAACTTTAGCCTAGTTTTGTACGTATGCCGTAATTTATAAGTTAATTTTTGTCGTGAAATTTACTTATAAATTACACACAAAGCTACAATTATGTAATACAGTATATATCCTAAAATTTGCTTCTTTTCAATGATTTTTCACCACTTCATGTTGAATCGTTTTTTTTTATAAGTTACCTTATTTCGATGCTATATTTTTCATAATAAAATAACTTTTTTTTTGTAGAGGGAGAGTGGCGTACATAAACTTCAACCATTTAAAACTGTTATAACTTTGTTATATTTCTTCAGATGATTTGGGACAAAGTTCATTAAAAAGTGCGGATCATATGTAGAATTCGGACCCCAGGTAACCCTAATGGAGAATACAGACCCCTACTTTCCCCTAATGTAGAATCCAGACCCCAACTTTCCCCTAATGTAGAATCCAGACCCCAACTTTCCCCTAATGTATAGATTATAGAAGCCAGACCCCAAACGAATCGTATAAGGACATCAATAAACAATTTAAAGGTTCCTAGAAAATTTTATTATTATTATCACAAATAAAAACCATTAAAATCACACAATTGTAAAATCTTATATCAAATGTAGAATTCGGACCCCAGCCTTCTTTAGTTAGCTTTATAAGGCTAACTAACGAAAATATCACAACCTAACCTAACCAATCGTTAGGTTAACTGTACGCCCTTGACGATTGGTTAGGTTAGGTCATGATATTTTCGTTAGTTAAAACTGACTCGAATAGATAAAGCGTAGCTTAAACATGGCCTCGGATGTTAAGGCAAATGTAGAAACTCAAATAGTTAAAGAGTAGCTTAAACAAGCCAAATGGAGAATACAGACCCCAACCTTCCGCTAATGTAGAATTCGGACCCCAACCTTGGTAGGGGTCCGAATTCTACATATGATCCAAAAGTGCAATTCCAAAGAAAAAAATCATTTTTCACGTTACCTTTTTTTCAGTTGTTAAAATGGCGCAACGAAGTGAAAAGCAGAGTTATCCACAACGTATCATCACAGACTATGCTACAGTGCATTGCAAACTTTGCTCTGCAAATTCGTCGGTGCATTGAACGAAATGAATTCATCAAACAGACCATTTGAACGATGGAAATGACACTTTTTGAATCTCACTTTTTAATGAACTTTGTAAAAAAATCATCGGAAAGAAAATAAAAATGTTGTAACGATTTTAAGTGGTCTGAGTTTTTGTGCTCCACCCTGTATAAAAAAAGTCGCACATTTTTTAATTCTTTTCATTTTAATTATTGCAGCTCACTCTTTTTATGCTTAAATGGTTCTAATAGGTAAATAACCTGAACTTTCTAGTCAGACCATAATTTTGCATAACTCGGTCATGAACTTGCGAAGTTTTCCTGTAGATACCATTATGATAACTCGTTCAACAATAAAAATTAATATTCATTTTTAAACTGTCACAATTTTTCAGGTCACATTACAATGTTTTTACCTTTTATTATCACAAGTTTCGGCAGTGAATTTTTATTTACCAATATTTCTGTATCAGAAGCCATAAACATTCGTTCGAGTAGAACAATTATATGAAACCGAGGAATTTAAACTCGAATCTATCATGTAAACAAGAAAATTTGGCTACACCACTGCAGTTCGCATACCCGCCGCATCTGATACGTATTTTAAGTAAACAATAAATTACAGAATACAGACAGCAACCAGAGTCCGCAGTTCAGTAAGTAACACAAGTAACTCCCGATGGTGCTGGAGTAGTGTGGGCGCAAATTGGACGAGTGCAATGTTGCAAATGCTAATCAATGTTGCAAAGGGGGGGGGGTTACGACAAAGGGGAGAGGGGTGTTGCAAAGGGAGTTGTTGCAAGATAAATGCTGAAAAGGGGGAGGGGATGTTGAAAAGGGGACGGGTTTTGCAACAAGGGGGAATGGTTATCCCCCAAGTGGCAATGAAGGGGAGCTTTGGTGGGGAAGGGAGGATGACCTTCCCCCAAAGGGGTAACCTTACCCTAAGAGAGAGAGAGAGAAAGGTGGAGGAGAATCTTTGGGGAGAAGGTGGGGCTTCCTCACCCCCAAAGGGAAGCCCTAACCTAAGCCTTAACCTAAGAAGGAGAGTGAGTTCTTTCATCCACCCTTGAGTCATGCAAATAATGAGCGTCCAGGGGGTCCAGGGGATCAGCAGCTGTTATATAGAGGGTCTGGAATTGCCAGATACCACTAATTTAATAATTTATTTATATATGGAGGGGGTTGCCAGAGAGCACTATTTTAATTATTTATTCATACATAGAAGGTTGTCAGGCACCACTATTTATTTAGTTATACCATATGTCCCACAAAAAAGTACACCCAACTTTAGATTGTACTAACTCCTCCAAAAATTGAGATATTTTGGATCTGTTTGTTTGATTTAATATAGCAAATTATTCTTTGTTAACGTTCAAATTTATTCATGTTTAAACGATTTAGTGCTTAAGCGTCTGCTTTTAACTGAAGGGTACAACAAAATGGATTGCGCAAAATTGGTCAATGAAAAAATAATGTGTGCTATCGATGTAATGAAAAGACAAATACATAATAATAGATACTTTAACATAATTTTAATAAGATACAAAGCAGATTTTTCTTTATTCCTTATTGCAAAAGTTATGCTTAGTTTCGTTTTCTTTCAACATGACCGCCATTCCTATCGATACAAATCTGGAGTCGAGCTCTCATCATCCCCATCACTCTTTTGATAAGATCTGGATTGTCTTTTAACAAGTTGATTTCAGCTGTGATGCGAGTCCTCAAATCATCTAAATTGATAGGTTGTGATGCAAATACTCTTTTTCAAATGAACCCATAAAAAGTAATCACACGGGGTCAGGTCAGGGCTTCTGGGAGGCCATTCAATGTCATGGCTTGTAGCAATTACTCTTTGGTGGAAGACTTCCTGCAAGCGTTCCTTCACAATAACTCTCCTGTGAGCAGGAGCTCCGTCTTGCACCCACAAAATACGATTAAATCGGTTTCCATAAGTAATACGTATTTGTGGAAGGATTTCTCGGTCTATCATTTCTAGGTAAGCTTCACCATTTAGATTACCATCGTAAAAGACCGGGCCAATTACCGCTCCATTACCGCACAGTCCTACCCAGAGAGACAGTCTTTGTCTAGAGTTATTCTTTTCGTAGATATGATTGTCAGGTGGATGATTTTTTGGTGCATACTGACGGCAGATTTGTCTGTTCACTAGACCATTCATAAAAAAGGCCGCCTCATCTCCAACCACTAATTGTTCCGTGAATCTTTCTGGTTTTTCAAGAAACCACTGGGCAAATCTTAGGCGGCGAGGTAGATCTCCTTCAATGAGTTGATGTCGAATTTCCATTCTGTATGGGTACAAATTCAAATCCTCACGAACTATTCGATGAAATGACATGCGTGAGAGTTCTGTACCATTTCGCCTGGTGGACACTTTTGGATGTCTCTCTAATAAATGCCGAACATGCTGAATGTTCTCGTCTGTTCTTGCCGTCTTCGGATGGCCTGAACGTCCAAACATTCTTCAAAATTGTATGTTTAATTGGAGAAGCTCTATCGGGAGTTCGAAGGTATTCTGAACTTGTTTTAAGCTTTTAGTTTGCTGATAAGTTGTGACCATGAGAACGCGCTGCCTTTGTGTAAACTGCATGATAAGGGTTTCAAAGTTATTTATAAATTTAGTAATTCAGATTCTTCATTTATATGTATGACTCGTATCTTAGATACAAAAGTTCGAAATATTTTAAAAAAATATTTGCAATATCCTTCGACGTAAAAAGTAGCACATTGGTTAAAGCAAGAGGAGTTATCTGGCTGGGAGAAATGATCATTCCGCGCAACCCATTTTGCTGTACCCTTCAGTTAAAAGCAGATGCTTAAACACTAAATCGCTTAAACATGAATAAATTTGAACGTTAACGAAGAATAATTTGCTGTATTAAATCAAACAAACAGATCCAAAATATCTCCATTTTTGGAGGAGTTAGTACAATCTAAAGTTGGGTGTACTTTTTTGTGGGACATATGGTATATAGATGAGTTGCCTGGTATTGTTCTTATTTATTTATTTATTAAAGGCGAGAGAGAGGGAGACGTTCCCCTTAATTTGCTCAGCAAAAGAACTAATTAAAACCATTATTTATTTAGACGCAAAACGTACCCCAATTATTAATTAATAATACAAGAAATACACTGACTCTTTATATTGTACATTTAAAAGAAAATCTTACAGTAACTCACGATCTCTATGGCATAAGGCAAGAAACTTTTTAAAATATATGAGCTTTCTTTCAGAAGCAAATAATTTTTTCAATAATAATGATTACTAAGTAAAATTAAATTCATTAGCTAGTCTTTATAATCTTATTACCTTTGATAACCTTCGGTTAGCTTCCGCCCGAATTGGTCATTCTGACGAAGGTCAAGCTTTTCACTCCACCTTAGACCTACAGTTTAACGTGGAATCCGAAACACCAGCAACACAGCGTATTAACCACTAGGTCACCCAGGGTAACCATTTATCTACCAACCAATTGTGCAGAAGGATGAACAGCTGGGTTTTACCGTGAGCCGGCAGCTGTCACCGGGTCTCCAACACGGAACCGATGGCATCATAGTAAGCGATGCTAACCACCGAGGCGTGACATTGAATGAAAAACAATTGGCTGAAAATGCAAGCAATATAATAATTACACACTTTACACACACACACACACACATATATATATATATATATATATATATATATACATATATACACAGTCTTAAATAACTGTACAGGAAAAATATTTTTAATAATTTCATCTAAATTTTATCTTAAAAATTATTTTTATAAAAATGTTAAAAAGGTTTAATAATTTTTGCATGTTAAGTAGAAAAATCATATTCTTTCGTTAAATGTTGATAGAATTTGAATTATTTGATATTTTAGTCTGAAAACTTGTTCGCTTATAGATAAATACATATGTTTTATTGTGTAGAAGTTTTATTAAAATTAAATGACAAATGTTGATTTTATAGCCTTTTTAAAATGTACCCTTTTTTTTTATAGCACACCCGTTATATATTAAAATACCAACTAAATTTGTTCAAAAGATATGCGTACTATTTTGCATCCCGAATAAAATGAAAAAATTTTAGTGATGGATCCCATACCATCTCGGAAAAAAAAATTAAAAAATTAACAAACGTGTTTCGAATTCCATGTTAAACTGTAGGTCTAAGATGGTTCAAAAACAGGAGTATACACTGCTACTTGACATCTTGTACTTTAGAACGACTTCCTTTAGCATATAAATACACATGTCAGGACAGTGTTTCACTCTAAAGATGTCATAAGTCTAGTCACCAATAAGACAGTCCAACGGTGGCCATTACTGGCCAAACCCCGGCTCGCGAGCCGCATGCGGCTCTCGAGGTTGTTAACTGCGGTTCGCGAGGCAATTTTTGTTTTTATTGTATTTATCATAAAAGACAAAATGCATGATACAAATATTTTTTTTTTCACATAATAAAAAAAATATGTTATAAAAAACAAGGAAAAATTGAATTGACAATAAAATGCATCATGCGTACGGCAATTTCTTTTGCGTGACAAGCACTAAGCGGGATAATTACGCAATTAACACCACTCGCCACTCACCAGTGTTCAGTACCCCTCCAGCTACACTGCGGGCCGCGTGTAATAACGAGTGATTGTGTTTTAAAATTGGCTTCTTAGATTAAATAATGGCTATTTTTCTCAGCTATACAAGTGAAAGTTATACAACCCCTTAGTTGATTAAAATGACTGAGCAGACAAAGTGTAAGAAACGGAAATATGAAGAAGAAAATAGAGTTTTTAAACAGGAGTGGGAGAAGAGCTTTGCCTTTACTGATAAGGGTGGGAAACCTGTACGTCTTATCTGCCAAGTGGCACTCAATCACTTTAAAACCAGTAACTTAAAGCGTCATCATGAAACTAATCATCAAAATTTTATTACGAAATTTCCTCCCAAATCAGAATTGCGGAAGACTAAGTTAACAATGTTAAAATCTAGCCTAGTTGCCCAACAAACTGTACTTTCATCATTGTGTAAGACAGCTGACTTAACTACTGAAGCTAGTTTTGTTATGGCATGGAATATTGCTCGTGCTCAACTTCCCTACAGTAGTGGAGAATTTGTGGAGAAGAATATTGCCGATGTTACTGCAATTCTCGCTCCAGATAACACAAAGCTTCGAGAACAAATAGCAAGTATTTCTACTTCCCGCCACACTACAGAGAGACGTATTTCCCAGATCAGTGCTGAAATTACATGCTCGTTGCAAAGTGTTTTGAAGAATTCTGTTGCATTCAGTTTAGCCCTCGATGAATCCACAGATATTAAAGATAACCCTTAACTGGCGATATTTGTTCGTTATGTTACTGGCGATGGAAATGTGAAAGAAGAACTCTTGGACTTAATGACCCTAAGAGAAACCACCAGAGGGGTTGACATAAAGAACGCACTTGACGAGGCATTATCAAATGCTCAAGTACCATTGAATAAACTTCTCAGTGTTGCTATGGTAGGACAAAATGTAGGCCTAGTTGGGCTCTTGACACGCGATCCCAAGTATCCTGTGTGTCTCTTTATTCACTGTATCATTCACCGTGGTCATTTGGTAAGCAAGTACTTTAGGTATGACAGTGTTATGAAATGTGTTCGAGAAATTGTGAATTTCATTCGTTCAAATGCAAAAACGCACCGTGCGTTTAGAAATTTTATCGAGGAGCTGGATCTTCAAGATAAGCCAGATGACCTTTCACTCTACTGTATTGTAAGGTGGTTATCAACTAGTAATCTCCTGAATAGGTTTGTTGCACTGTTGGAGCCTATCATTGATTTCTTGAAAGAAAAGGGAAAGTCATACCCACAACTTGAAGATCACGAATGGGTGCAGGATCTGATGTTCTTTACTGATGTAATACAACACCTTCAAAATCTAAATTTGGCACTTCAAGGAAAGGCTAAGGTCATTTCTGACCTTACACAGACAGTTTTCAGTTTCCAGAATAAAATAAAGCTCTTCCAAAAAGATCTAGTAACAAAAAAATTTGACCACTTTCCCCACCTGAAAAACCGAGCAAACACTTTTCCTGATATTGAAATAAAAGATAGTAAATTGGAGGAATACAAAGGTAAATTAGAAGAACTAACTGATGATTTTCAGTTCAGGTTTGATGAACTAAAGAAGCTAAAACCATGCTTCGAATTTCTTGTAAATCCTTTCCTGATTGATGTCGTCAACGATAGCTGTCCTGTTACCACACCTTTTGTTACGGAAGCTGCTTCAATACAAACAGAACTTTTGGAGCTACAGGAGGGCGTGGATTTAAAGTTGATACATAAAAGCTTATCTGCAGTTGAGTTTTGAAAGCAAGTACCAGAGACAAAGTATCCTCACCTCAGGAAAACCAGTTTCCGACTTATCTCAGTTTTTCGGACAACTTATTGCTGTGAAGCACTCCTGAGCTTCTTCATACCGCCTTAACATCACATCAGCAAGACTTTAAAGCCAAAATGAAGACCCAAACTAAGCCTTCTACAAGCAGTAATTAAACATTTTAATAATGTGAGTATAACTCTATGTATATGTATATGTTTTTAATAATTAAATTCTTTTTAAAATATTTTGCGGCTCTCGTACATCTGAAAAACGTCGTATGTGGCTCTTGGGTCCAGGAAACTTGGCCACCCTGACACTGATTATATTTCTAAACACTTCATTTAATTTGTACCCATTCTCTCTCCATTCAACCGTACCACAGAGGATTTCTCATGGGGATGTGTGTGTGGTGGGTATGTGTGTGTGTACTTTAGTTTCTCTTAGATGTGTACGTAAGTAAAATGGATTTATCCTCTCCTCTTGAATAAAAAAGTGTGTACATACCTCGATTACGGCAATTTTAGCCGAGGCGGAATTGCAGCCAGAAAGTGTCTATTTACTTTTGTCATACTTCTGTATATATGTTATAATAATGTTATAATGTTATAATGTTTCAGACCAACAAAGACCATAGGATCCGCTCATGGCTGGTCTACCTAACTCTGTTCGTAATTGTGTATTGTACATATCCTCTGTGGTGGCGGAGGGGGACCTACAATTTTACGTGGGTTCCGAACCACAAAGCCTTAATTTTACTATCTTAAACTATACCCAATCTATCAACATATGCGTCTAATCGATTTTTAAACATGTTTATAGACGTGCTACTAATTACTTCTACCGGCAAACTATTCCAGCTATTTACTATTCTATGCGTAAAAACGTTTTTGGCAACTGCTGTCTCGAACCTTCTACTTGTCAACTTACACCCGCTATTTCTGATACTATTATATTGAGATATTTCGAAAAAGCTATCTCTATCTACGTTATTGAACCCATTCATAATTTTGAAAACCTGGATTAGATCACCCCTTAGCCTCCTAGTCCCGAGTGTAGCCAATTTTAACTCCTTAAGCCTATCCTCGTACGACTTTGACCTAAGCGACGGACGGAATCATCTTAGTTGCTCTCTTTGAAATCTTTCGAGTTTGTCTATATCTTTTCGCATATGCGGATTCCAAAATTGGATCGCGTACTCCAAATGGGGTCTAACTAATGATTTATAAAGAGGAACTAGAATATCGCGCGATTTGTACTCAAAATTCCGAGCTATAAAACCTAACACTTTGTTCGCTTTATTGACCGCTGCTGTACTTTGTTTCACTACTTTTAAATCACCAGTGACTATAACTCCTAAATCTTTTTCCTGCTCTACGCTTGTTAACTCCTTCCCTGATATATTATACGAAAAATTACCGTTACGCGAACCTATACGTAAAATTTTGCACTTATGGACGTTAAATCTCATTTGCCATGTGACTGACCAATCAACGATTTTATTCAGATCTTCCTGGATTTTACCTCTATCTTCGTCATTAATCGCCCTACCACCCAGCTTCGTATCATCCGCAAATTTTGAAACTGTACTGACTAGGCAGACATCTAAATCGTTAATATATATAAGAAAAAGCAAGGGGCCCAATACAGAACCCTGAGGAACGCCACTCGCTACATTAGCCCAACACGACTCCGCTCCATCAACGACCACCCTCTGTTTCCTACCTCGCAACCACTCTTCTAGCCAATTTATTACTACACCCCGTGATTCCATGAGCCTTAGTTTTTTCAATGAGTCTTTTGTGCGGTACGGTGTCAAACGCTTTTTGAAAATCTAAATACACTACATCAACCGCCCGATGACTATCATAAACGTCAACCACCGCTTTGAAAAAATTCTAAATATTAGTTAAGCAAGATTTGTTTCGCCTACAACCGTGCTGCGTATTTCTAAGTTATGCGATTCTAAATGTTCGACTATACGATCCCTAATTATTGATTCCAGTAGCTTACCTACAACAGACGTTAACTGATTGGCCTATAATTTCCGCCGCACCTTTATCGCCTTTCTTAAAGATAGGTGTTACGTTTGCTAACTTCAAATTATCTGGTACGCACCCTTCAGAAATAGACCATTAAAAATCTTTGTTAGCGGCACAACAGTGCTATCTTTTAATTCTTTAAGTCGTATGGGATATATGGAATCCGGCCTCGGTGATTTATGCCTTTTCATTTTATCAATATAACGCATTACCTACCCTTCACTAACCACAATATTATACCAAATATTATCATTATCAAAAGGTATTATGTCTTTGACCGTAGGGATATTCGTTACATCTTCTATATTAAAAACTGACGTAAAAAATTCGTTTAACAAGGTAGCCATTTCCTTGTTTCAGAAACTAGCTCTCTGTTAACATTTTTCAACCGCCCCAAGAACACTTTTTCCTGGGGTTTTCTTTACCGTCACGAGTATGGAGATTTCAAATTCACGCTTGGACTTTTTATTACACTTTTCGCTTCACGCCTTAGAGATATGTAGTTGTTTCGTAACCACAAATTGTCTTTATCGCACTTATGTAGCCTATAAGCCCTATCTCTACTCTTTATAATATCTCCTACTCTAGAAGTAAACCACAAGGGCTTGTTATTTACTTTCGCACGCTTAATTTTGTACGGTACACATTCCTCATTTATAGTCCTAAATACTGTTTCAAACGATTCCCACATTAGTTTTGCGTTGGAGATCCCCATTACTTTTTCCCAATTGACGTGTGACATTTTATTTCGAAATTTACAAAAGTCTGCGTAATGGAAGGTAGGAATTTTAGTCGAGTTAGCTGGTTTCGAGTGACTTACTGAGAGGACAAACTCCACCATATTGTGATCGCTATTGTTTAACGGTTTTATTATTTGAAGATCAGTGATTAGCCTATCATCCTTAGTTATTACTTAATCTAAAATACTGTCCAACCTCGTAGGTTCCCCAACCTTTTGAATAAGAAAGCTATCCTCGAGAAAATTAACTAAACGATTACCTTCCGCGTCTCCCTGCATTGTATCGTAATTCACGTTGGCGCAATTAAAGTCACCCATAACTAAAGCCTGCTCACTACCTATTATTCCCTTTAGTTCACGATATAACGCTTCGTCCGTATCAGCTGTTTGATTAGGGGGCCTATATATAACCGCAACAACAAGTTTGAAATCGTTCAATTTAAGTTCTGCTATAGTCGAATCTATCGGTTCTGGAATTGCGTGCTTTACTTCTATAACGTTCGCAATATTATCTTTGATATACAACATAACACCGCCTCCTCGCCTACCTATTCTGTTTTAACAAAAGTCTATAAGCTCTAATTTGATTTTACTCCCTACAAAGTCACGTGTTTCAGTGCAGAGCCACGATTCATTTATCGCAATTAAATCATAGTCTTTACAAGCAATTAAAAAAAAAATTCGTTTTATTTTATTTCGTAGGCTACGAGCATTAAGGATAGAACCTTCAAATTGTTTGTAATTGCGACACCTTCGCGAGCACAGGGGAAATTTGTGGAAATTACGCTGGCACCGTTCGAGTTACGGCAGCCTGAAAAGAAGAGACAGTATTATGAAATAGTCTTCCTAAACGCGCAGCTCCAACGCATTAAGATGAAGTCCATCTCCGAGGAACAAGTCCCTCCTGCGTAGAAACTGTTCCAAAAATTCGCAAAATGCACTCCTTCTTGGTGGCAAAGAGACTTTAGGTTATTGTTGATATAGGTCGCCTTGCTGTAGAAATCGCTACGTTGGATAATTCGAGGAAGTATGCCTGTTAAAACAATCTTATTAGTTTTTTCCTTTATTCGCTCTAGTAAGTCCCTGTACCTAGCCAGCAGTTCTTCCGATCTAGAATTTAAAATGTTATTAGTACCGACATGAATAACATACATTGTCTCCTCAGAGATACCGTCTGTAAAAAGATCAACACTATTAGTTATATCCTCCACCCTTGCACCAGGGTAGCAGTAACGGCGCCTACAACGAGGGTTTCTCCCACAGAATTCCTCGAGCTGCCCTCGAACAATAGAATCGTCAACGAGTCGTATTTCCGGTTCATCAGCATCTTCGAAACCTAAAACAGAAAACATTTGTTTGTTATTACTGGTAGACAAGTCTTAGGTTTCCTCAATGGGGCTCCATTACGCACTCGAACGAAGGGTTGGGAACTAGGGGAAGAGAGAGGGCTATTAGTACTATTTATATTATTAGTAGAAGCTGAGGCGGGAGGGTTCGTAACTGGAGTCTCAAGAGATTCTAATTTTTGCCGTCAGGAGCATCACGCTTTCTTCAAGCCTCACTCTGGCCTCCCTCTCACGTTCTAACTCGTTCCTCAGGACTTCCATGCTTGAGCACCACCTGCAAACTAACTGTTCATTATTATTAGCCATTTGTAAACGCGTAAGCGGCAAATTTCCCTTCACAGCGACTGCAAGTACTTGACGGGGTGCCATGCTCTTAATTAGTTAAAAAACAAAAAACAAAAAACGAGCGTTTGGAAATTAATAAATTAATTAATTAATGTTTTCATTAAGGGTAAGAGAGAGGGTGATGTGCTCCTTAATTGGCTTAGCAAAGAATTAAATAAAACTCCAATACATTATTTTTGTTTATTTAGTCGCAAAAAGAATTCCAAATAAAAAACTAGCAAAACCGAAAGTGTCTATTTACTTTTGTCAATCCTGTGTATATAATTATAAGGTGTGCGTAAAATGGAGTTTTATTTCAAGACAAAAGTGTCTATCGAGCCCAAATTCGATACACATTAAAAGCAGGTGAATTTCCTGAGGCACTCGAAAGCAACGAGTGAGACATGTAGGAATGCGGACATCAGTTTCTAATCCTGACAAAATTCTCTGTCTGTCTCTCTCTCTCCCCGTATCTCTCTCTCTGTCTCTCCTTTCTCCTCTTCTCTCTCTCTCTCTCTCTCTCTCTCTCTTAACATTGGTTAAAAGATAGAAAGCAGAGAGTGGTAATAAATGGAGTGGTTTCGGAGTGGGCGCCCATCACCAGTGGTGTCCCACAGGGTTCCGTTCTGGGTCCTTTACTTTTTATCATCTATATTAACGATATAGACGTCGGGCTTCTAAGTACAAATCTCCAAATTTGCAGACGATACAAAATTAGGAAGTTGTGTAGGTACTGAGGAGGGCGTAAGAACGCTTCAGAATGATCTTGACAGGTTGGGCGAATGGTCTGCTATTTGGCAGATGCCACTCAACTTGGACAAATGTAAGGTAATGCACATAGGTTATAAAAACCCGAAGACCGATTACTCTTTCTTGGGAAGGAACTCGACTGAGACCGATCTAGAGAAAGACTTGGGAGTCTATATAAAAAATGATCTGAAACCGTCGAAGCACTGTGCAGAAGTCGAAAAGAGGGCCTTAAAAATATTAGGTTATATTAAATGACAGTTCCAGTTTCGGAAGGAGACTGTAATGTCTCTTTATAATTCACTAGTTAGACCTCAACTGGAATACTGTACGCAGTTTTGGTCTCCATCCCTCAAGAAGGACATAGAAAGGTTAGAAAGAGTACAAGCAAGGGCTACAAAATTGATCCCTTCAATGAGAATGCAAAACTACCAACAGAGATTGGAGCGCCTAAATCTGTTTACCTTAGAGACGAGGAGGTTGCGGGGACAGCTTATTCAAGTCTTCAAGATACTCAATAGAATAAACAGGGTAGGCTACAGAAATTTATTCTCACTTAATGTCAATCTGACAAGAAATAATGGGTTTAAACTGGAACTAAAGATATTTAGGACCCATGTCTGCGTGAATTTTTTTTCCTATAAAATAGTTAATATCTGGAACCAACTTCCTTCAGAAGTTGTTTCCAGCCAAAGTGTAAATGTGTCTAAAAATAGGCTGGACAAAGTACTGAATACTCCCATAGTTTAAGACTAAAACATAACGTAACTCTGCAGGAGTTCGCTTGCACGGTGTCTCTGTGGGAATGCTAATTATAGAGTTTTTTATATATTCTCCACTTTCCTGTAAAATTTCCTTGGCTACTTTTCCAGGGTCAAGGTATTTTCTTCAACGTTTTTCCGTACCTGCCTCTGGTAGGGAGGGAGCGGAGGGTGGGGAGAGAGCCTTATACTTTTCTATCCAGTTTTCTACTACTGCTAGGATAGTTGAAAGAAAAATAAACTTGTTTAATAACAGGAACCTTCCAGAGTGGACCGGAAGGTCTTTGAGGCTTCCTATTGTCCTTGTATCTCCTTGTAACTCTCTCTCTCTCTCCCTCCTAGGGGTCTGATCCATTTTTAAATAACTTATTCAATCAAAACCTCGCGAGTTTTAATAAAAATAAATATTCAAAAAACTTTCAAAATTATTTTTAAGACACTTAAAAATGAGTTTAAAAATCTTCCCTTAATATGAATACAATTCAATTTATGAAAACAATTCTGATATCAAAATACATACACTTTATGGTCTACTGCGCTTAAAAATTTTTTTAAATTACATACTGATAAATTTAACGCTGCAAAGGAAATCAATCTATCTATTAAATTCATATACGGGGAGTAGGAGATCAGACAGCAATTCCTTCCCTCAACATAAAAAATACACACTTCAAACGATGGTAAATTATTGATAACTATCGTATGCATGGTACAAAGGTAAGGATGACTATAATTGAAATATTTCTCTTGAATATAAGCACAGTATCGGAAAAAGTTCGCCCACAAATTAAATTTCTAAAGAGCATAAAAAAATCGTTCTAACACAGATCCCCGTTGGATCAGCGCTGTTTAAGCGACGTTAGGTCTGGGTAGTAGTTGGACGGGGGACCGTGTTCAGATGATGTAGCGACCCATGGTTTGGATTCCATAACCAATGTAACCTAACCTAACCCAACCCATGGTTAAATTGGGAAAGTTGAGGATCAAACTGAGAGTATTATGCGTGCATATATATAATAATGCAAAACAAAAATATATATATATATATATATATATTAGGCAGGGTCGAAATTTTATATTCAAAACGTACATATTGTGAGGGGTTTGAATGGAACACAGGAACCCCCTCATAAATAATTTTCGCTGTTTAAAGCCTCCTACCCCTGGCACAATTTTTCACTTTTTGACCTATATTGAAAAATATTCCATTTATACGAGACTTACTCTACATTCAGGTTTTTTGATGAAAAATTTTTATTAACGTATAATATTTTATTTAATAATATACAGTATTAAGAAAATTAATTAAGTACAACAGTATATTCAGAAGAAAAAATTAGAGGCATAATAAATGTGCTAAAATTCAATTCACTTTTCCATTGTTCCTTATTACATCAAAAGGGAAGAAATTTTCAATATAATTAGGAAATTTTATTTCATATGTTTCTTACTCATTCCATTGGGCCTTCCATTTAAACTTAGGCAGTTTTCGCCTTGATTCTAATGAGTTTAAGATAAACTTTTGACGGTTGTCATATCCTATTCTTTCCTGATATGCCTTTGTTACTAGGTTCACTGCCCTTTCCACACTTTGACTGTGGCAAGGAAAAGAAGCTATCTCCAGCGGCTTACCTCGAGCCTGTAGTAGCACATCGTCGCTAAAATTGTTTAGCAGTGGTGGAGGAGTAATGATCTCTTTTTGCCAATCGATCATCTCGGTGTAGTCAGTGGATTGTAAATTGAGGGTTCGAGGCAACTCAAAGTTTATGGTACTCGAAAATCCTGTTCTTGAAAGGATGATTTTCTGAATAGCTTGCTCCCTAATTTTATTTTCTGGGTGGGCAAAGTAGGCGTTATTCTTTAATACTGGTTCTATGATTGACCTATGTTGTTCATCTAAATTTCGAAGCAAGCACATTAAATGCCAAAAGTTATATGCACCATCAGTTGCATTAGGATGAGATTTTAGCCAAAACTACGCTGGAACACAAAACTGCATAATAATCTTGACTATATTTTGAAGGTTTTTATCGAGATTTGGCAAAAATTGGCGTTGAGATATATAATCGAAGGACCCTGTTGGCTAGAGTTAGCCAGCGAGCATGGTGAAGGGTACCTGGGGGATCGAGTGGACAGATCTTGAGAAGTGTCTCCAGTTTGCACTGCCAGACACATATCATAGAGATATCTTTGATCACTGCTTAGCTCCTTCACAACATTTGCTGGAATTTCTTTAATGTTTCCCTTTACACGAGAATATTTCACTACCTCCAATTTTGTTAAATGTTTTCAGTTTATTCCCAATTGAACCCACAAAAGTATTTGGACCTGTTATTTTACCATCAGTGGCTTTGTAGACGTGCATAAAAGGCAGCTCATTAAAATGCAAGAGGCACACCAACCACTGCACTGGTCTGTTAAGATGAATTTCAACCAGTTTTATGGCTCCACCAATTTTTCCTGTATTTACAGGAGTACCATCACACAGTAAAGCTTTGATAGAATCTGTGCTGTTCGAGTCAGTAATAATAGTTATCAACTCTTCTGCTCTGCAGCGAGCAATTCCATTATCTGGTGTGACATGGTCTACATAGATGCTTCCAGCTTCTTTCACAATAACATAGTGTTCTTCTATTATCTTTCCACTTTTAGTTAATGTGTTATCTTTCCTTCCATCAAATCCAAGACACTCCATCTTCAGATTTTCGGATTTAGACCTAGAAGTATTTGTTTCACCCTTGCGATTTCTTTCTCTTTCTAATTTCTTTCGGTCAAGCATGTTGGTGTGGTTAAGGATCCCCATATCTTTTAAGGCTGTATTGACTATTGCAGCTACAGCTCTACACTTACACGATAACGATCTGCTGTTAATGATAGGTTTTTATAGGAGTGCCTGTTCTGAATATTCTCAGTCAATTTTAAATCGGCCTCATAATCTACATCCTGACTCTCTGAATCTACACCCATGTCTTCTTCGGTATTTTCTATAAATTCCGATGACAAAACATTGGTGGCTTCAGTCATTTCTTCTTGTGCTTTTAGTTGACGGTTTTGTGCTTCTTGGGCTATTGGTAAAGATCTCTTCTTTGTTGAACTAGCTATGCGATCAGTTGGTCCTAAATGATTTTTTCTTTGTTTTTTGACCCACAGAAGACTCCCATTCTTCCATTGGTATCTTATCCTTACGCCTGCAAGATTTCTTATCAATTCCCTTATCATAGCATTCAAAAGAAGATATACCAAACATTTCATCATATTGAGTTACTTTTAAGGCAAAACTTTAATTCTTCGCTGTAACGGCACCGTGTTCAATTTTGAGGCTTCTTCTATTAGTCGACTGACTTTAAGATAGATACCTTTGGTGTTAATCGTAGGGAAAGAAAATTTGATCCAAATGTCTTCAATATCTTTTACAACAACCCTGTAACAATCATTAGCAGTTGCTGATCCTTTTGATTTAACTTCTTCACGACGCGTACGGTGCACAAAATTGTAGTGTCTCACAACATCTTCTTTTGAAGGAGTCATGACTGCTGGGAATTCCGTAGGATATCCAAAGGCTGCATTTGAGGACTTGCATCTAGTAGTCATAGTTTATATTCAGAAGTAAAATAAATTATTTCGATTTATCTGAAACATAAAAATATCAAGCATCAAACAAACAACTTATCATGTAACATATAATATCATTAAACATATGCAAATGTGAAGGTAAAAAAGGGAGGAGGGGAATGTGATAGGGGAGTAGGGTAGTACATGCTTGATATTTTAATATTTTGTTAAAGTGATAAATTAAAACTTCTCACAGTGTACTTTTTAAGAAATAAAAAATTTCCCATTTTCGACCCGGCCTCATATATATATATATATATATATATATATATATCCATCATGTTGGAAAATGGACTATATTTTGTACAATGCAACGTTTCAAGCACAAACTATGCTCATCTTCAGGCAAAAAATTCTAAAAAGTTAAAAAACAGAATATTAAAAACCATAATGAATGACAAATATAAAATACAAAATAATGTAAGGAAAAACCCAAACTAAACATTCACAAGTTTTTAAAACACTAAAATGAAAGTCACACACTAAAAAGAATCACACACCTTAACCCTTTTATACCCAAATTAAGTCGAAAAGTAAAAAAAAAAATTGGGATATAAAAATCGTTTAATTGGACCCAAAATAACTGAAAAATATATTTTACAAAGTTTTAGTGTTCATAATTAATAAAATACGAAATGTGTTAAATTTCACACATTGGGAACTGGAAGGTCTAAAATTGCTTCCAAAGTTAACGATGAAAATTTCACACACTGGGCATTAAAGGGTTAAGTCTAAGTAGCACAGATTCCGAGGCAAAACCAATACAAACAAAAGCATCTAAAAACAAGTAGAGGTTGGTTGTTAAAAATGTTCAGTTAAGACGGAGGAGAACGGATGAATTATCAGAATTAAGCGAAGGGGAAAGAGTTTTAATATATAATGATTCTAAAAGTCTTAAAGTTTGCTCACACGGAGCGGAATCTAAAATGTTAAAATTAGCTAAAGTTATATCCACTTTGCATTGAATAACATGGCTGCGTAATTCTCCTACATACGAGCAGAAACCAATGCCCTGAGGGGGCACCTTCGCATGCCGTACATATATACATTTTAACTGCAAACAACACAATATAATTAATGCCCCTCAGGGCATTGGTTTCTGCTCGTATGTAGGAGAATTACGACTTCTGATTGATCGAGGTCCATGGTGTAGCGGATAGCATATCTGACCGGCAATCGGATGATCCCGGGTTCGATTTCCGGGTGGTACCTCATTTTTCATTTGTTCGTTCTCCCTCCTCATCTTGTGCTTAATGCTCTTCTACATAGGCGTCGTTCTTTACATTAATTATACTGTGTGTTGTTTGCAGTTAAAATGTATATATGTACGGCATGCGAAGGAGCCCCCTCAGGGCATTGGTTTCTGCTCGTATGTAGGAGAATTACGACTTCTGATTGATCGAGGTCCATGGTGTAGTGGATGGCATATGTGACCGACAATCGGATGATCCCGGGTGGTACCTCATTTTTCATTTGTTCGTTCTCCCTCCTCATCTTGTGCTTAACGCTCTTCTACACAGGCGTCGTTCTTTACATTAATTATACTGTGTGTTGTTTGCAGTTAAAATATATATATGTACGGCATGCGAAGGTGCCCCCTTCGGGCATTGGTTTCTGCTCGTATGTAGGAGAATTACGACTTCTGATTGATCGAGGTCCATGGTGTAGCGGATAGCATATCTGACCGGCAATCGGATGATCCCGGGTTCGATTCCCGGGTGGTACCTCATTTTTCATTTGTTCGTTCTCCCTCCTTATCTTGTGCGGAACGCTCTTCTACACAACTGTGTGTTGTTTGCAGTTAAAATGTATATATATATATATATATATATATATATGTATGTGTGTGTGCGTACTCTATGTGTTTTTAAGAAAAGCAAATAGGTTTTTATTAAAAAAGATCCAGAAAAATGTATGAACTAATGAAATTAATTTATAATCATCGTTTCTCTTTAAAGGTCCGACGAGGAATTGACTCGTGTTATATAATCTTTTCGTGATTGCAATGAAGAAACGCATGTCGTAGACCTGAATATGGAGGTAGAAGTTTTACCGCGCATTCAACCCAACGATTGCCACATCTTCAGCGAAATAATATAAGCTTTTTTCTTATGTTTCGGGTAAGAACTTTTTTCTTTTATATGTGTTTCGGGTAAGAAGAAGTGTCAATGTATTTTCATCAATTTATTAACTGATAGAAATCATGTTTTATAAAATAGTATAATTTTTCTTAATCATCTTAAATTAGCTACAGAATTAGTTTCCATTACATTTTAAATAAGCTACAGAATACACAAACTAACATTATTGGAGACAACATTAATGAAAATATTCATTTTATATATACGAGCAAAACATCATACAACACATCGAGTGTCCACAAACGGGTACTTTTTATCTGTCTGCATACGATTTGATCATTCCGCTCAATGTGACACGGGTCGAATAATTTAAAAAAATTATAAATTCCTTACCACTTGACATGTGCATGAGAAATGAAAAGCAATACATACCACACACGTTACTAAAGTATCCCTGGAATCGATAGGGATTCCAGATAATTTCGGGAATGTGTAGCTGTTCGAGGAATTTTACAATAATAACGTCATTCCACTGATGAGTCCCGACTGAATTAAAATAGTATAAGCGGTCCCTATTTTTAAAAAAGATAGCTATCCAATGAATCCCTTCACCACCAATAACATCGGTATTCACAATAAGACTACCGCAATCTTTCGTAGTTGGCAATTTCAATGTTTCATTCTTCGCATACACACCGACAAATTTCGTATGTGTGATTCGTTCACTATTCATTACTCTCTGATGTGTATTCGCGTCCATTTTAAAAGTCAGTGACAACGCCCCTAAATCTGTCAACTTCTATTAGGGCTTGTGACTCGAGGTATACTACTAATACACAGGCGCGTCTATCGGCTTGGCGAATTCCAATCTGACTGAGATGTTTCCACTCTGTTGTGGACTTAAGTGTGTATTTACACTTGCAGATAAGTCAGGTGTGATGTCAAACGGATAAATGTTAAATTGATCAATGGATTTTTTCTGCGTTACACCAATCCCGAGCTCATCACAAGCACCTGCAATGGAACAGATTACTATATGCTCTCGCGCAAAGCGGGAACACAGCCTCTGATGAATAAATGGTATCCATTGCTCTGCCGAACGCAACGCCAATGACGTACAGAATTATATTTTTAAGGCCGAAATTCTCGAATTTAAAGGCGTGTTCCTGCATTCCAATTAATATCCTTTTAGGTAGAACGCCGAGGGGATGTTTTCTATCTGTTTCGATGCCAACCCTGCGTTTACCCTGTATACAGTACTGGCCAAATTATTAGGAATTTTTTAAAAATTTAATTTTTTGGTATAAAATGTTAAATTAAACCAATTTAAACGTTGAAAAGTTATTTATTTCTACACAAGAATACATGGTCATTATTTAGCAATAGTTTAGTACTTAGTTTGACCCCCCTTAGCTGCCTTAAGGGCTGCGACACGCTTCGGCATGCCATGAATCAATTTTTTGCATAATTCCTTAATACGTGTAGAGTGAAACCAGACTTGAATAAGTCGCTCTATGAGTTGGTGTTTTGTTGTTATCGGCGTTTCATGGATTACGTCCTTTAAAATACACCATAAACTTTCGATTGGGTTCATGTCTGGAGAATTTCCAGCCCATGGGAGCAACCGAACACTATTTTCATGACACCATTTTTTAACCGACTTTGCCGTGTGGCATGGAGCTGAGTCTTGTTGAAAAATCCAACGTCTATTACCATACCATTCCCTTATTTCAGGCAGTAGACGTCTTCTTAGTACTTCTATATACTTGACTTGGTTCATATTCCCCTCAACAATGCTCAAACGACTAGTTCCATGCACAGAAATTGCTCCCCAAACCATGATCTTTTGTGGAAATTTCACCGTTTTCATCAGACACTCAGGCAAAAATTCTTCTCCAGGCCTCCTTCTTACACTTTGAACACGATCGTCAAGCACGGCAATCGTTGACTCATCGGAGAACACCACCTGCAATCAAAGAAAGCCCTGTGAAAGAGTCAGTGCATAGCGTATGAAGTACAGCTAAAACGAAGTACAGTATGACTTGCTGCTTTACAGATATTTTTACTGCAGTTTTATCACGTACTGTAAATACACTTCTATGCATACTGTATTTACTGTATTAACATTCTATTTAATGTTAAATATTATTCTTACCTGTTCCCAATCCTCACTAGTCCAGTTAATGTGTTCCTTTGCCCATGCAAAACGTGCCTTCGTCATAGCCTCAGTGAGCCTGGGCTTCTTCCTTGGGCGGTAGGCTTTGAAGCCGGCAGTTAGAAGCCTCCTGTTGACTGTTCTACGACTAATATTGATGCCATCAGCCGCTAGACTACTGGAAATGTTTTTGCAAGTAGCTCTTCTATTTCTAAGAGACAAAATTGCAATCCGTCTATCAGTTCTTGGAGTCGTTACCCTTTTTCTGCCGCATCTTCCAACCCTTTTGGGGCCTACATTTTCTCCAAATACCATTTTTTTCTTAATACGAAGTACTGACTGTGGTGAAACATGGAGTTTGGCAGCGATTTCCTTTTGTTTAAATGTAGAAGAAGTTAATAAAACCTGTATTTGCCCAATTTTCCGTGGACTCAAGTCATTCTTTCGCCCCATTTTCAAATTCACTTAAAAACTGTAACAAATAATTGCCGAAATTGGGTAAATACACTATTTAAATTAAACGGTAGTTACAATGACACGTAAAAGAAAGAGAAACACACCCGCATCGCAAGACAACCAAACGACAACTGACGAACAAACACGCTTCGTTCGACTAAAGAATTATGCAAAAAATTGATTCATGGCATGCCGAAGCGTGTCGCAGCCATTATGGCAGCTAAGGTGGGTCAAACTAAGTACTAAACTATTGCTAAATAATGACCATGTATTCTTGTGTAGAAATAAATAACTTTTCAACGTTTAAAATTGGTTTAATTTAACATTTAGTAGAACGCCGAGGGGATGTTTTCTATCTGTTTCGATGCCAACCCTGCGTTTACCCTGTATAGTTTGATTTGTACACTTTTAAATGGGTATTTTACTGTGGCATGAAGTAAATTTGTCTCAATTTCTATTTGCTAAGGCGAACTTATTTTCACACGGCGTACGCGAAGGTATGTTTACATAATATGAATCACAACGGGCTTTGCACCCTCTTCTTGACCAGCACCGAGATTTAAACAGATCTCATAATTCGTGCGGGTGAGCTTTATTTTCATATCCACCCTATTCACAAGCAACTTCTCCTAGAATGTGAAGTCTGTATGCAGGCGTCCAAAACACTCATATGTCATCTTTTTAGAATTTTTAAATTTGTCCTTTATACTAATTTCGTCTTTAGTCTCATAATAGCCCTCGGCATTTAAAAAGGTATCCTTCGCTTCTTTGGAAAAGTTCAGCATGTTTTCCAGATAGGCTCGTAGGTGATAGTACCCCATTCCTGCCGATATTGACCTGATTTAAATATACACAGCACTAGTTGAATATGGAGTGCAGAAAGTTTGTTTCAGGGTATACAACATATTTGTCATCGCAGTAGGTTCCATAAGAATGGGCTATACGTAGTTTAGTGTACATATATACACAGCTTGGGTCAAAAAGTAAGTGCCTGAGCTGGGTATCACGAATTCTATCGGAACACTCGGGGAAGTAATTGTGTTCAGGGGTTAATTGTAATAAAGTCACTGTGCTCAATAGAAACTTGAGTTGGGGGCATGTAAAAGAGGGACAGATCCGATTTACAACATTGTGAGCTACACGGATGGATGAAGCGTGCCATGACGAGTCAGAAATTTTGCCACCTCTCTCGACAAGTAGTAAACAGTCTATGATTCATGACAGCAATGTCCTTAGCTTATATCAGTCAAAAAATGATCAACCATAGGTTTCATTCGTTTAGAACACGTCTTCTTTTTGATATCCTTTTACATTTAACACCACGTGCTGGAAATCCATTCTTCCGGACAGCCCTCTTCTTCTTCCCACAACCACGCATTTTTCTCTTTGCATCTTTGATGATTTCGTCCGGTGTACGCTTTAAGTGTTTTTTCAGAGCTTCTTTAGGATTAGCCCCAGCCATTATGTCTTCTGCCGTGTTAAGACCTGAATGTAGTGCTTTCCTCCTGAGATATCTGGCACCCTCTTCAGCAAGAGGACAGCCGTACGTAGTATGGTTGAAAAAATGGATCCAAGCCCACTACCACACTGGTATCTCACACCTCGATAGACTTTGAAAGGCTTTCTGTCCATTATAACTCAGTGCGTCGAAAGAGCAGCCTCAGTGTTACGCTTCCATCACCGAATGGGAAATTTTTTCCCTCAATCGTTCTTATATATATTGAGATATTGGTTATGAGATTAGCTGCGACATTCACATAATGGGGCCTGTCGTATGTGATGCTCAAGCTCTTCCCCCTGTGATTGGGAATGTGAGCAATGCGCAGCAGGCGTGCCTGGGTATCCCCAACAAATTGGTGCTCTACGATATTGCTGTAAATATCACATATCTGGGATGTATAGCCAGCAACCAATTTCTCCAATTTCATCTGATACATTAGGATGGACAAGTCATGTTGTACCTCGTGAAAGGTATCTCTTTCGAAGACTAATCGATATCGGCCCTCGGTTATAATTTTGAACAGCCCTTTGTCTTTAATATTTCTGTTAGCCTGTGATTTTAGGATTATAGTATGTGTAGGGTTTTTCTTTGTTTACGATTTCGTATACTAAATCAGCCGTAAGATTTCAGTTTTTAAATTAACGTTTAAGTCTCTCACAACATCCTCAGCCGCACCATAACGGCCCGGACCTAGTGTTACTACTGTATTTTAATACCGTGCATCCCCAATCCAGGCGATACGTATGGTTTCATCCCGAGTTAACCCGACTTTTTCACACTCATCAAGGTCTCTAAGAACCGTAAAAACGGGTTCTTTATAATCAATATTTAAAAAGAGGGTGGATAGCTGAATTTCGCATATCCCCACCTCATACGAATCACGACCCAATTCAATGGGTCCATGGAGTTCTGTTACAAAGTTGACCAGAGTGTTGTTAGGATGTACAGACAGAGAAGAGGACGGTAGTGTGACGTAGAAATGGTTAGGTGCCATGTTGCATACTATTTAAGATTCGTTATTGCAGCAGCTTTAATATAGATGTTGAAGCTTTCTGGGTACCCTAGCCATTTCACCAGGTACATTTTTCTCTTTCCTGGACCTTTGCTTCCTAAAATGTTTTCAATTTTAAACACATTTCTTCCTAAATTAAATGTCACTTTCTGCAACTCCTCGCGGTAAAAGCCTCCTGCGATTTCTTCCCCGTTCAAATCTTCAACGTAATACAGCATTATCTCGCCTTTAGGTCTCATAGCCCTAACTTTAAAAATCTCACGTGTTCAACCTTGCTCAAATCCTTTAGCGAATTTATTTCCCGAACGCGATAGCCTTACATAATCATTGATTTTGAAACACGGAGTATGACGGTGTTCTACGAATATCTCTTCTCACATCAGGCTCTGTGCGCGTACCTCTTTCTAAAATTTCGTTAGGTGTTGTCCCAATCGTGCGATGGTGTGAACGGTTGTATGATGAGGCCAATGATTCCAGAATGTCTATATATTTGTATGTGTTTCTATGCGTAAAATAGCGGTCCATGCGTTCCTTTCTGGTACGTTGAACTCTTTAAGCTAAAGAGGCCTTATGTATAGAATTGGTAGTGTAGTAGCTGATATGAAACTCCCAGCATGTTCTGAAAAGCTCGGCCTATAAATTCTTTCCCATATCCGTACAAAAATAGCCAGGAACCCTGTTTTCTTTCAACATCAACGTTTTGAAGGCTTTAACATCTGTTTCAGGCTATTTATTTTTCAGTGGAATTAGCCACAGATATCTAGAGAATACATCTATTATGAATAGGATGTAGCGGTAACCTTCGTTATACATGAATATCTTTGCATATCTGTTAAATCTGCTTGCCAAATAGAGTCAATCGATGCAGCTGTTGTCTTCGCTCTTTTAAACATTTTTCTCACAGGCTTATGAAGTGTATGAGCGTCCTGCTCGTGAAAAAACCTCTCAACATCTTTTTACGTATTCCATCATTGTAAACACTTCTATACAGTCTATCTACCCCTCCGTATGAGGCTGGGCTAGAAATGTCATAATAACGTTTTCTTAATATGTTAGCCATTTGCATATTTTAGAGGCACGTGGAGAGGGTTGACCGTTGTTGTTGTTTGGCCTCTTGTTTCTCCTCTTCAGAGGTGCTACCGTTGGGGGTGATGGCGTTCTCAGTTGTGGCACATGCGATGCATGTTCCAAGTGTTTTAACCTGTTCAGATTTCTATCAATATTTTGGAGACATTTATTTGTTGTCGTCTTTCTTTAATATGCTTCTATCCTGATGGTGAGGGCCTATCCCACTTTCTCACCAAATCATGGACGATGTCCACGATATTCGATCCCTGTACCTTTGTTCCTTCCACAATGATCTCACCTGTATCGGTCCAGTGTATGTTGGGATCCTCATTCAATAGATTATAAAGACTTAAACCTTTATTCCTCAATATATGTGAGAGGTGCTTTTTAATACATGCTCGATATGTTGTGGGAACGACCCGTTATTCTTTGGTTGGTCAGCTCTATCGTCGGACACAGGTCCTATGTCGCCATGCTCATCGTTGTCCGTGCTGTGTCTAATAACCACGGGGATATCTGTCGGATTCTTATAATTTTCGTAATCGTGAAGAAATTTCTGGAGAGCTTCTTGGTATAAGATTCTTTTCTCATCAGGTGTTTTTTGACTGTTTAATAGGGCTAACAATTCGCTTTCCATTCTTTTAAGTCTGCTTTTACGGGTTTCTACATCTGTGTCTGGACTCTTTGAACTTTGCAGTGAAGCATACACCTCTTGTGGAATCACTACCACTTTCTTCATTACATTAATCTCGTCAGTAAAGACCCTAAAACTGAAAATAAGATGGAAGAAATAACCCTCCTCTTTATACAATAATTCGTTTTTTCTTCCCCACATTCTGACTTTTATGAGAGAATGTACGTATTATGTTCTTGTAACGGCGTAGGCGAGCCTTCTGAGGGGGTTTCATTATACATTGCAATTTATAACGTTAAGACAGATTTCACATATGCATTTTAAAAAGTAGGAGTCGATATTTTTAGCAAACATCTGTGGCATTGCATGGGCAGTCGATGATAGATTTTTATTAATTCACCGTATTTCTTTAGTCCTTTCTCATTCTGGAATATACGCCGTTTCAGGCTCGTTTGGAAATATATTCGTTCTTAGAAGCACCCTAAACGTGTTTCGCGGATGAAGGTCACAAAGCAAATATCCGTAACGTTGACTTGTAGCCTTCTTTATAAACTTCGATAAACTCCTTATGCTGATTCGGGAACACTTGATTGGCTAATACCCCAATTTGTGATACATCTCTACGTTGCTCGAATAAGACTAGATATTTTGTATTTAACGACACATTGCACATGTATCTACTTTTGAAAAATAGATCCTGAATGATAAAGAACACGCTAATGTTAAGATGGTGGGAGAACACTGTAAATGTCTCGGCAAACGTTTTATCCATTTCCAACATGAGATCGTCAATTACAATGACTCTGTTTATTTCCCTTTAACGAATTAACGTCATATACACTTTTGTGGAACAAAATATCATCTTGGTACTCGTTGAACACTGATTGATACGTCGAATAGGACCATATAACTTTATACAAATTTTGAGGACATCTTTCCCTTTTCATTCATGATTTTAAGCATAAACACAATTTTACCACATCCTGTATGGCCCATGTGGATGGGCTCGTGAACCTGAATTTTTCTATAGAATCCATCTCTAACACGTCACATTCCTAAGTGGATCATTTACAAAATATAATAAAAATTTAAGTGGTGTTCCTTATATTCTACAATCTTGTGTTTCCTCTTCTTCCACAGAACCGTGAATGACGATGAGATACCTCATCATGTCCCTATCATCCATATTACAGACGACCTCGATGACAGTGTAGTTGTTGTAGCAGACTCCATCCACGCTGACGAGCCCACACCAGCGACACCTGTAACACCACAACGCACCAGTTCAAAGCGGAGATACTCTAAAGAGCCTTTCACGTCAGGTATAAAGCGTGCCAGGAGTGCGCCGGTTGTTAGACCCCCAGTAATAGAGCCCCAACCCTCTACGTCTTATGACGCAGCCCTCACAATAGTACCTTCCTCAAATTAAAAGGTACCTCTTTATTCCTGTTCAGTTCCGGGTACATCCTCCACAACAGCAGCAGTAGCAGCTTCTCGTGTTGCAGAGGAAGGTATACCATTCGAGTTGGTGCGCAACGCAACCCCCACCCCAGCCCTGACTAGAAAACGGTATATAGTTACGGTTGACCCTGGATTAGGCTGACCATACGTACCGTTTTGAACGGGACAGTACCGTTTTTTTTATGGGTTCTGTATGGGTTCTGTCACTGAAGAATAATTGTAAGCTCAATATGTTTATGTACTTACTTTTTCATGAATACAGAATATTACATAACCCCCGTCCCTTTTTTGCCATCCCAATGTCCCGTTTTTTTCTCAAGGAAATATGGTCAGCCTACCCTGGATCCATGTATAGCAATGGTGTTGAACACGTTGGTGAGAAGACTGAGTACTCCTTTAACGGTTGCTGGTGGTACGGATGCCCCCCCGTCCTGAGTGTGGAATCGTAGGAGATATCCATGGTAGATCTCCTGCCGACAGTCTTGCATGGACCCGCACCCGCGATCAGCTTATAGGCGCCCAGTTCAGTCAGTTCAGTCTTGTGGGAGCATGAGTATGATGCACGGATAGAAACAGATAGACAGTACCGTGAAGAAATAAACACCATCAAGCGTTCAATAGTGCTGGATCCTCTCAAATGCGGTGATAGGTTGTTCGGAAGGCGTACCAATCCCTTCAAGCTATACTTTCCGCCTCCTGAGGGCGTGAAACTCCATTACTACGACTTCGGTTCTTTATACCCCTACGTGATGAAGAACAATCCGTAAACTGTAACAATCCTTATCTGAAAAACTGTTTGGGCCTGACCTGCCCACCATCGAGGTGTTCTCAACAAATTTTAACAAGAACTATTTCGGTCTTTCTTTCGTAGATGTGCTCTCCCCTCGCGATTTATGGTTGCCGATCTTACCCGTTGTTATAGACCACAAACTCATGTTTTCCTTGTGCGTGAAGTGCGCAGAGGAGAACAATGGGGGCCTTGTAAACACACAATCAACCAGCGTAAGATCAGAGGCGTATATACAAGCCCTGAGCTGTCCCTAGACGTTCGCCATGGCCTCAGAATATTGAAGATATATGAGGTGTGGAGGTTTCAGAAGCTACCCAATCTTTTCACGCCATATATAAACATTTTTTGAAGGATAAGGTAGAGGCGAGGATTTGATACCGAAGATGAAAAATCGGCTTATATTCAGCGTTACTGTGACAGTGAAGGGATACAGCTTGACCGTTCACAAATTGTAAAGAACCCAGGCAAGCGCTTTCGTGCAAAGTTGTGTCTAAACAGTCTTTAGGAAAAATTTGCACAGAGTACAGGCAAGGGGAATGTTCATTTGGCCCAAAGTTATAGTGAAGTCTGGGATTATGCCAACGCTCCCGAAAAAGTGGTCATGGAGATCGTGAATGTAGGTAATACGTACATAATAAAGTACATTACCGAATTGGCCACAGACACATCGTGTGTTACAAACATACCTGCAGCCAGCTTCACAACGGCTTACACACGCGTCCAACTGACCCACATTTTTCGGGCGCAGAAGCTGGGTGGCGTGAAGAACTTAGGGGTACGAAGGTATGCTGTAACACCTATAGGAAACGTTACAATGAGCCTGGTACGTATGATACCGTACCCTTTGGATACCAGAATCCTTGATTGTTTTATATATATATATATATATATATATATGTCCAGTGGTGTAGTGCTAAATAAAGAAGTGAGGGAACACATTTTGAAAGTGTTACTCAGATGCGGGGGGGACAATGGCGAGCGCGGCGAGCCCATACAGCTGGGGGTCCGGGGGCACTGTAAGCCCCCCGGGAAATCTTTTGAAATCTGACCAATTTCAGGGATATTTTGATGTCATACGCACTGGATATTAGGATATATTCCAGGGCTGTGGAGTCGGCACATAAAAAACCGACTCCGACTCCGACTCCGACTCCTCAATTTTTTGTCTATCCGACTCCGACTCCGAATCCGACTCCGAAGGTATATTAATTCTAAATCTGCTCTGATGATAATTACACAAGAGGCATTTCATCACCACCACGTGAAGCATCATCATCTGTGGTCATTGTTACGGTAACTTTGTCTGTAGTAAAGAATCTTGTAAGTGGTGCTTGTCGTTCAGTAGATTTCTGATCTTTTGTTAACTTTGAAGTAGTTGGAAGGTTTGTATTACTATCTTTCTCAATGACAACTTCTAAAATTTTGGGATGGAAACACTGCAAATGTCTTTTCAAATTTGATGCTGTGGTTGGTGCATTTTTATCAGAGCCAGTAAAACCACTTGAAAGTTAAAAACTTATGAAATTTAGAAAGAACTCGAAATTAAATAAGCATTAAAAATCAAAAATATTATCTGAAAAGAAAAAATGAATTAATGGCATTAGTGTCTGAAATGGAAAACATTGTGTTTATTATTTAAGTGGTTTAACCACCATAGCTGCCAGTGATATCACACACAAAAACATATTTTATTAAAATTTATATTGAGGTCGGAGTCGGAGTCGGAGTCGGTACATTTTTACCGACTCCGACTCCGACTCCAGCACCACCAAAATTGCTTCCGACTCCGACTCCGACTCCACGACTCCGACTCCGACTCCACAGCCCTGAATTATATTCCAAGGTTGAAGATGCAGTATTTCCAGTGTCATTAGATATACGACATCCAGTACGATCAATAAAAATAGCTAACAACTGGAATGATTAACTAAAAAAAAGTTAACAACTGGTAAGCAGTGGTGACTGTTTCACCAGATCTTTATAGGCTAGCATTGCCTCAGTCGAAGCTAAAAGAAATGAAGCAGTTAATGATTCTTTCTCATATTTCTTCTAGGGGTGGGAATTAAAATTTCATGACATTAGAGATTTGTAAGTTCGGATTTATTTGAAATAGTGAGGGAACGCCGTTCCGTCTACCAAAAAAAGTAAGGGAACGCCGTTCCCACGCGTTCCCACAGCACTACACCACTGTATATGTCTATTTACGTGTTAACGATATATTTATTTTATTTATTACACGTATTTGTAAATATTTACCTTGAATAAATCGATATGTTTATTAAATAAATCGTGTTTCAATTAGCATTTCACTTTCTCCTTTGTGTGTGTGTGTGTGTGTGTGTGTGTGTGTGGTGTGTGTGTGTGTGCGTATGTACAGGAGAAAGTTCTCAGCTCCCCCCTCTGTATGATCGATCAATGGTCACGTGACTCCTGCTACTACCTGGGCACAGTGGCGTATCAAGGGAGGGGCGAGAGGGGCGACCGCCCCGAGCGGCACTTCCCGAGGGGCGGCAAATTACTGTCAGGCGGGCGCAGTATGCAAAAATTTGGGTTTTTATGTTTTAAAATGCAACCCTCCAAAAAATTATATCTCATCATTGTCGCGCGTTATTTGTGTACAAAATATCCATGGTTTTGATGAAAAATCATCATTAAATGCTATATATGCCACCTCAATGCCACTATTTCCACAAATAGTTGCGTTAAATTTTCACATCGGAAAGGTTGCCAGCCCTATTTTTCAGACTTTCCCTATATTATTTAGGTTAGGCTTTGCATTCTTTGAGCTTTGATGATGTTAATAATTAATGGTTGTTTTATTTTGCAGATACCCTACTGAATTAGCAAACATGAGCAAACGACAGAGACTGAGTGGTGCTGCATACAAGAATCTTCGCGAAAAAAAAGAGGAGGAAGGCAAGCGTGCTGTTAAGCGATTTCATCAGTTAATGGGATTCTCAGACACACCTTCAGTGCCTTCTGGGAAGCAAGGAGATCAACCGCAATGTGATATATCTTTAGAGATAGATGTTCAAGCGGCAACTTCAAGTGAACCCCCAAATAATCAGGATCAACCCTCATCTACATCACAAAGTCATCCACCCACCCATCACCCACAGAGTCTGTTTAACGATTCTGGCAACTGGCCCGTTCCAATGACGGACAATTTTAGAATCGAACTCATTAAACGTGGACCATCACTAGGGCGGATCGAAAATGAGGTTTTTACACTTGTTTCCGAAATTCAAATATGGCTAGTGCGTACAATATGTGGGTGCTATAGATAATGACTGTGCATAAATATTAGTCCTGCGAAATTATATCTTCAGGTGCCACAAAGCCGTCGAAAAAAGTGAAATATAATGATTTTCTTATATTCTGCATTAGTACAATAACTGAAACTTACTTGTTATTATTATATATTAAGTGTTCCAATTACCAAAATAGTTACTGAATTACGCAGCTCTTAGTTTATTTAGATCAATGTTCTTTTGATTAATGATCTAAATAATCCAGAACTCACCACGAGGAGGTGGCTGCGTGTCGAGCTCCACCCATGCCCTCCCAACCACCCATCCTTGCGCATGTTTTTTTCTATTAACGTTTTATTTAAACTTTATATTCAGCTTTACTTTCGAATGATGGCATTTTTTTACGTGACTGAAGTGTTGATCTTATGAAGCCATCTCACGCGTTCAATCCAAATACTTTTGATGATGCTTCAGTCACTAATTTTACCATTCTTTCTACTACTTGTGTATGACAAGGGAATTTCTCGAATGGAGGGGTACTCTTGTTTTCTATGAATTCTTCAATCTCATTTTCTGTCAGGTGTCTTGTCACAGGTGGTTCAGTGACAATGCATTTTTGCCAATTAATTAAATCAGTATAATCAGTAGCTTCAAATTGAATAACAGGTACTGTGAAACGCCTCACAACTTTTTCCTTGTTTGTTTGCCTTGCTTTCTTTATTCGCCTCCACGCTAATTCTCTTATGGCGCTGCGGTCATCATGAATCATTGATGCTAGAATATTTTCTGGATTTGCAAAAAATGCATTTCTTTGTATGACAGGGTTTACAATATCCTTTACTTCGTTCTTTATTCGCCTCCACGCTAATTCTCTTATGGCGCTGCGGTCATCATGAATCATTGATGCTAGAATATTTTCTGGATTTGCAAAAAATGCATTTCTTTGTATGACAGGGTTTACAATATCCTTTACTTCGTCATTCAGTGTTCTTGTTAGTTCAATAGTTTTGAAAACATGTTTTGAGCCATTGACAAAAGACGTACTTTGCTTAATAGAAAACCACATTGGGATGTAGACCTTCATTATAAAAGAAGCAATGTTCATGAAGTTCTCAGATGGACTTACAGTTGAAACGTATAGACGAAGCAAACGATTTGCTGTAGTCAGCCATCGTGAATGTGCCATTTTGCCTGGACTACGATGAGCAAGATCTGGAGAGCAATATCCCTTTGTTATGGCCTGATGAATATCAATTAGATATTTTTGGTCGGTGCTAAGATCTTCACAGTCTACAGTTGGTTCCTCAGCATCAATCCTTTCAAACTCGACAATAGGAAGACTCTCACAGTTCTCTAATTCCCTGCCAATAGGACCGGTGAATCCGCGGGGGCCAGATGTTTTTCCATCCAGCTTTGCAACTAAATGGCGTAATGGCAATTCATTGGCATGGAGCTGGCACACTAAATGTTGAACTGGCTTCTTCAGCTTCAATTCTATAAGCCTTATAACGCCTCCCTTTTCTCCAGTGTTGACTGCTGCACCATCGCATCCAATGGCAACAAGGTTTTCCAGGTTCATGTCATTATTTCCAATATACTCAAACATTCCTTTACATATTTCTTCAGCTGATCCAGAATTCACAGAATAATGGCCCAAATAATCTGAACCAGGTTCTCTCACTAAAGTGATATGTTCTTCTGTTACCTTCTTCTGATATACTTTGGACTCTTTTTTTTCTTGGAAGAGTGTAGAATCTTTTCGACCATCAAAATAGATTCCTCTGATTGGGACCTGATTTTGATCTTTCATAATTTCTGATCTCTTCTTTTGTCTTTCTCTTCTGATTTTACTCCTATCCACTACTTCAGATGTATTGCCAATAGAAACTTCTCCAATATCTTGCAATACTGCACTAACAATGAATGCTGCAGCTCGATCTGAAACTGCAGTCCTGTCACAAGCAGTAGCCACTGAAGGTAGATTTGTAGTTTTCCTTTTCTTGAATAATTGTTCTTCAGGTTGTTCGAGCTTTCTCTTCGAGCTAACTGGCTCTGGAAATGTATCGTCTGATATTTCGCCAGATTCACTTTCACTATTTGATGTCGATGATGATAATTCAACATTTGTATCCTGCAATTTCTCCTGTGAAGATTCTTTGGTGAGCCTCACAGCTTCTTTTTGCTTTCTTAGCAACGTAGATGCTACTCACGTGACAGCTGAGTGAGCTGACTATAGAAAACTGTTTTTAGAGAATAGAAACTTTTTTAAAGGTTGACTGAGCTATTTTTATACAAGTGTGAATAAATTCTTGTCTATTGTGCATCGTGGACTCTTCTGTAATTATTGGTTAAAATCTGCTTTTTTCAATTTTTTTCAATATTGAAGGTCATTGTGGCACCTGAAGATATAATGTTATGATTTTAAATTTATACCAGCTTATTTTCTCACTACTCCACACATTGTCCACACTAGCCAATTTGAAAATTCGAAAAATGAGTTTTTCACTCCGCCCTAACCATCACATTTGAAAAACATGAATGGACCTTTCTAGCTGATTCAAACAATAGGTCAATGTCAAAAGTTTGGTATTTCAAAACTTTGGAAAATGGCGAAAAAATTGAAAGGTCATGGCTAATCTTCTCACCTTCAAAATGTAGCTTGCATTGCTTTTGCTGTCGTCTCTTCAACAACATCTCCAGTGCATTTGGAAAAGAAGAAGGATTTTTTGCCTGGAGGAAACTGAATCCAAGAGTACCTGAGCATGAAAACAGTCCATATCATACCCGATGCTTTGAACAATGGAAAGAGTTGTCTATGCGCCTTCAGTTGAATGCTACAATAGATAATGCACATCAGTTGCAAATAAAACATGCTACTGCTAAGTGGAAAGAAATACTGAGACGAATTTATGACTGCATCATGTTCTTGGCAAAACAAGATCTTGCATTCCGAGGGCACCGAGAGAACTTAAATGAAGAAGCTGGGCTATCTGGCAATTCTGGAAACTTTTTGGAGTTAATAAAACTAATGGGCAAATATGACCCAGTAATTAGGGAACATCTTACAAAAATACGAATGACTGACAAGATATCCACTTCGTATTTGCCACCTAACATTCAAAATGAGTTCATCACACTAATCGGCTGTAATGTTCGAAAATGTATAATTGATAATGTGTCTAGTGCAAAGTACTTTGCAATAATTTTCGATAGTACACCAGATATATCGCATATTGATCAGATGTCTCAGGTAATTCGCTATGTTTCGATTAAAGATGGTAATGTAGAGGTGAAGGAATCCTTCGTTGATTTTATTAAATTAGATGGGAAGACTGCTGAGGTAGTTACTGACCTCATTGTCACTAAGCTCCGTGAGGATGGGCTGGATATCCAGACTTGTTATGGTCAAGGGTATGACAATGCTGCTACGATGGCAGGTATTCATCTTGGAGTTCAACGCAGAATTCTTGATGTTAGCAAACACGCTGTTTTCATTCCTTGCAATAACCACTCGCTGAACTTGGCTGGCGTTCATGCCGCGGGACTGAGTCCTAATGCTGTAACTTTCTTTGGAACAATTGAACGAATTTTCGTCTACTTTTCTTCCTCTACTCATCGTTGGGATGTCTTAACAAAACATTCCAAAATCACTGTCAAGCGAGTCTCTGATACGCGGTGGAGTGCTAAGTATGATGCTGTTTCTAGTCTTAAGAAGAACTTGACTCACGTTGTTAGTGCCTTGGAAGAACTGAGTGAAGGGGTCTCCGAAAATCTGGACACAAAGGGCGATGCTGAAGCTCTGCTGACCTCCATCATGTCATACATATTCATTGTGTACTTATTTTTCTGGGATCCAGTGCTGAAAGAAAACAATGATGCTCAGCTATATTTTCAAAGAAAGGGACTTGCTTTGGACTAGTGTGCATTAAAAATGAACTCTTTATCCGTGTTTTTAACTAATGAACGAGAGGCAGTAGTATCAAACGCTGCAGATGCCGCCGAAGAGTTCTGTAATGAAATGGATATCAGTATAGACCGCAGAGTCAGGAGACGGAGAAGAATGCCTGGAGAGCAAGCTCGTGATGCTGGATTGACCGTGCAAGAGGATGTACGCAGAGAATTTTTTGAAATCATGGATCGTTTATTAGCAGAAATTGAAAAACGCACAGTTTGTCAAAAACATGAATGATCGCTTTGAATTTCTGTCTCCTTCGTACCTTTTGAATCAGTCCAAAGATGAAGAAATTAATACCAAGGTCAATAATTTTTCTTCCATCTACAATGACATTAATCCAGGAAGTCTACTGGAAGAAATAAAGCGTTTGCGCAGACATTTGCTCAGTTTCGAAAGCATAAGCGTCGACGATGATCCAAAGAACTGGGATATGTTAAAACTACTTCAGTGGATCGTTAAATGGGATCTAGTGGAATCTTTACCTCATATAACAATTGCCCTCCGGATCTGTCTAACTACATGCATGTCCGTGGCAAATTGCGAACGAAGTTTCTCGAAACTGAAACTTATAAAAACTTACCTCAGGTCAACTATAAGTCAATCTAGACTGAGCAATTTGGCGATTATTTCAATTGAACGCGAAGTTGCAGAGACAATGGACATAGAAAAAATCATTCATGAATTTTCTGTTATGAAAGTTCAAAAATTTAACTAGGCATTATACATTATATAGTTATTGTTAAAATTATGTAGTGTATTATGTACGGTACATTATGTAGTATTGTTAAAATTGAAGTTGCTTTATTTAAGTTTACACTGCTAAACAAAACTTTTATTGGAAGAAATTTTTGTAAAGGAATTGTTTTTAAAATTAAAAATTGTTGCAGGGGGGGGCGGCGTTGGTATTTTCGCCCCGAGCGGCAAAAAGTATTGGTACGCCTCTGCCTTGGCATATCTCTACCACTGCGTGCTCAGTTGACCGTTATAAGCCCTGGAGCTTAGACGTGCATTTGAAGAAATCCCACGTAGACAAAAAATAGTAATGGCTACCTTTGTTATTGCGTGTTCGACGTTTATGAAGTGGTATTCGGCAAAGTGTGAAGATATGGTAGATACTCAAAGACTCCCTTTCCCTCCCTCCTTCGATACTTTTAAGGTTGCACTGAACCTTGCGAAGCTTGAGGAACAAGAGGTACAAATACTCTACGGGTATTCTGGCGAGAGCATTGCAGGATTTCGTGGTAAAGCGATGTATTGAACTATCATATGTTGGAGGACTAAACTTTATAAAAGCTTACATATACCGTGAAGTGGAAGAAACAACACGTGCAGAAGAGAAGCAACGCTTATGGTTAGTGAGTCTTGTTGATGAGTGGTATGACAATCGGTATTATGTCATGTTGCATCATACCGAGTACTCCTACCCTGCGGCTGAGACTGTAAATCTTGTCATAATGGAGAATTTGAAGTATTTTTACCACTAGATTAATATATATCATCACGAGGTTTGTAGTGAGGTTGTGGCTAAAGGCCTGCTGAGTTTTTAATAGAATTTAGAGATGAGTATTGTCTGCTAAGCAAAAAGGAAAAATATGAGCATATGTTTCCCTCAAATAGTGCGCCGAAGTGTGAATAAAATGTGTTTAGTTCGTGAAAATCCCCCTGAATGAAAATGTTTGGTGCGCATTCTAGGGGGGGGGGGGAGCGATAAAACAAAAACCGGTATTGCTTCATGTATCGCAGATGGAAAATTTCTCAAACACCTGCCCAGTATAATGGGATACAAGTATTCACATGAATCTTTCACGTTAGAACAACGCCGTACACGATTCATCAACTTATGGTGTGACTCGCTCCTCCACACCTCCCTTCGAGTCGATCCGCCCAACTGTGGCTCATAGTTATCTCAGTTTGAACCGACTGGACGTGCACTCCTCAAAAAAGAATACGATGGAGCTTCCTTTGAGCAGCATTCTCAATGCCGTGTACGATGTGTCCGTGACGAAGTCATTGCGCGTGTTCAGGCGTGAAACCGATGCCATTAACTATGTACTTGAAACGACTTGTAGACAAACGAACTCTGATAAAGGGAATGTTGTTTATTTAAGTGTTGAGGGGATGAATAGAGTGTTCGTGGTAGTTGAGAAGTGGAACGAGGATCATTATAAAATAGCTGCAGGTGTAGGTACAAGAAGAGAACAGATTAGTGATGACCCCTCATATGCCATTGTTTGTACGTTGTGTATAAATAACGATCAGCCATGCATTGATATACGATTGATGTGGAAGAATGCTTCTGATAATAACGTTCTTGTCCATACGCGAAACGGTTTCATTCTCGACAGAATGTTTGAAATCGTCGGTTTCCGCAAGCTGTAGCCTATATTAGACGTGCGTGTTACGGATTTGCTTTATTTTGATATGGTTCTTGAATATGCATACACCGCTCTGCTCGACGGGTTTACCGAGTGTAGGACTGAACAAGGCGAGAATGGTCTAGAGCTGGATGCTTATTTAGAAGGTTTAGACTCTTCGAAACATCATAAACTTTGGTACAAAGGACTTGAGCGGTACAGGGCAGAGCTCACCTACACCGTTCACCCTGAAGAATTGTATCTTTATATAATGAGCAGTTGTTAAGACTTAGAGGATTATTTCAACTGCCGCTATGAATTGTGAAGATGAGTTCACGATTGAAAAGCTCGGATCGGTAAGAATAAACCCTCGATTGGAAAGGAGTGTTTATAAACTTGAATTTAATAATGATGTGGCTAACGATGACCTCTCTGTACGTTAGGGTGTATCATACTCAGGTCGAATACTGAAAAACTTGGAATTTCAAGATTGGCAGTATGTATTCCTATGTAAAACTGAATTTTAAGAGTATTTCAACGTCTTCAACTTTTGCGAAAAATCGCATTTAAGTGTTCAAAATCGTACTTTTTTGTCGAAGAATGGGATTTTTGGCCAATTTCAAAGACGTAGTAGCCTCAAATGACCTCCATATGTTCCATATTGCTCACATATACCCTTAAGCATTTCTAGGGGCAGGCTTGGACCCATTTAAGATCAGCCAAAGTGGTTCATAACCCCTAAAATAACTAAAATCACCCAAAATGGCCCAAAAATAAGGAACTGTATGATTTTTAGTCTCCTACACACCACATTTCGCGGCTGTTCTCTTCATCAGGCAGAAGCTTTTTGTTCTTCTTTCTTGGTCTTGCATTTTCTTTTTTTTAGGAACGTCTCCACCAATTTTTATTTATTTTCTTTTTGGCATCACTGAGTGTGATGGCAGCTGCCCCCACCTTTCCGCAAGCTGCTGTGACGTTCAACCTTTTTTTTGCAATTGCAATTCTTCTTTAATATTTGTATAAATCCCTCCACCACCCACAGCTTGTAATAATATGCTGGTCAACTGAATGTTTTAAGATTTTTTCTTCTGAAAGCATCTTGATTTGTCTAGCACAGTGGTTCTTAACCGGGGGGGCGCGCCCCCCTAGAAACAGGAATTTCTCTAATTGTATTTGTTATTCTCTTAACGAGAGCATGGGCTAATATTGAGAAGTTATTGATAATGTTATTTTGATTGAAGGGGGGCTTGGAGGGAAGGACCAATTCCTAGAGGGGGCATGGTAGTAAAAAGGTTAAGAACCACTGGTCTAGCAGGTCTTGTAGAGATCTAAAACATGTTCATAATGTCTTGCTTTGGCTTGAAAACTGGCACCAATTCTCTGTGATCGATCCTAGCACGAACGAAACCATCTCTTCTCTCTTGCCCATACACTGCATGAACTGCAGCTGTAACTTCCTGGACTGCTCTTTCACAGCTTTGAGTGTGAACTGAGAAGTTCTCAACTTCAAGTGGAGACCTGAGAAGCTCCTCAACTTCTCCTCTTGACATCTTACAAGTGAAGAGTGGCTCATACATTTTCTCCTTATCCCAATTAATCAGAGTAATTGGAGAAGTATGTAGAATCAAAATTCAGTTTAGGGTTTCTATGAGTTCTCAGACTCATGTCTCCATATTCAGACTTATCGCTGATCTTCTTGATCATCTCAACTGCGCCATGCACTCTCCTCCTCATCCTGACTTCAAAGGCCTGGCTTCTCAGCAGTCCCAGAGCGGTCACAATATGGTGAGGTTTATACCTCACGTGGTGCTTCATCTTGATCTCAAAATACATCTTGAAGTAGAAGTCCAGGCAGAACTTCAGCAGCACCTCCGGCTTCTTCAACACCTCCCCCTTCAGACCATGCTGCCACCATCCACATCATTAACAGAGCCTCACCTGTAGTCAGTCAGCGTGACTGATTTAGTGGGCCACACTTCAAACCAGCAAATTCCTTGCTCAAATCTCCTGTCTTGAGAGCTTCGCTCAGTAGGTAGCAGTTCTTCTGGTCAGTGCTAAGGTTCTGTACAATGTCTTCTGCCAGTTCAATTATATCTTCTTCTCATGGCAGAGCCTTAAAGCGAAAGTTGACAGGTATGTCATTGATCTTCTCCAAAAGTTTTCCTATTGGGCCACTGAATCCAGACTTGTGTGTGTAGGGACCATCAAGCTTGATGATCATGTGCCTGAGGCGGAGTTCATTAATATGCAACTGGCATATCAGCCAGTGACACTTGTGACCTAGCAGTCTCTCCAAGTGAGTGATGGTTCCTCCATCAGGTCCTGTGTTTGTGTTGGTGGAGTTACCACCAAGGACCACAATAGTATCTTTAACACCATGAGCACTAATCCACTCAAACAGCCTGGCTATCTTCAGTGCAGGTTTCTCATTTCCTTCAGGTTCTTCTGGTGTACAATGGAAGAGATACTTCCCCTCAGGTTCCCAGGTGACACTATAGTGCTCTTCAATTGTAATACCAGGATGGAAGCGGCCAGTTTCTTCATTGTACCTCATGATCTTTGTCTTCTTATCTTGTTTTCCATCAAAGAAAATTCCCTTTATCTCCTCTCCCTCTGTCCTTTTCTCCAGGGCCTCCACCGAGGCACCTATTACAGACTCCTTGCCCTCCACATCTTCATCCTGTCAACAGCTAGATATGCCTTATCAGCAGATAGATGGCCAGCTTTGATGAGATCTTGCAAGAAACCAATTGCAATGGCTGCTGCAGGAGTGTTTGCCACCTTGAACCTGACTGTAGCCGCAGCAGTGCTTGAGATATCCATGTAGCTCCTGGAAAAATCTGTGTCAGCAGTAGGAGCTGCTCTGCCTGGAGACTCTTGCAAGGAAGTCACCTCATCTTCATCATCATCACCATCATCAGCTCTAAGCAGTAGCTCCTTTTCTTCTTCTTTTCTGTTTCTCTTCTCAGCTGCCTTCTGTTCTTCCTCCTTCCTCTTAGCAGCCTTCACCTGCATCACTGTTTCCTTCACATCAACAGATGCCATCCGGAAGCCAGAAACTTCTGAGGTTTTGATCCTCTGGTAATCGAGCCACTCTAGCTTTGAAATCTTCTGAGACAGAGTACAGTCACAGTTGACATGAACTCTAGCAGCACAGCCAGAGCAGCCAGATGCTTCAGTTCCACAGAGAGTGATATCATGTCTGCAGGTTGTTATGTCAAACAATGTATCAAGTTCAGATATTCTCTTCTCTCTCTTTGCAGTCTTCACTCTGTCAATCATTTCATTCCACCTGACAAGAATCTTCCAGGCAATGGATCTCTCTTGAATGATCACAGGAGGAGTGAACTTGGCATTGCTTTTGCGCCACTGTGCCAGTACCAGTAATGCCAAGTCCTTAGCCAAATCTTGCAGAGGGTACTGAGCTCTCTTCATATAATCCAGAAGCAGCTTCTCTTCCTGGAGGAGGATTCCTCTCTGAAACACAGCTCTCCAGGTTGGAACTTCTGTGGGAAATAACTGCTTGCCTGAACCCACCAGATCACTCATCTTTGAACCAGAACTTTTTCTGGTCTTTTGTCCTTGCTTAGCCATGGTGGCTACACAATCTTCACCAAGCTTTGTATCTGAAACATAGAAAATTATCACAGTGAAACTCTAGTAGTCTATAACAGCTGTTACAATGGTTTTGTTTGGTAAGAAACCAGTCTGTTACATTTGTACTACAGTGTATATCCTGTACAGCTGTTCTGTACATAACCAGAAAAAGAAAAAGTGGAAATTTGAACACTTAAACGTGATTTTTAGCAAAAGTTCAAGAAAACAAACCCCTCCTAAAACTTAATTTTACATAGGAATACATACTGTCAATCTTGAAATTCGCGCTTCAATGAGCATGATACACCCTATACGTGCTTTTAATTGTATTCTGTCTGTGTTTAAAGATAACTTGCCAACCGAATGTAAAGTGGGCACAAAAATAGTATTGAACGAAATGAAGGCCCTTTACACTCAGTATCGGCATCCCTATAACTTCAGCGGTGAAATAATGTTAAATCGTATTTATTACATAGTGCAAAGCAACAATAATGTAATTGTAGACTCGATCACGTGCGAGTTTAGTATTTTAGTTAAGCGCAGTAGAACATAAAATGTATGTATTTTGAGAGCTTTGCATTATGTTTATTTTCCATATATTTAATTATTCAATATAAATGTATATATAGATTTCTCCTGTACTATTATTTTGATTACATTCCATTGTTTAAAACTGTATTTTTTATATTATTATTATTTTTTTCATTATATATAATTATAATCTTCGATTAAAGTCTGTATTTCTTGTACTATTATTATTTTTTGATTGTATATGTGTGTATATATATTCTTCGTTCAACTTGTGTATTTCTTATATTATTATTTTTTTATTGCATATATTCCTCGTTTAAACTGCGTATAGAATGAACTAATTTGATTGTGTATTAATTTTCTATATATTTCATGAAATTATTTTCAATAATTCGTCTAAATAAACAGAATGATGTAATGATGCTTTATTTAATTCTTTTGGTTGTATATATAAAAGATATTATTTAATTAAATAAATATATATATGTATGCCAAATGGCAGTTTATGCCTTCTAAACCGACTGGCTGCTTAAGACTTCTAAACCAACTGTCAAGCATATATGCTTTAATTAAATAAATAGTGCAATCTGGCAACTCAAAATAATAATGTGCACCAACTGGCGGATTAGGACTTCTAAGCCTAGTGCAAAGACCAAGAGCGTTATTATGCGTCTGGTGGACCCAGACGAAGGTCGGTCGGTCTCTCTCTCTCTCTCTTTTTCTCGGTGTCTCTGTGAGCATGCTAAATATAGAGCTATTTATATATTCTCCACTTTCCTGTAAAATTTCCTTGGCTACTTTTCCAGGGTCAAGGTATTTTCTTCACCCTTTTTCTGTACCTGCCTCTGGCAGGGAGGTAGCGGAGGGTGGGGAGAGAGCCTTCTACTTTTCTATCCAGTTTTCTACTACTGCTAGGATAGTTGAAAGAAAAATAAACTTCTTTAATAACAGGAACCTCCCAGAGTGGACCGGAAGGTCTTTGAGGCTTCCTCTTTTCCTTGTAGCTCCTTGTAACTCTCTTTCTCTTCCTCTCTCTCTCTCTCTCTCTCTCTCCCTCCGGTTGACTGCCAGTTCCAATCGGAGCGGGAGCTGCTTGGCGTCGATCTGAACGTGGGAGGGACGAACTATAGGTTAATCTTGGTGTGCAGACCTCCGCATCTCCTCCTCCAAGAAGATACAGCCCTGTACACCGAACTCTGTAGCCTGCTAGGGGATAGGGTGTGTGTAGTTTTAGGAGACTTCAACTGTCGCGGCATAAAGTGGGAAGATAGAACTGCTGATGATGAAGGGAGGAGGTTAGTTGACTTTGCTGATGAGAGCTTCTTCACTCAGTGGGTCAATGAGCCTACAGGAGGCGAAAGCATTCTAGACTTAGTATTCACGACCGAAGTCAACCTCGTCACTGGCCTCACCGTTGACGAGTCGTTGGGCGGGAGTGATCACGGTCTGATTAGGTTCCATGTCTGCGTCCCTCGGGTGAAGCGTAGTAACTCGAGAGGCAGTAAGCTCGATCTACGGCGGGCGGACTTTGTTAGCCTCCGGGATAGCGTAGGTGAGATGGGGTTAGAGGTCGGCGGCGATGTTGAGGGAGTGTGGACTTCATTCCGGGACGAGTTTATGGTGCTGCAGTCTGCTGCCATACCGTCAAAACCGGTCACCTCTGCTTCAACGCAGCCTAAGTGGTTCAGTCGTGACATCGCTTCGGCTATCCGAAATAGGAAAGTAGCGTATAGGACGGCGAAGGCCAATCGTTCCCATGAGAACACTGAAGCGTATGTCCACGTGTGTAGGGAAGTGAAGGCGAAGGTTAGGCTAGCGAAACGTAACGAAGAACTACGGGTGGCAAGCCTCTGCAAAGGGAACCCTAAGGAGTTCTTCAGTTATGTTAATAGTAGAAAGCTAATGTGCTTAATGAGTACTTTGCGGGAGTGTTCACCAGGGAGGATACCCGCGTCATCCCCGAGCCAGGCATCAGGCACGAATGTGCTGGCCTGGATAGTGTTCAGTGTAACGCGACAGTCGTTGCCGATAGAATAGACAAACTGAGCGCGTTTAAGGCTCCTGGGCCAGACCAGTTCCTCCCCAGAGTGTTGCGGGAGGTGCGCGACCAGGTGGCCCCCCCACCTGGCTACGGTCTTCAACAAATCGTTGGAGACGGGCCATGTGCCTGGTGACTGGAGGGAAGCCAATGTGACCCCTATCTTTAAGAAAGGGGATCACGAAAGTCCAGGGAACTATCGTCCCATTAGTCTCACTTCAGTTGTAGGTAAATTATTAGAGGGGATAATAGCGGATAGGATCGTTGATCATTTGGATTCCTACAAGCTGCTTGGGGACTCCCAACATGGGTTTAGACGGCATAGGTTGTGTCTCACCAACTTGCTCGAGTTTTTCCACGTCATGTTGAGTGAGTATGATAAGAGTAGGGCGATTGATATACTTTATCTCGACTTTGAGAAAGCCTTTGATAAGGTACGTACCTCACGGCCGTCTAATGGCGAAAGTGCGCGCGCTGGGTATCGGTTGGGAAGTAGGCAGGTGAATTGAAAACTGGCTGATGAATAGGCGGCAGAGGGTTGTAATTAAAGGGGTTAGTTCGGATTGGGCCTCGGTCACTAGTGGGGTTCCTCAGGGTTCCGTTTGGGGGCCACTGTTGTTTATCATTTACATAAATGATATCGACGGTGGCATCGTCAGTCGGATCGCCAAATTCGCTGATGACACGAAGCTTGGGGCCAATGTTGGGACGTCAGGGGTAAGTGCAAAGTGATGCACATTGGCTACGCCAATCCCAAGTCGGACTACTCAATGTTAGGGAGTAATATCGAGGCGACTGATTTGGAAAAGGATTTGGATGTGCTAATTAGCAGCCCTTAAGTTTACGAAACAGTGCGTAGAGGTGGAAAAGAAAGCCCAGAAGCTGTTGGGTTATATCAGGAGGCAATTTCAGTTTTGGAACAAGGAGATTGTGCTCTCTCTGTACAATTCCCTGGTTCGGCCGCACCTAGAGTATGCTGTACAGTTCTGGTCGCCCACCCTCAGGAAAGATATTGAGAGGCTGGAGCGAGTGCAGGCGAGGGCCACAAAGTTAATCCCTTCCGTTAGGCATATGGGCTACAATCGACGCTTACGCGCCCTGAACTTGTTTTCGCTGGAAACTCGGAGGCTGCGCGGTCAACTGATCGAGGTTTTCAAGCTCTTACGCTGGTTCAACAATGTCCATTTTAGAAGCATGTTTAGTTTAAATGATAACCCAACTCGCAACAATGGTTGGAAGTTGGATTTGAAACGGTTTAGGACTAGTGTGTGTGGGAATTACTTTACGTATAAGATCTGGTATAAGAACAGGTTACCTTCAGAAGTTGTGAACAGTTCCTCCGTGGGTCACTTCAAGAAATGGTTAGACCAAATCTTGCATACTATTTGAGGATGTAGAAAATTTTCCCTGGCACCTGTTGCCATTGGTACCTCCTCGGTATGGGCCGCAAGGCCTTTTGAGGTACTTATTTTCCTTGTAACTCCTTGTAACTCTCTCTCTCTCTCTCTCTCTCTCTCTCTCTCTCTCTTAGGTTAGGTTGATTCCCCTCGGCTTGTGGCTGCTGGGGAGAATCCACCTTGCTTCTTTTTTACTTTTTTGGGGGGCACCTGGGGTGGGCGTGTGGGGTAGAAAGAGAGGGGAGGGGGTCTTTCAATAAGGAGGAGGGGGTCTTGCAACAAATGGGGGAGGGGGTTTGCAGCATTGATCAACATTTGCAACAGTGCAATTGCACTCTCCCTTTTTGCGCCCACACTACTCGTGCAGTGCATTAAACAGTCCAATCTAACTTTAAATTGTATAGTATGTCACTTTAAGTTCTGATTTATCTACTTTACAAAATGATTCGGGTATGTTAAACAGACCCTGCTAATGGCCTTTTTATGTTTCGTTTACTGGCTTTATCTTTCGCTTATGAATTTGCGATCAGATAAACAGATAACACTGAAATGATTCATGAAACGATAAAGATTCTTCAATTTCATTACATATGAGCTGATATCATCGCGAAAACTTACTGTTTACCTCGAATTAATAATGTATGATAAGTTGTGATAAGGTTTAATTGGGGTAAGTATAATGTGTCCGGCTTTATTTAAATGTAAACGGCAACTAAACTCATAAAATCTGTAAGTTGTTGCTGAATAATATGAAGTGTAATTCTGTAATATAGTATTTCACTGGTGGTTTTCTTCGTTGTATATTTTTGTTGATGATTATCTCGTTTCGTATTTATTTTATTTTTAATAAACTTTAAATTCCAGGAGTAAATATCGAATCGTGGGCCCGATTTTATTGCGGGGCATACTAACTAATACCAGTTTGTGAACAATAGGACCAAATTCTTTCAAAATGCTGTACAGTCAGGCTCTTAATTGCTTCTCCAGCTGACGCACAACTGGCATAAAGTGGAACAGTTCGGTCTTACGACATCTGATTGACTTAACATTCTATCGACAAGTTATTATCAGGTTAGATCAAGTTAGATTATGTTAGGTTAAGTAAAGTTAAATAAGTTTTTTAGAGTGTCGATGTTTTTGTCTTGTCGACTAAATGAGTATAGGTTCAAATCGCTCATTTGCTTCGCTTTACGTTTTGATCCCGTTCTCCTTTTCTGGGGAATTATTTTTACCGGTTAGTGGCGTTAATACCTGCCTCAGTTGGACGAGGGACATAAAACAAAGCAACCAATCATATACTGAACTTCATAACAAAACATTTTCCGAGTACATACAGTTGAATACTACTAGGAATATAGAGTATAGTTACCTAACCTAACCTAACCTAAAGTGCACAACTTCAAGTGTACGCTGAAATGCATATACATTAGGGTGAAGTGAAAACATGTTTTTATTTTCAAAATGCCAGGGTGTGTGAAACATGCGTACTAGAGAAAGCATCAATGTGCTAAAAAATTATCCTCCTATTATTGAATTTAAGATGTGCACACTGGGCTCAAATTTTCAGCCGAATAGCAAAAATACTCGAATATTACTATCTAGGTAATGTGAAATTTCGGCCAAATTTCAGAGGGCATAATAGTGGACCGGCCAAAATTCAAAAATCGACTTTGAACGGCGTTTTTTGTTAATAGCTGGCACCCATGCTAAATCAATGTACCTCTGGGTGAGGAATAAAATGCAGGTGGATGCCACTCTCGCTTTTGGCTTTGAAGGTCATTTTCGAGGTTAAACTGTGCAAAAAATTATATTTTCTAATTTTAATTTAATTAAAAAAAATATTCTGAGCCAATTGGTTTGACCAAATGTTTCGTTTTGCCACACTTAGTGATAAAGAAGTATAATGACACGCTTATTCCATCCGAATTACCAACTCAAGGTCAAATTCAAGTTAATCACGACCGAAATTTGCTAAAAATTTGTGATTTTTTATTTTAATTGGCGAAAAAAAATTGAGCAAGTCTGTCAAAACAATTTATTTTAACATGATTAGTGCCTAATAAGTTTGATGGCATGAATTAAGTACTCACAGTAACAGAATTATCACAACTAAATCACAAAGCAGTAAATATAGCCCCATAACTATACAGTTTACACACTAGTAACATCTACAAGTTCACGTTTCTTGATGAACAGCACCGAAATGCTGCACTGACAGTCACAATTGTGTGGATTGCAATCACTTAAGAACAGAGTTATTAGTTCCTTACAGCACATTCCAGCTTCTCTCGATTTCAGCCCGGAAAAGAGACATAGATCTACTGTCCAGCTGGGTTACAGCAACCGCTGTCGTCACAACCACATGCTGTCGTACACTTCATCCTTTTCCTGAAGCAGTTGCATCTAGATGTCTTGCACTTTTTCTTGCAACCACAAGCTTCAGGGATTGGAGGAAGTCTTGTTCACACTGGTAGGAGGCTTCCATCTTCCAACTTCCATGCTGAAGTGTCCACCGGATCTTCAACATCTACGTGCTCTTTGTCAGCTTGGAGCCATATTTTGGCCTGATAGTTTGCCCGCTTGGCGTGGAGCTCCAGGGCATCTTTTGTCAGTAGGAGCATTTCCAGAGTCTTCTTGGCCTTCCCTAAAAGGTGAACTCTTGCCTCATCAACTGTGTGTTGTTCCGGGGTGCCATACAAATGACACAAACTTTTCAACATCTGCGATATCCCCATCTCGACCAATGGCGTGCAGCAGGAGTGGATGGTCACTGAACACCTTCCAACACTTCTTTTTTCCATGACCTCTGAAGAACGAGACTGTGTCACACCCGGTCAAAGCGTGGAAGCTGACCAGGTTGTCCCTGAATAGGGGGGCGACAAACTCTTGAATACATCGTGCACGGGGTAGCATTTTCGGTTCTTGGCCGTTCCGCACAGCATCCACACTTCAGCGAACTTGGTGCAAACGAAGTGAATCAGCAGCACCATTACATCAGTATCTCTGCACACTACCAGTATTCGTTCATAGCCCGGGGACGCTGCATCACATGAGTGAAGGATGAACCTGGTGTCCGCCTCATCATGGTTTCTATGCAGTGGAACGTCATGTCGCCTGGTTGACCGTACTTCAGTGAATTCAGAGAAGCCACCCCCTGTCACCAGCTGACATCTTTCTTGAAGATTTCTGCCCTTCTCAGTGATGACGTTAAACAGAAACAAGGCTAGGTCAGCCTTGTTTGTATCCAGGGCCATGAAGTTTTTCCACACTTCAGGCAGTGGAACTTGTGGGCCATCAATGACTTTCCGAATCGGTTTTTTCTTGCTTGCACGCTTTGTCCTGGTAACTGCTTTGATCGATCCTTCCCCTGCTTACCGATCAAAGATGACATCAACTCTTGTTGTGTGTTCATTGAAATAACTCGTCACGGTCTTGAAGAACACTTCAGCATAGTCGCCGAATGTCCGACAGCCGCCAGCTTGCCAAGAGTTTGGATGAGTGCATGGCCATCTATCATCACACAGGTCTTCAGATCAGAGGTCGGACCCTCTTAGCTTATGGTCTGCTGAGCCATCAGGATGTTCATCAGCTCAGACTTCGATGTCGAATTCATCTCTCCTGCCTTCGCCAGACTAAATGGGACTGGGGACAGTTCATGCTTCAAGACGTTGACCATCTCCACCATGCGACCTGCGGTCGCGGCATTCAGGAGCCGCTGTAGTAGCCTTCTGTCAGCTTTGATGGTCTTCTGCATGTTCTGATTGGTGGAAACTGTAGCTTTGTACATATCAGCGAAGGTTTTCGACCGATGTTTCTTCATCGTTTCATGGAAGCCTACTATCTACAGGATAGGCTTCATAGCGCGTAATTTCGAATTTAAATCGAAGGATATTATATTGCCCTTTACAAGTCCCTAGTCAGGCCTCATTTGGAATATGCCGTTCAGTTTTGGTGCCCGTACTTGCGTGAGGATATTGATAGGTTAGAAAGGGTTCAGCGTCGTGCCACGAAACTTATTCCGTCATTGCGCAATAAGCCTTATGAAGATAGGATTAAAGAGTTAGACCTGTATTCACTCGAAACTAGGAGATTAAGGGGGGAGCTTATTGAAGTTTTCAAAATCGTTAATAACATCGATAACGTAAATTTTGACAAATTGTTCACTTTCGATAATAGTAATACTCGCAATAACGGATTTAAGTTGCGTGGCAGACGTTTCATTACTAATATCGCTAAAAACTTCTTTACGTTTAAAGTAATTGATAAATGGAATAATCTTCCCGCGTCAGTCGTTCATTCTACCAGCGTTAATGTGTTTAAGAACCGTCTTGACAGACATTTTAAAAATATTAACGTTGTTTAAAATTAAAAAAAGTTAACAACAGGAGCTCTGGTGGTGGTGCTCGAGGATGAGTCTGTTGACGATGAATGCCAGCTTGTGACATGCCAGCGTGTGATGCCAGCAATAAAAAAAAAAAAAAAAAATTAGACTAACACGTAGATGTAGCTCGTAGCGTAAACTAACCCACTTTTTGTTTAACTTTACCTTTTTTTTTTTTTTTTCCTTACTTTGCATGTCTGTAACTCTCTTCTTGCATGTTTGTAGTTTGCATGGTATGACAGTGAGTTAAGACTGTGTTTGCATGGTTTGTAAGCGTTCTTATTTTACTTCTTTTCATCTTTCACCCCTCTCCTATTCTCTCCGACTATTTTTCTGACTTGTCGGCAGTGGCCGGCGGATGATGATGGTGAGACTTTTCTCTTTTTCTGAATGAATGTTAACCCACGAGTGATAGGTGTTGCTCTTACTTAACCCCTTATTCTCTTCTCTTCTCTTAACCCCCTACTCTTTCCTTTCTCTCGGGCTAACCTTAGAGTGGATCTTAGGGTCTTTGTTAGCCTTAGCTTCTGTAGATCTGTAGATCTGTTCAATCAGTCTCTCCTTCATGAAGCCGATTACATGCTGCTTTCCTCGATCCTGAGCTGTCAGCAGGTTCTCCACAACATCTGTGGGTGCAGTGTCTTTGGTTGCCAGTGAAACAAGTGGGATGTTAGTGGCGGCATCTGTATCTCCTGCTTCACTCACGTGAACTCTGAAGACGTCAAACTGCTTCAACTGCTGAACTAGCTTCATGACATCATGAGCGTCACGCCTAGTGCGAGAAGGCAGACTGTCAACCCGAGTGAAGGTGGCTTCCCCATCATCATCTTGAAGATTGAAGAGGCATCTTGTGTCTTGAGAGATGCGTGACCGCTCTGACCATGTGATGCAGAACCTGTCTCTTGCTTGGTCATTCTTTGTGATGCCGATGATACCATTGTGCATCTTGCATGTACGATTTATCCATTCGGTTGCCTGATCAGCTGGAACTTGGTTGAAGCGCTTCGCCGTCCTCTTGACGACAAAGTTCCCATTACAGAACTCTGCATGAACTTCTGGTGCTGACTTCTCAAGACCTCTCATATCAGCCAAGTAGACCGGCCCCAACGTGCATAGTTTGTGTGGTCATAGATAGTTAGCCAAGGCAGCATTGCAGCAAAGGCTTCTATGTGGAGACTCCACATGCCATCTCTCTGAGCTCTGATGAAGGCCAGTAGGATCTCTACCATTTCCATGTAGGATGACCACAGCATGAAGTTGGGATTTTCAGAGTGCTGGTCATTGAATTCCTCCATGAGACTGTGGAATTTCTCATCTGCCAAAACGTCTGAGAAGTTGTCAACAGCATCGCGCATCTCATCTATGTCAGCTCTGTCTTTGAAAAGCGAAGCAACATTGAGGGCAAGCTGTTTGACGTTCTCATCTCCGTTGCCAGTTGCAGCCAGCCATGACTCAAACATCTGCCACTTGATGCGCCACAGTGCCTCATACGTCAGCTGGTGACCTCTCACAGCTCGGTAGTAGGCCTTGCCGTCCAGCATTGTCTCAGTGGTGTTAGCCGCGTACACACCTGCCTCTGTTCATAAGTCATCAAGTCCCACACTTTCCATGTGTTGACCAATGGCTTTCAGAAAGTTGAAGCAGATATGGAGGCCTCCCATGAGCAAGACCACGTTGGGAAATTTCGAGTTTGCCCAGACTAGTTCCTTACCCCTGCCGTACAGAGGCTGATCAGCAGTGATGATGGTGTACTTCTGGCTGACATACTCAGAAATGGCCATGAAGCGATTGATGACGGCGGTCATGGTGTCATTGTCATCTGCTGGCTGCAGGATTGGCAACATCCCGGCGGTCGTTACTGGTGGATCCGCAGTGCTAACAGATTGACTGAATGCTCCTCAGCTTGGAACGAACATCGCTTCATCATGGATGCGTGACACTACCCAGGTCAAGTCCTTGGCACGTGCCCGGTCCCTCTCAGGTTCATATGACAAGTCGTCTATGTCAGTGTCGTAGCCAGGAGGAAATGGCCTCTTGCCAGATGGGAGGGTAGCCTGGTCCAGCCTTTGGAACTCCTGTAGGTCATCAGGTTTGATAGATTTCGATCTCTTGTGCTTGCCACCCTTTTGGCCATGACTCTGCTGTGGAGGGGGGCCTCTCTGCCATACCATCAGTTGAGTGCTGTGGAAGGTGTTCTTCCTGTCTAAGGCTGACTCCAAGACATCTATGTTGTCACAAGAGCAGTGAATCATTCTCTCTTTGACGATGGTGTCAGGGATGCAGACACATCCATTCTCAGCATACTTCTCCAGGATGTTCTGAGCGATGGTGGTGTCTATCCTTCTTACAGTATCGATACCAATAGTGTGATTTGCCGCGTGGAACAGATCTAGGAGTGTTTCTGAGCGGGTGGCTTGGTGCAGAGTAAGACCCAAGCCCACATGCTTTGGTGTCAATTTTCGTCGGTTGGAGACTGCATCGACTATGTCCTGGGCAATGCTACACACACTCTGCTTCACTTTCTGGTCCTCTTCACTTCCCTCATCCACATCATCCCCAAAGAGCAATCGTAGAAACAGGTAGAGACTGTCGGGTATGACGCGATCAACATGTTCCTGATCAAGACCTTGCCATATCTCGGAGTGTCCAGGAGTTTCAAGATCTTGTCGAACCTTTAGAGCCACGTGTACCATATCTTGGAATATGCTGCTAGTGGCACACATGCGGACATCAGCATCTTCATCTTCAGTAGACTCTGACTCAGAGGTGACAGGACCTTGTTCACAAGACTTAGCCAGTGCTTTGGAGATGATGAAATCTGAGCTCTCTCCAGGGTAAATCAGCAGCGGGCTCCTTGACAATGGGCGTACATAGCTAACGTTTGGTCCAAGCAGTCTTTGAACATATTCGTAGAACGGTGTTCTCCTGGAATATTTCACGGTGATGCCGGTGTCATTACACATACTCTCGTATCTGTCCCAGACGTCTCCCATGTCGTATACTTGACCACGAGACAGGCCTACTGTCAAGCCTTTGCACAGCTTCGTCATGCACTCATTTTCAGGCCCTTGCTGCTCCTCTGACACCGCTTGTTTTCTAGTACGTCTCTCAAATGTCACCAAACATGCCAGATGATAGCAGCCTTCAACTGCAATCACATCACTCACCGCTGACAACAGTATGCTCATGACAGGGTCGTGTTTGGCACGCTGGATCAAGTCATCTGACTTCTCCATTGTCTCCACCCTGTGCAGTTTCTTTGTGGTCTTCTTTTGGCAAAACATGCAGAGGGTCCAGTCAGTCACTGGTGTTGAACGTCTACACGTTGGGGGAAAAGCCTGAGAGCCTGCACTTTTTGTGGTCGTCGATGCACCCATGGTCTGCTGCTGACTTCGCAGCCTTCTGGGTTTGCCTTCAGAGGTGAATAAAGAGTAGCATGATTTATGCCACTTGAGTTCCAATGTATTGAAATCATCCTTGGAATGATTTTCCAGTCTTTGTAAAACATCAAGATAGTAGGTATCTCCCAGGTTCTTTCTCTCATCGCCCACAATCATAGTTCTTGCTTTTCCTTCTGCTGATGCTGTGCGCATGTCACTAGCGCTGCTTTGGCAGAAGAAGCAACAATCCTCACTGACATCCTGACGTTCCTCTTGCGCTTGATGACAGCTACAGGGTTCATTGCTGATGAGCTCCCTATCGGCAAAGACAAGTGGGAATGGCAGTATGTAGTAGCCACAGATATAGTGAAACAATTCGAAGCATACCTATCCTTCAGCAGTATTATTATCATTATTTTACCAGCTAGCACTGTCTGCACTCTTTTAATTGCATATACCAAACCAGCCAGTGCACTGAAAATATTCAACATGTGAAAGTATGCTATTACTTGTACTATGGCAGTAGTAGGCACATGCGCAACTCACCCAGCATGCTAAATGTAGTTTTAATGGAAATAAAGACATCCAGAGTCATAGTTACATTCAATTATTATCCATAAAATCACAAAAATATGCTTTATGTGCTAATGATCCACCTTTAAACACGTTGTTACATAGAGCCACCACTGAAATTCAAAAATTCGGAATTTTTCAGGGTTTGTCTTTTGTAACCTTGTATGGGACCTTTAAACCCAAAATTGAGAGTGGCATCCACCCACATCTTGTTTGGCATCCTCAATACTACTTATCTAAGGTGGGTGCCTGCTATTATCAAAAAACGCCGTTAAGTTTTTCTAGAGGAATTTTCAATTTTTGGCTGGCCCACTATAAGGGCAAGAATGGTGTGTATCGGTAAAATGATGATTGTGTGAAGGAATTATACCCTTAAGATTATAACTAATATGCCTACACTTGTTTTAACATTTCCTAAAAATAGCATAAAATCCACAATTTTAACATGAAACATGATTTACTAAAAAATACCAAATATCTATTTTGACTAATAAAGTAGGTTTTATACAGTATTTAGTAATTTCAGTAATTTCATCGCAACCATAAAACTGTTGCCTGACATGTTTGAACATGTTTGAACCTGTTGTGGAAGCACGCGTTTAACAGCTGCTAGTGTAGTACCAGGTGTCAGTTTCTGCTAGTGTGTCACCAAATGCGCACATGCTGTTGTTGTTCCCTATTTCCTCCTTTGTTCGTGATCTCTATATTGTGATTATATTTAGTTGATTCTTATTGATATTTAATAAAGGACATACTAAAGAGTCTCACATTCTTCTCTATTCTTTCAGATTAGACAGTGTAACAGAGAAGAGCTGTTTGACCAACAAAATGGTAACAAAAACAAGAAGTGACTGTAACTGTCCAATATTAGGACCTCCTGCCAAACTTAGTGAAGCAATGTTGCCAACCTTTTACCGAAGGATTGACAACATTGGCAACAGCCTCATATATATACAGGGTGAGGCATAAATGTGTTTCATAAATCGCAGAGTGTATTCATGAAACGAAAGTAAAGAAAAATGACCATATAAACATAGGTCGAGGAACTCGTAGGTTTCGAGTTATAGCACGCGACAGAAAAATGAAACTCCTAAAAATTTTTTACATTTTATGCAAATGCACAGTGTGATATATTTGCTTTATTAAAGTAAATGTTCGAAATTCGTTCCTACTTCTTGAATGTACGTTGCAAAAGAGGATAGAGGAAAGATAGTTAAAGGTGGAGAATGAGTAAGGGAATGGTGGTTAGCGGTAATATTCCAGGAATTTTTGAGTGTGTGTGACAATCACTGGTGCGACGTGCTGAGCCATGCATTCAAGAAGAAGGAACGAACTTCTTGAATGCATGCCTTGAATCTACGCCTCCATCCCTGAGGGAATCACCTCCGTGATGCGTTTAGCACACCCAGAAGGGCCCCGGCCACGGAAGCAGTAATCATTCCATGGGAAATCGAAGAAGTACTGCCTAAGGGCCTCCCAATCAGCGGCGCCGAAGTGCCAAAGCGCGTCCTTTTCAGACGATCGAAAGGCCGAATTGGAGTGATAGGACAGGAAACATATAAGAGTGTGGTCGGAGGAGCCCAATGGAGAAAAAAAAAGAAGGATGAGAGGTAAGAAATAAATCCAGAATGTTGGGCCTATCTTTAAGGCAAACGGGGATACGAGTAGGGTTCTGTACAATCTGCTCTAGGTCATTTAAGATTGAAAAGTTGTAAGCTAGTTCACCAGGGATGTCAGTGAAATAAGAGGAAAGCCAAAGGTGGTGCTGAACATTGAAATCTCAAAAAAATGGAGATTTCAGCAAAGGGAGAGCGGGGAAGAATGTATTCCACTTTGGAAGTGAGGTAGTCAAAGATTTTGGATAGTCAGTAGAATTAGGAGAAAGGTAAACAGCGCAGATATACTTAGTTTGAGGTTGGCATGTAATCCGTAGCCAGAGGGTATAAAATTATGGAAGATTCGAGTTCGGGAATATGAGAACAAGTTAGGTCATTGCGTACATATACGCAACATCTACCTTTGGAGTGAAATTGAGTATAGAGAAAGTAAGAGGGTAGAGAAAAGAGGTTGCTGTCAGTCATCCCAGACACCCGAGTTTCAGTGAGGAAAAGATGAGGTTTAGAGGAGGAGAGGTGGTGTTCAACAGACTGAAAATTTGAGAAAAGGCCACGAATGTTGCAGAAATTAATGAAAAGTGAATCAGACAGAGGTACAGAACATCTCGAATGGGCGATAGCAGATTCATCCCCGCTACCCGGGTCAGCATTCCCGGTATGGGCAGGGGCGGACTCCGAGGCTCTTGAAGTTGATGCCATTTTTTTTTTTAATTTTGAAAAGATTATGTAGTGTGTAAGATGCATGTGTATGTAGTGAAGAATAGGGAGAGAAGTGAACGAAAAGATTGAAGTAATCAAAAGAAAATCTGTAAAAATTAAAACCGAACGGGACGAATGGGAAGTTAGGAAGTTGTACCTCAAGAAGATCCCTTTAAAGTTTACAACACTCCCTTCGTGGGGAATCTGGGAGAGATGGGGTATAGCGGGGTTGAAGAGCCTGAGGTAGTCAAGTCTAGAGGTCTAAGGTGAAACAAAGAGCGTTAGAGGCTACACAGTCTGAGCGTGATTTTTAAAACTTATGATATTTGAAAGCCTACCACATAGACAAACTATATATAAATATTTGTAAGCCTACCAGAATTTTTATGGAACAATGTTAACCGAAATACATCAAAACGGGAAAGATGTAACATCAATTGGAAGCACACATTAAAGACGACCTGGAGGAGGAACTGACGCTCGTCCTCGTCCTTTGTCAGTGCCAGGTTGTAGTCCTGCAACAGAGCGACGCCGCGCTCGGCGAAGTCGTTAGTGACGCGGAGACTCGCCACCCTCCGCGAGGCGGCGGCATACCTTGGGTCACTGGGCCACTCCGCTGGGTCGGAGGATAGAAGGCGCCGTCGATGCCTAGCAGGTGGAACAAGAGCCTCGATGACTGGGTGATGAAATCCGCGAGGGTCTTGCCGTTCACCACAGCCGGCTTCGGCTCGACGACGACGCGCTTCGGGGGGCGGTCCGAGCCCTCCTGCTCCTCGAGCACCTTCACCATCATCTTCTTTGTCTCCACAGATGTGTTGTCGTCGAAGAAGGCGAGCGACACGAGTGACTCGCTCAGATACCACAGGTGCCGGCGTGCGAAGGCGTCGGCCAGAACCTTGGCGAGTGCCTTGTCCTCGTAGCCGACGAGTTCCTGGAGGAGGGCAAGGTCGTTCGCCGGGGCAGCAGCGGGGTTCGGTGAAGCGAACCAGGCTGGGACGTAGAGGGCAAGGGCAAAGTTGATGAATCGCCTGAGACCGGTCCGCTCCAGCGCGGTGAGGACCAACTGTTCGCGCAACAGGAACATCTTGAGGCAATAAATGGCCTTCGCTATCCAGCGCGCGCTGTGGAAGGCGCCTGGGCGCATGAACCGGATGCTGCGCCTGGGCACGCCGCCGAGGACGATAATGGACAACTCCAAGAGCTCGCGGTAGTCTTCGCGCGGCTGCTGTTGGGAGAGGTGGAAATGGTAGCGGGCGATGAGGTCGTCGTGCGCGTCCATGAGGGCCGCCGTGGCCTCTTCGTCGTCGATGACCAGGTGCCACTCGGTGTTGATGGAATCTCACAGTTCCTTGAATAGCTTGAAGAGCTGGACGTTGGTGGGACCGGAGGAGGCGCGGAAACACTCGCCGAACGCCTTGGCGGCGACGAGTTCGAGCATGTAGTGGCAGCAGGAAAGGTTGAGCAGATCCTTGCCCAACTTCTGTTCGATGAGCACGCAGGTTCCCGCGTGCGCGCCGATGTTGGACGCCGTCGTATCGAAGCTCAAGGCCGGCGAAGCGGTTTGCGATGCCCCAGTCCTCCAGCGCCTCGACGACAGCGTCCGCCATTGCTTAACTAGTGTCGGTGGCGAGCTTTGGGACAGCGAGGAGCTTCGCGATTCCTTCGCCGGAGACAAGGACGGGCAGCCGTTCGACGTTGTCCGCGCCTCCCGTCACGTCGGCCACCAGCTTCCCGTCCCAGTGTACGATCAGCGGGGTGTCGGGCGCAAATGCCCGCTTGATGATGGCGACGGCTTCCTTGCGGTGCTTGATGCGCGAGTGGTAGAACGACGACCGGTTGACGGTGAGTTCCGCAACGTTGTGCCCAAGACTCTCGGCAATCGCCGCCACGACGTGGACCGCCTTGTTGTCTGTGATGTGCGCGCAGTCGAGCGCGTTTGCCACCTTCGTTGTGATGACCTGCTGTCGCCCGCGGCGTTTCGGCGGCGGCGGGCTGGCGGCGCTGGATGTCAACGGCTGGGCGTGGGCGTCGTTGCTTTGTCGAGGGCACCGTGGGCTGCCCTCGCTTGAGCTGGAGTCCAGTTTGAGTTTGGTCACTTCCACCTCAGCGCGCTTCCGTTGTGCCTCCTTCTCCTGGTGCCCGCGATCCTCTGCGATGCGATGCGCCTGTCGCGCCTCACGCTCGGCGAGGAGGCTGTCGACGCCGAGCATCGCCCCACGCTGACCGTACTCGCGCTGGTGCCAGGAGAAACTCCTTGTCCTCCTGAATGACGAGCATCTTCAGCGCGTTCTCGTGGGCGATGTCGAATAGATGGTTGAGACGGCGCGTCCAGGCGTTCCGCTTGTTCACGAGGAACGGCGTGGTTGCCTGCGTTTTCTTGCGCATCAGGTTCTTCCACTCCTCGTGCAACTTGATGAGCTTCTGGGCGGAACGATGATGAACAGAGGTCGGGATCCGGACGATTTCCCAAAACTCGCGCACTTCGTTGATGACGATATCAGCCGCATTCCGTATTGTCTGTTTGCCGATGATGTGTACATGTAAGAAGCGGCGAGTTTCTCTCCTTTCGACGGCAGCTTTGAGCCGGTCAGGGGCTCAGATGGGTGGCCTACCAGAAACACCTTGGTTGACTTCCGCGTCTTACGCTTAACAGTTGCAGTCGACGACATGATTTCAAGTCTGAAGAAAAAAATGTTAAAACTTATTAGAAAAATAAACACCTTATAACATGAAATATAACGATTGCTATAAATTAATGATATAGATTTAAATAATGAATTAAAATGAAATGATATACAATTAAAATATGATTCCCTCGCTAGCAAGCTAACATTGTCATCTACAAGTTTACTTTTCCACAATTTATTTGAGAAATCAATACCTTGGAGGCTTGGCTTCTAGACCTATAAGGCAAGACGAAACTAAAATATCTGCACAACCGACTCCGACGCTAGGATGACAATAACTAAGTTACTGCGTAATATTATTTACTAAAACCGAACGCATTAGGAGGCGGAGCAATCGAAGATGCAACCCAAAAGTTCACCGAGTTCACAGGGGCGAGAATACAAAAATGCCAGGGGGAGGTTTTAAAACTTATCCGATTGCTCTCAAACTTCACATAATTTGTTTTTATGGCTATTCGCACATTATCCGGGGGCGCAGTCATAACAATTAAAAAGTCGCAAAATAAGAACAACCCTAATATATATATATATTATATATAGATATATATATATATTATATATATATAATAAGGTGTCCCAAAAGTCAGTTTACCGAGGAAAATGTTTTCTCCTGATGACAATTTTTTTTTTACAGCAAAAAGCCAGCATGTCTTCAGGACCTTAAAGACTACATTTGTGAAGAATTCCAGCTCTTAAGCAATGACAAGGAACTATGTAAAGCAATTTGCCGGTCAACCGTTGACAGATACAAGATGTGCATCGAACAACATGGACGACATTTTGAAGTTATTGTAACCAGAACTATTCTCATGTTTTGTAAATATGTTTCAGAATTTTTTTCTGTTTTCTTATGTTTTGTAAATATATTTATGAAACAATTTTTTTCTTTGTAGTAAACTCACCTGAGGAGAACATTTTCTTCGGTAAACTGACTTTTGGGACACTCGGTATATATATATATACACATATATATATATATATATATATATATATATATACGGGGCTCCAATAAACCCTAGCCCCCCCCCGCCCATGGCCCCCATGGCCTAAAGTGGGCACTGGCCTCAGGCCCTAAACCATTAGAGGTACAGTAAAACTAAACATGCCTTACAAAAGAGAATTTAATCCTGCATTTAATGAGAAACAATTAAAACTTGGTGTTCCCGCCATTGGCTTCCAAGACAGCCTGCGCTTTCGGTAGCTTACCAAAAGTGACGTGAATAGATCTTGATCGTTACGCAAATTTGCTAAAACAGTTTCAGTGTGTTGCGTCATTGTATCCTTGGAAAATCGATTTGCTGCAGGTTCTTGAAACAAGAGACATTCAACCTTGTTCTTTATAACTGATCCAATGTGTTCACAGACGTTCAGGTCAGGAGAATTTCCTGGCCATTCTTCATTTCCAAAGAAATCGATCTTATGGTTCCGCAACAACTGTTGAGTGGCCAATGCCTTAAAGCAGGGGGCCTTATCGTGAAGAAGTGTGAATCGACATCCATAACATTGTTTGGGTTTCTTAGAAAAGGAATGACATGCTGGGATAGAATAATATCACGAAAATACTGTCCATCCCAACTCTGACCATTTGGCTTCAGCACCCACATGAGCTTCTTTGCAGTGAACAAAACAAACACACCAACACAGTCTGGACTTTTTAATAATTCGCGATAATGTTCATTGTCATCGATTTCATCTGGTGTTGTGGCCCCACACTCGATCATTTTGGTAGTTAGGCCGACGTGTTACGTAAACAAAAAATTCATCGGAGACAGCTAAATGCATGAAATCATCTATATCCCAATCTTCAAGGTAATGGGCAAACCACATTCTGTCATCGATGTTACTGTGAGTTGAGTTTTTGTTGGCTTTGGAAGTTCATGCCAAGGCTTTAAACCTTGCCTATGACGGTACAGTCGAATGATCTCACACTAACGATCTTTCCTCTCAACACTTCAATCTCTCTAGAAAGTTTAGCACAGCTGTTTTTCCGCTTACGCTTACCGCTTTCAATGATGTCCTTTGTTTCCTGAGAGAGTGGCAAATTTGGGCGTCCAGATTTGGTTGTATCCATTTCACATTCATCCAAAGTTTTATTCCAATTTATTTTGACGAAGTCCTCACTTCTTCGCAACTTTTTGGCAACTCATGAACGTGTTATAAAGGTGGCTCCAGCACCACGAGCTTCCCGAAATGTTATTGCTCGTATGCGATCTATCACACGTTGCCTCTCCGAATCACCAATTAATTGAGAAGCCATTATATTATCACTTTATCAGCTAGAGTAATTTTAATACCTGCAATAAATAAAGAATTTTATATATTTTTATAAGCACTAAAACTATTTCGATATAAGTAAACATGTAAGCTGCAAATGGGGGTCTAAGGTTTTTTGGAACCCCTTATATATATATATGTATATGTATATATATATTAGTGGTGCACCGATTGCAAAATTTAGCCGAAGCCGATACCAGTGCCGATGAACATTCTTCGCCTATATTTAAAAAAATCAATTCCCTTCATAAATTTTACCAATTTAATGTGAAAACTTTCAATTTTCATATGTTTACATTTCAAGTTTGTTTAAATGCTTTTCCTTAGTTCGCTACACAATATACAGCAGCAGAATTTGTTACTCATATATCGAAGCTAAATGTTGCTAAAAGGGGTATGGGTAATGGTGCAAAGGGGGGTAGGGGTAATGTTGAAAAGGGGGTGGGGTAATGACGCAAAGAGGGGTATGCAAAAGGGGGGACCCCGTTGAATGAAGTGGGTGGGGGTAACGGTGGAGGGGTTATGCAACAAGGGGGTGGGGGTAACCGCCAAGTTGCATGAAGGGGAGCTTCGGGTGGAGAGGAGGATGACCTCCCCCAAAGTGGATGACCCTAACCTAAGAAGGTAAATCCTAACTTTGGGGGATAATGGAGGAGGGCCTCGCCCCAAAAGGGTTATCCCAAACATAAGAATGTAAACTTAACCTAAGAAAGGAGACAGAACATCTTTACGCCTGGACCGCCAGACGCATAATAAAGCTCTTGGTCTTTGCACTTCGCTTAGTCTGACAGTGTTTCCCAACCGGGGGCCATATGGCTCCCTGGGGGCCATGGCACATTTGAAGGGGGCCACAGGAAAATGTTATTTTGTAAAATAGAGTTAAATCTGCATATTACCTACTGAAAATAATGCTTATGGGGGCCACAGGAAAAAATAAGGTTCCTAAGGGGGCCATAAGCCAAAACCGGTTGGGAACCACTGGCTTAGAAGGTCTTAATCAGCCAGTTGACTTAATCAGCCAGTTGGTTTAGAATGCTTAATCTGGCTTAGATGGCGTAAGTGGCTTGTTTAGGTGTATGTGTATAGATATATATATACTATTAACTTTTGAGTCGACAGATTGCGGTACTTATTTAATTAAAGGAGATGTTCTTGACACTTGGCTCAGAAATCTTTAAGCAACCAGTTGGCTTAGTGTGTATATATATATATATATATATATATATATATATATATATATATATATATATATATATAATTGAGGGGGTCCCGCGTCTTAAGGTACCTAAGCGCCAAAATTAAAATTCGACAGAAATCGCCTCCAAAGTTCAGTAATATTCTCGCAATAGTATCTCTGTTATTAATTGCGCTAGAACGTTCATTTTTGGCTAAATTAAAGTTCTAAGTATGCCAATGAAAATGTTGATGAGTTTTTGAAATAGATTTTTATATTTTATATTTAATATATATTTTTTTTATTTTTTTTTATTTTCTTATTATGCCGAACTTTGGGTTCGATTTCTGGCACAGAATGATTTCATTGATTTTTCATCACTATCACTAGCACAGTGAGACATTGCTGCACACGTTGAATAGTTAGAAGCCGGGTGAATAGAATAATCCACGCAATATTCAGCAATATGAGCACGAACACAGGACGCCTGCTAACAGCAACGCGAGTCTTAAGGTACTGGCGGGATGTTTGTGTCGTGTCCTTCTCGGCGCGTGGAGCGGGTGGCCAATCAGAAAGCAGAGCGGCGTGGCTGCCATGTTTTCATTGGCTCGCGGTCCTCCTGCTGTTCCCGCCACCCAGAGACCGAGCGTCCGACCCCCATCCCCATCACCTCCCACCAGTTGAGCGGAATATTGGGGCCTTAAGACGCGCATCACATCTGGGCGGCAGAGCCCAGCTGGCGATAGAGGTGAAAAAAGTAGTTCGCTTCATAAGGTTTTGAACCATACTTCTAGTGTCGTAAGGTCATTATAACCCAAACCACGCGATAGAGGAAGGGTGAAAATAGTGATATCTATCAAAAACACGTTTTCGCCTGTGGTAGCGCTTAGGTACCTTAAGACGCGCAACCCCTCAAATATTCTGTACAGGTTGTATTATAAGTCAGATTAGGGCTTCATTTAATCATTATCCTATACTGAGGGTGGCACGGCGCTCATGTCAGATGAATGTGGCCCATTGCGCTAATTCCCGAATTATGATATACGACTGATGTGTACAATGCGTCTGATAATAACGTTCTTGTCCTCACGTGAAACTGTTTCATCCTCGACAGAATGTTTGAAATCGTCGGTTTCCGCAAGCTAAAGCCTGTATTAGACGCACGTGTTACGGATATGCTTTATTTTGATACGATTCTTGAATACACATACACCGCTCTGCTCGACGGGTTTACCGAGTGTAGAAGTGAACATGGCGAGAATGGCCTAGAACTGGATGCTTATTTAAAAGGTTTAGACTCTTCGAAATATCATGAACTTTGGTACAAAGGACTTGAGCGGTACAGGGCAGAGCTCACCTACACCGTTCACCCTGAAGAACTATTTCTTTATATAATGAGCAGTTGTCGCTACGACTTAGAAGATTATTTCAACTGCCGATATGCATTGTGAAGAAGAGTTCACGGTTGAAAGGCGCGGATAGGTAAGAATAAACCCTCGATTGGAAAGGAGTGTTTATAAGCTTGAATTTAACGATGTTGTGGCTAACAATGCCCTCTTTGTGTGTGCTTTTGATTGTATTCTGTCCATGTTTAAAGAGAGTGATAACTTGCCAACTGAATACAAAGTGGGCACAAAAATAGTATTGAACGAACTGAAGGCCCTTTACATCGAATATACGCATCCGCATACCTTGAGCGGTGAATTAATGTTAAATCGTATTTATTGCATAGTACAAAGCAGCAATGATGTAACTGTAGACTCGATCACGTGCGAGTTTAGTATTTTAGTTAAGTGCAGTTAGACCATAAAGTTTATGTATTTTGATGCATATTATTTTGCAGTATATTTATTTTCTACATATTTGTTAAAAATTTATTATTATTTAATATAAATGTGTATATAGATTTCTCCTGTACTATTATTATTTTGATGTTTATATATTAATTTTTGAATGTACATTTATTTTCTATATATTTGTTAAAATTTTATTATTATTATTATTTAATATAAATGTGTATATAGATTTCTCCTGTACCAATATTGTTATTTAATATTATATATATATGTATATATATATATATATATATCGTTTAAAGTGTGTATACAGGAATGGAGCAGGAGTGTCACGGGCCCTGGGGCAAAACTTATTTACGAGCCCCTTAACAAAATTTTTATTATACATTTATATTGCTTTTCTTTGCATTATTTATTTAGCATATATTTAAGAATTATGATACTACTTGTACGCATGGAGGCATAGAAGGCAAAACATTATGCAAAATATTGAGCTTTAAAATGTATACCGTGAAATAAAAGTTTACTTACGACAACATCAAAACTTGACTTTTCTTGCCTTTCTTTCAGCAGATTCATTAATTAAATCCTCCATATTAATATTTCTAGCTTTCTTGTTTTCAATTGATATAATTGAGAGTCCACTTAATCTTTTTTGATTCATAGAATTTCGAAGATAGTTCTTTATTAGTTTAAGTTTTGAAAACGATCTCTCTGCACTTGAAACTGTCACAGAAATTGTGAGGAACAATGTTATGGCAGTCACAACTTCGGGAAAACTTGAGCACAAAGTACTGTTGCCTTTAATTAAAAATGAATATAGCTAATGGATTGTCGTCATTTTTCCAATGTCTGTCTTTAAGCACATTCGAAAAGAGAGTAATTGACTTGGAAGTCCAGAGGAAATATCATTTTTATATTTATTTACTAGCTTTGTTGCTCTCTCAAATAACTTCTCATCACTTGTTGAAACGACCCGGGCCCCACCCCCCAAAGGCCTGGGCCCCGGGGCACTGCCCCGCCTGCCCCTAGCTAGCTCCGCCCCTGTGTGTATAGATTTCTTCTGAACTATTTTGATTGTATATTTATTTTTCTATATATTTCATGAAATTATTTCCAATAATTCGTTTAAATAAACACAATGATGTACTTGTGTTTTATTATCCCATAAATGCTTTACTGGGTGTGTATATATACACTGTGAGTATATATATATATATATATATTATATATATATATATATATATATATATATATATATATATATATATATATACAGGGCTATTGAAATTGATTCATCCGATTTCAACTGAGAATACTTCTGTACCTATCAACCGTGCATCAACTGGGCATACACCACATGAAAGAAGAAATCTCCAAATTTTACAAGATCACCGCGAGAGGGCTCCAAAGTCACGCTGTGGCCTAGCCTAGCAACAAACAGTCAGGGTGAAAATGGCGTCCGCACAGCAGAAGGCGTTTTGTGTGTTGCAGTTTTCGAGCTGTAAATCGGTAGTCACAGTGCAGCGTGAGTTTCGTCGACGTTACAGAACAGATCCACCGGGTGCTCAGAGCATCCGGTGGATCTGTTCTGTAACGTCGACGAAACTCACGCTGCACTGTGACTACCGATTTACAGCTCGAAAACTGCAACACACAAAACACCTTCTGCTGTGCGGACGCCATTTTCACACTGACTGTTTGTTGCTAGGCTAGGCCACGGCGTGACTTTGGAGCCCTCTCGCGGTGATCTTGTAAAACTCAGAGATTTCCTCTTTCATGTGGTGTATGCTCAGTTGATGCACGGTTGATAGGTACGGAAGTATTCTCAGTTGAAATCGGATGAATCATTGTAAATAGCCCTGTATATATATATATATATATATGAAAATTATTTCACGAAAGTAACACGTAAAAAATATTTATGATGAATAAAACCACGAAGGAAAGGAAACACAAATCTGGTGCTCAAGCGCTTTCGTCTAATGACATCCTGAGAATGTCATTAGACGAAAGCGCTTGAGCACCAGTTTTGTGTTTCCTTCCCTTCGTGGTTTTATTCATCATATATATATATATTGTGTGTGTATATATGGGATGAATAGCACAATTAAACACGTGAAATGAATGAATGATGCAAACTCACATGGAAAAACAAAAACGATTCCAAGACCTTTCGTTTATTCAGAGCTACACCTCGTCAGGGAATGAAGAGAGAAGGCAAGATGCCCATAAATATATACAACGTGGCGGAAACCAAAACAATTAGCACATACTTCACAAGAGTTAATGAGAGACAAAAGGAATTTTAACAAGATATTGTCAATTTCATAACACTTCCTAAGGAAATCGAATTGGTTCTTAATAGAATGTGTATGAGCAACACCAGAAAGGTATCTTCTAAAATTCGATCGGAGAGAAGGGAATATGGTTGTAAAAAGAGCAACAATGAAGATGTCACGCATGGGCTCCATTATATGGGATGAATTTCACAATTGCCTTCTCTCGGATCGATTTTTAGAAGTTACCGTTCTGCTATTGCTCATGCACATTCTATTAAGAACCAATTCGATTTCCTTAGGAAGTGTTAGAAAATTGACAATATCTTGTTAAAATTCCTTTTGCCTCTCATTAACTCTTGTTAAGTATGTGCTACTTGTTTTGGTTTCCGCCACTTTGTATATATTTATGGGCATCTTGCCTTCACTTCATTCCCTGACGAGGTGTAGCTCTGAATACACGAAAGGACTTGGAATCGTTTTTCTTTTTCCTTGTAGGTTTGCATCATATATATATATATATATACAGGGTGGTGCAAAAGTCTGGACCCATAGGCAATTTACTATATAAAAAATATCTCTCGATTTTTATAATAGTTTTTATAATTTAATTTCTGTTTATAATTTTACTAAATATTTTTCAGATTGTTACCCTATGGCAGAGAAGTTAACAATAGCAGAAAGAATAGAGCTTGTGCTTTTGTACGCAAAAGAAGGAGTGTTTGGAAGAAGATGGACATCAATTCGAACACTTATTGTAAATTCTGAACTACGTAGAACGTTAAATTTAACATAATTTAGTCACTGGTGTATGGTTAATTAAATTTCACTTCATAATAAACTTCCTGCAGGCCACATTTTTTTCCATATAAACCGCCTATGGGTCCAGACTTTTGCACGACCCTGTATATGTGTGTGTGTGTGTGTGTGTGCATATATATATATATATATATAAACGATATTAAGGAATAACTGGGGTGATGGGAATATACCGTATATAAACAATGCACCTTCATTAAGTATGTATACGCATACACTAAGCCAACTGGTTGCTTAAGATTTCTAAGCCAACTGTCAAGAACACCTCCTTTAATGAAATAAATAGCGCAATCTAGCAACTCAAAAGTATATATATATATATATTATATATATATATATATATATATATACACCTAAGCAAGCCATTTACGCTATCTAGGCCAGATTAAGCCTGTCGTAACCATGAAGTTTGCATGCAGCAATCTTTTATAAAATAAGTGCAGGAATTTTAGTTTTAAGATTTCGTTGTGTACATCTCTGAACGCAGTGTGGTTCGGCTTATAAACTCATGAACGAATAAATCAGAAGTGTTTCAGATTGTTTAACGTTTGTTCTATTTTAATTCGGATCCTCAGGGAAGGGAAAGCCGAGCCACGTGGGGACAGAGGTTTATCACCGAGACCCGACCCCAGCGGGAAGGGCAATCCAACGGATTTGGATGTATATGCAAATGGTTGGGTTCCTCTTTCGCTGGGTCAAAAATTTTTGGATTCGTTTCGCGGGATGGTGCGACTTTTGTAAGGCAGATTCGAAGACGCTTGCTAAAGTTGAACCACGAGGGGGTCATAAAATTGGGACTTCGAATCTGTTAACTATATTTAAATGTATTTTTGGGAAGAAGGAGGGGTATATACTCGGAAATCAGGTCCAGCTCCAATCAGGGGGCCCAGGATCCTGGGAAACGTAGTAAAGACGCCTTCTTTCCCTCTTGTATGGGTAATAGCCTGCTGGGGGGACGGTCTTAGGAAAAAACAAATGGTTTGATAGGCTTTCAGAACATTGGAAGGCGGGGTCCTTCAAAATTGTAAAGTAAATTCGACAATTGTTAAGTCAGTTGTAGTCGTTCCTCCTTGAAGTTAACTGTGGTTAAATAGACTCAATTTATTCGTCAAAGTAGTGGTGTAAGAAAATTTTAAAACCGAAATCATAAATTGTCACTAAAGTGAAAGTAAGAACTGGTTGTGCAGGTTATTAGTCCACCGGGAAACTTGTGCATAAGAATTGTATTGTTAGCGATTATACAAGAGAATTTAGTCAGAAGACTCAATAATTTTGTGAATGAATCTAAAATTATGTGGGACTCTCGGTTCTTTGGGTGTTCTGGTCTGAAAAATAAATCTGCGGGACGCGCGCAGAACTATTGGGAATAACGTCTAAATTTTGTAAGTAGAATACTTATTTAACTATCAGGGTCGATTTGGACCACTTCATTTCTCGTTATTTGTTTTGTTGCACTAAAATATAAAGCCCCTCTATATGTAAATCATTTAAATTCATGTAACTGTTAACTTTTTTCTTTGGATTATAATTGAATTGTATTTTACGGAAAATTGGTAAATTTAACGATTAAAATTTATATAACTGTGACCTTGTCTTTGAAGTTAAGATTGGATTGTATTGAATGTAAATGGATAAATTACTTCAGAATAAAGTATTAAATGCATGTACTGTTTAGAGTAATATTTAATAAAATTTATAAGAGGGCGTGTATTGTTTTAGATACCTTGTAATAGGCCTCTCTTGTTAGCTGAGGAGAATTAACGTTCAAAGTAGGCTTTTGGAAAGCCGAAGGAACCTAGCCTATCAATTTAAAGGGCCATCCGTTTGGGTAGGCCGAGTCATCCTGGACGAAAATAAGAAATAATTAGAAATAAAATCACCGGGTACGCCCAACTTAAAGGGTGCCCGTGAAGTGAATTAACGTAATTAAAAGGGTGTCCAGTACCATAAATAAATATACGGGTTGGGCACTACATTAAATGGTGTCAGAAGTGGGATCCTATTGCAAGGTATTTATCGCAAGAGTGTAACTTGTTGTTAAAATAAATTTTCGTGACAGTAAAGCACGAACGTAGAAAGTATTTGCAACAGTAATTCGGTAAAATAATTGAGAACAGTAAAAAGTGTCGCTAACAGTGGAAACGGTTTTAAAATAAAGATAAATAAACAAAGAAACTTCGCGATGTCGGTAAAGAGTGTGGAAATAACGAATGAAGAAAGCACAAGTGACATGAGTGATACCGAACCAACGAACTTAAACGAAATAAGTACAGAAAGTTTGGAAAATTTAAAAAGGATAAATTTGGCCAACATTATTCGGTTAGTAAAGGAATGCAAGGAATTAGGAGAAGAAATAAATCGAAGAAGGTCGAAACTGGAAGTCCTTGTAATGATTACTCCGCAGCTGGAGTATTGGGACAACCGAAGGTCGGGGGTTCGTCCCCGAAGAATCTCTCTAGTTCCTCCCGTTACAGAAGAAGAACTTTCGAGGCAGGAAAGGATTGGGTGGAGACCAGAGAACCCAGAAGACATCCCAAAGAATCCTTGCAGAAGTGCACCCACCACAAGAGACGAGAAACACCGCACCGACGAAGACCGGCAGAAGAATATAAAAACCGTCGTACAGGTATTAAGGAGTACTAGCTTACCTTTGCAACGTGAACAGGCAGTAAGGGGTCCTGAGCAAACGACAGTTGGACACACCTTGGAAGGAAGTTCGCCGAAGTTTATGGGCGAACGGGCACAAGAGAACCCAGGAACCAGCCCAAACGCCGGCAGGAAGGAACAAGGTGAGACAGTCAACCCAATTGCCACAGGAACATTAAGTGCAGGTAATGCCTTGGTTCAGGCTAATCCCACAAGGAGACATATTAAAGTGGGCATACCTAAAGACGCGTTGAAGACCGTTATGCCGGAGTATGCTTGTAATTGCATCAAAGGAACATCCTTTCGGGACTATTGGATGGAATCAACCCAGTTTTCGGTAAACAACCCAAGCTTAGGGCTGAGAGATGAAGAGGTCCTAAGAGAAGAAACGCCACATGACAGAAGCCGAAGACTGCCGAAACTGCAAAATCCTCCCACATCCTGGGACTACAACTCACAACATTCAGAAGAAAGAACAGCCACAAAGGAGGACAACATCAAGGATGTGGAGGTGAACGACGGAGACAAGTCCAGCAAGAGAGGAGAGCCCAGAAGGAAGAACTGTGACACTGGTCACCCTTTTCCGACAAAGAAAGGAAAATCGACGAAGAGTGGCTAAGGGATTATTCAGATGTCTTCTCATTGGATGGCGAGCCACTGGGTTATAATAACCTGATGCCAATGAAGTTGGAAACCCAGGATCATCCTCCCATCTTTAGGCGACCCTACAGGGTACCTATTACACACGAGGAGGAGGTAAAGCGACAAATAGCAGAAATGCTGGATCAAGGAGTGATACAGCATAGCCGTTCCCCCTGGGCGTTTCCATTGGTAATCGTGGAAAAATGGGGATATGGGTTCCCCTGGATGTCTATTCTCCGCTGCATGGGATATGCGGTGAGGCTCGAGGATACTTGGAGAAGTTGTCGAGCAGAATCCCCAAAGGGAAGTTAAATGAAAAGGGAATAGACGAAGAAGAAAGTTTGGGGTATGGTTTCCCCTGGACGTCTACTCTACGCTGCAATGAATGTGCAGTGAGGCTCAGCGTGGTTTGCAAGTATCACAGAGGCGAAATCTCAACGGGAAGTTAACACTTTCCAAGGAGGCGGTAAAGTTACCCACCCTTGAGAAATAAAGGTGACGACTAAAGAGAATTACCTTGAAGATAAGATGACATCGGCATGGTGGTTGAGGCAACGAGAACGGGGAGGTTAGTCGGAACAGCCGTTTGATTCCTCGCCCGAAAAGAAAAAAAATGGAACAAGTGTCACGGTGAGAAAGAGCCAAATTTCCACAAGTGACTAAGAAGAGATTGAAAACACCTCAAGACGCATGTTCACCGATGTCCGTCGCTCTCAAAGGGAAGAACCGACGAGGGAAAGAAAAGATTAACTACTACCGTCACAGGTAGAGTACCAGGACCACATGATCACTAGGAATGAAGAGTGACCACAGGAGTCCAGAGTGGAAGCGATTGAAGAAAAAGAAGCGTAGGGCCCTGAGGCTTTGTGTAGACTATAGACCTTGGGACGTCAATGGCAGCAAGGACCAATATTAAGTACCCATCACTGATGAAACCTTGGCCAAGTTGCACGGGACTCATTACTTCTCGAGCAGAGATTTACGCTCGGGATATTGGCAGCTGGCCATTCACGACGATAGCATCTCGAAAACTGCCTTCTCCACGGGAAGCGGCCATTTCGAGTTCAAGGGTGGTCCCGTTTGGGTTGTCCAATAGTCCACCAGTGTTCCAAAGAGTAATGAATTTTATTTTGCGGGAGCAACTGGACAAGGAAGTACTGATTTACTGGGATGACCCCATTGTCCTTGGAAGGTCTGTAGAATAACATGACGAGAGGGTACGACGAGCCTTGGATAGCCTAAGCACCGCCAACTTAAAGGTAAAGTTGGAAAAATGTCAGTTATTACAGTCCCAGGTGGGGTAATTAGGCCATGTGGTCACCAGGAACGGGGTGAAGCCACAGGAATCTAAAGAAGAGGCCATCAAAAACTCCCAGAGGCCAACCAACAAAAAGGAATTGAAGCAATGTTATATTTGGGCAGAGAGTCATCGTCCGTTCTGACCATAAGCCGTTGAAGTGGCTTCTGAGGGAAGGACACCGAGAGCCCAATGGAAGACTAGAGCGTTCGGTTATGACATTGCAAGACTACGACGTTCTCATCGAGTACGTGAAAGGCAAACTTAACAGGGTGGCCGATTGGTTGTTCCGCCCGCCTGGAGTGACGGAGTTTGTGAACGCAATATCCGAAAAAGGCGATCATTGATCGCAAGGTAATCGGCAAACAACAGCAGAAGGACGTTGAAATAGCGGCAATTCGAGTAGCCATCGAAGAAAGGAAAGGCTTTCAGCTGGCCCGTAACCAAGCCCATCCAGCCGTCGAGAGTCAAACTAGTGAGGAACCTGCTGGTTTACATCGATGCGAACGGAAGAGAGGTCATCGTAGTTCCTAAAAAGTTGAGAGAGCAGCTCATTGGGAAAGCCCACACTGACGTCGGGAGCATTCCTCCGGGAGCTGTAGGGACTACAGAAATCCTACGGGACCTTTATTTTGGCCAGGTGTGGTTCAAACCATCCCGGCAGCAATAAAGGACAAGACGGCCCGGGAGGTGGCGGACAAGTGCCATCGTTTGATACGGTGCAAACTGGGTGCCCCTTCAGCAGTAGTATCCGACCAAGGCAAGGAGTTCTGGAACTCTACCTTGCAGGAGCTCTTCAGGGTTTGGGAAGTACAACACCAACGGACCGCCGCATACCATCCCCAAAGCAACGGGAAGGTCGAACGTCTGAATAAAGAGTTAGGCATCAAACTCCGCCTACGTTGTGAAGAAACTGGACGAGACCGTGGAATTGTCCAGGAACATCCGAGTGCAGCGAGCCACGGGGTATTCTCCATTCTTCTTGATGTACGGGCGAGCCCCAACGTACCTTCAAAGCTATTTCGCATGCCACAGGAGGCGTGCGTGAGCCCGTACAACCCAGAGGAATACGCCGAGGACCGAAGGAGGAGTCTGAGCGAAATCTACCGCCGAATGGAAAAGTTCATGAGGAGATACGAGAAGGCTAACGGAATCAAGGAATTGAAGCCGTTCAAAGAGAAGGCGCCCCATGGCTTGGTGTACATTGATTACCCGCGACCGGGCAGAGGCAAGTTGGAGCCCCGGTACGAGGGTCCCTACATCATCATCGAACAGAAGACTCCAGTCACTTATCTCCTGCGTCACATGATCATTGGACATCAGATAGTGATCCATCGAGACCGCATCCGCCGCAGCATCGATGCCCCATGGGACGTTGAGCGACAAGGCGGGGCGGACGACGCAGGGGATGAGATGGGGGAAGGGCCACCGCCCCTCCTCTCGGGAGCTTCGCCCTCGACACCGGAGAAACATCAACACGGGGAAGTGAACCGGAAGGCGCCTCCCGCCCCCTGGCAGGACCGAGTGGCGGAACGAGGACCGCCGGGCGCTTCCGAACTACTTCCTCACGGAGAGCTTCGCCCAGGACAGGGAGAAACATCGACTAGGGGAGGTGAACCGGAGGGCGCTTCTTGCCCGCTGGCAGGACCGAGTGGCGGAATGGGATCCGCCGGGCGCCTCCGAGCTACTTCCTCCCCGAGAGCTTCGCACAGGGAACGGAGGAACATCGACCCGTGGAGGTGAACCGGAGTGCACCTCCTGTCCCCTGGCAGGACCGAGTGGCGGGCAGGAGCCGCCAGGTGCTTCCGAACTACCTCCCCGCGGGGACCTTGTGGGAATAGGGTCCCCCGGAGGAAGCAGACAGGCTGCTTTCACCGGGCCACCGTTTGAGCGTCTGTATGCTCTTAGGCCCCGACCTCGAGTACACTACGAAGAACCCGAGGATGACTAAAATAAAATGTGTCGGTGTTAGTGCCCCAATGAAGGGGACAAGTAAATGGAAAATTTTTGTGAAAATTGTGAGTAAAGTGATAATACCCGACCCTAGTTAAGAAAGTTTGCATCGGAGTGCAAAATTAAAGGAGGGGAGGGATGTCGTAACCATGAAGTTTGCATGCAGCAATCTTTTATAAAATAAGTGCAGGAATTTTAGTTTTAAGATTTCGTTGTGTACATCTCTGAACGCAGTGTGGTTTGGCTTATAAACTCATGAACGAATAAATCAGAAGTGTTTCAGATTGTTTAACGTTTGTTCTATTTTAATTCGGATCCTCAGGGAAGGGAAAGCCGAGCCACGTGGGGACAGAGGTTTATCACCGAGACCCGACCCCAGCGGGAAGGGCAATCCAACGGATTTGGATGTATATGCAAATGGTTGGGTTCCTCTTTCGCTGGGTCAAAATTTTTGGATTCGTTTCGCGGGATGGTGCGACTTTTGTAAGGCAGATTCGAAGACGCTTGCTAAAGTTGAACCACGAGGGGGTCATAAAATTGGGACTTCGAATCTGTTAACTATATTTAAATGTATTTTTGGGAAGAAGGAGGGGTCCATACTCGAAAATCAGGTCCAGCTCCAATCAGGGGGCCCAGGATCCTGGGAAACGTAGTAAAGACGCTTTCTTTCCCTCTTGTATGGGTAATAGCCTGCTGGGGGGACGGTCTTAGGAAAAAACAAATGGTTTGATAGGCTTTCAGAACATTGGAAGGCGGGGTCCTTCAAAATTGTAAAGTAAATTCGACAATTGTTAAGTCAGTTGTAGTCGTTCCTCCTTGAAGTTAACTGTGGTTAAATAGACTCAATTTATTCGTCAAAGTAGTGGTGTAAGAAAATTTTAAAACCGAAATCATAAATTGTCACTAAAGTGAAAGTAAGAACTGGTTGTGCAGGTTATTAGTCCACCGGGAAACTTGTGCATAAGAATTGTATTGTTAGCGATTATACAAGAGAATTTAGTCAGAAGACTCAATAATTTTTTGAATGAATCTAAAATTATGTGGGACTCTCGGTTCTTTGGGTGTTCTGGTCTGAAAAATAAATCTGCAGGACGCGCGCAGAACTATTGGGAATAACGTCTAAATTTTGCAAGTAGAATACTTATTTAACTATCAGGGTCGATTTGGACCACTTCATTTTTCGTTATTTGTTTTGTTGCACTAAAATATAAAGCCCCTCTATATGTAAATCATTTAAATTCATGTAACTGTTAACTTTTTTCTTTGGATTATAATTGAATTGTATTTTACGGAAAATTGGTAAATTTAACGATTAAAATTTATATAACTGTGACCTTGTCTTTGAAGTTAAGATTGGATTGTATTGAATGTAAATGGATAAATTACTTCAGAATAAAGTATTAAATGCATGTACTGTTTAGAGTAATATTTAATAAAATTTATAAGAGGGCGTGTATTGTTTTAGATACCTTGTAATAGGCCTCTCTTGTTAGCTGAGGAGAATTAACGTTCAAAGTAGGCTTTTGGAAAGCCGAAGGAACCTAGCCTATCAATTTAAAGGGCCATCCGTTTGGGTAGGCCGAGTCATCCTGGACGAAAATAAGAAATAATTAGAAATAAAATCACCGGGTACGCCCAACTTAAAGGGTGCCCGTGAAGTGAATTAACGTAATTAAAAGGGTGTCCAGTACCATAAATAAATATACGGGTTGGGCACTACAAGCCTTCTAACACAACTGGCTGATTAAGCCAACTGACTGATTAAGACCTATGCGAAGTGCAAAGACCAAGAGCTTTATTATGCGTCTGGCGTCCAGGTGAAAGGATGTTGTCGCTCTCTCTCTTCTCTTAGGTTAAGGTTTACCTTGTTAGGTTAGGGATACCCCTTTGGGGGGAGGTCATCCTCCTTCTTCCCCGAAAGTTCTCCCCTTCATGCAACTTGGGGGTTACCCCCACCCACCTTTGCAACATTGATTAACATTGCAATTGCACCCTACCATTTTTCGGCCATACTACTGAGCTCATCAAGATACGTCCGAACGATGTTTTCATAGTGACATGGAGCTTCATCTTGTTGAAAGACAACAGTGTCGAGAATGACATCTGAATGAAGCTGGTGTTCAAGAAACTGCTGAAGCATGTCAAGATAAATTGGCCGTTACCGTAGCTTCTGTAAAGATAAAAAGTCTGTAAATCTTCGATCTTGTCATACCCAACCAGACATTAAATGCTGGTTTTAAAATCCTTAGAACAGTCGTTTTCGGTATGCTCAGTCTACCTGATGCTGTGCGAGTTGACATTCTAGGATTTGTTTCAAAGGCATCTCATACCAATTCGACATTTTCTTGAGAGGTACCTGGACGTCCAAATCGCTACCTCGACTTACCAGCGCAGGACAAATGAGCGCCGACAAATGAGCGCCGACAAATGAGCGCCAAGACAAATAAGCGCAAGACAAATAAGCGCAAGACAAATAAGCGCAAGACAAATAAGCACAAAACAATAACCTAACCTAACCTAACCTAACTACATTATTTTTAACATCGTTAATAAATATTGTTTTTTTAATATCCTTAATAAATATTTGTTCAAGCCTATTTTGTTTCTTTTATCCAGTTTTTATTTGCTTGCTCTCGCTCATTTGTTTTGCGCTCTTTTGTTTTTGCGCAAAACAATAACCTAACCTAACCTAATTACATTATTTTTAACATCCTTAATAAATATTGTCTTTTAACATCCTTAATAAATATTAAATAACCGTACCTAACCTAACCTAACTACATTATTTTAACATCCTTAATAAATATTGTTTTTTTAACATCCTTAATAAATATTAAATAACCTAATATTAAATTAAATTAATAACCTAAAATAACCTAATATTAAATTAAATAAATAACCTAAAATAACCTAATATTAAATTAAATAAATAACCTAAAATAACCTAATATTAAATTAAATAAATAACCTAATATTAAATAACCTAACCTAACTTAACCTAACCTAACCTAACTACATTATTTTTAACATCCTTAATAAATATTGTTTTTTTAACATCCTTAATAAATATTTGTTCAAGCTTATTTTGTTTCTTTTATTCAGTTTTTATTGGCTTGCTCTCGCTCAATCGTTTTGCGCTTTTTTTTTTTTGCGCTCTTTTGTCTTGGCGCTCAATTGTCGGCGCTCATTTGTCGGCGCTCATTTGTCGGCGCTCATTTGTCCTGAGCCCATTTGTCGTGTCACGGTCCAAATCTTGCCTCACCATGAACAGATCCTGTTCCTCTGCATTTATTGACCAGCTTGCGAATTGCTTTGTATGTAGGTCCTGGTTTGTGATATCTTCTTTCAAATTGTTCTCGAATTTCTTTGCACTTCTTCCCTTGGAAATGTACTGCTACTACCATCACACGTTCTTGTACATCCATCATCATATATGGCCTGTAGAAAATAAAATAGAAATATCATTATTTCAGCAAAATAGATAGGGAATTTTGGACCACCCTGTATATGGTTTCAAAATTGCTCCATTGAATTAAAACTTACTGTATACAAAAAGTATATAGAAGCCATTTTTATTATTCGAAAAGGAGGAACAAGAAGAAAAAGATTTTAAATTACCTCAATACCAAACAAGTACATTCCACTAAAAAATACGCAGTCAGTAACGCCCTCCAAATAATAACTTTCACACATCTCAAATGGTAAACCTACAAATGCAAATTTAGGAGCCGGTTTCCTTTACAACATTTCCCCAAGTTATCCAACTTTTCCTAAAAGAAGTCCTGTTTCTAAAAAATTTACTACAGTAACTACTATCCAAAACAAATATTTTCAAACAGACCTCGAAAGTTTCTTAATATTTATCAACCTCATCAAGGATATATAGTACAGTATATTAGTATATCTTTAATCCTTTGTGACTCAAATTACTTTCATTTATCATTATTTATGTAAATGCAAGAGATATCTTCAAATTATTGACACTGTTTCTCCCGAAAATACAAATCCAATTTACTTACATGATATATATATATATATCGGGTGGTCCGAAAAAAATGACGCATTTTTTAAAAATTAATATCTCAGTAACCCCCTTCCTTATCATGACAATTTTTATATGCAAGATACTTTCAAACTTCTTTTTTTGAATGCAAGAAACGGAATTCTGATATCTTTTATAGTTTTCTCGCAATTAACAAAAGTAACAACATGGGTCAAAAAAACAAAAATCGCAATATAATATCCGTTTTTTATACGATATCATTTTTATACGATATCATGCGATATTTTTGCAAGTTATTACAAAACTCTACAGGAATGAAGAAGTCAAATTGTGGATATTTTTATTTTTTAACAATTCGTCAGTACCCTTAATGATGTTGTCAGAGGAAGATCGTATTCTCATTAAAAATTGTTACTGTGAAAAAGGATGGAAGACTGGAAGGTTATTGCAAGAGTTTCCCGGCAAAAAGTGGAAAAGGCGTGCAGTGGAAAGACTCTTAAAGAAGATTCGCGAATCGGGAAGTACTGCCAGAAAACCAGGAAGCGGTAGACCTAAAACAGCTTCGGTTCCAGAAAATGTGGATTACATCAACGATAAAATCTGCTCTCAAGAAGATAAACCAGGAAGTCATTTGTCACAAAGAACAATTGCTAAACATTTGAATATTGGAAAGACTTCTGTACACCGAATAATTAAAGCACAAAAACTAAAAGCCTTCAAAAGAATAGTATCTTCTAGAAAAAGTGATACTGTTAAGGATAAAAGAAAAACAAGGTGCAGAAAGTTACTTGATAATTTCTCTGTCGTTGATATTAAAAAGATAGTCTTCACGGATGAAAAAGATTTCACTCTAGAAATTCCGCGAAACCGTCAAAATGATGTTGTCTACGGGCGTGGTAAAAAGTGTGACATTTCAATAAACAGATTGTATCATGAAACGTCAAGATTCTCCAAAAAGGTTATGATATCTGCAGGGGTCTCTTGGAATGGCAAGACAGATGTTCATTTTATTGAAACTGAAAAGACAAAGGTGAATTCTGCAAATTACATTGAACTTTTAAGAACAAAATTGTTGCCGGATTGTCGTCGCCTGTATCAAGAAAATGATTTCATATTTCAACAAGATGGAGCACCGTCGCATACAAGCTACGCCACACAGTCGTTTCTGATTAGCAATACACCAAAATTAATAACGAAAAATGAGTGGCCACCACAAAGCCCAGATTGTAATCCTATGGACTACTCAATTTGGGAGTTACTAAAAGAGAAGGTTTACCGAGGTCGACGAGAAAAATTCACCGAATCAGAATTAAAAAGTAAAATACTTGAATCTTGGCAAGAAATTGGCATTAATGAAGTAAGAAGTATTATTTTTGTGTGGAAGAAAAGACTTAGATTAGTGTGTCAACAGAGTGGTGGTCCAATCGATCATTTACTGTAAATTAATTAGTTAAATTTCTGATTAAATTTTTCCTTTCTCATGATATTCGTTTTTTTGACCCATGTTGTTACTTTTGTTAATTGCGAGAAAACTATAAAAGATATCAGAATTCCGTTTCTTGCATTCAAAAAGAAGTTTGAAAGTATCTTGCATATAAAAATTGTCATGATAAGGAAGGGGGTTACTGAGATATTAATTTTTAAAAAATGCGTCATTTTTTTCGGACCACCCGATATATATATATATATATATATATATATATTAGGGTGTTTCATAAATTAAAAGTTTGGAAAAATTTTAATCCACATGGATCCCCTTGTTCCATTTGCTGAGGAGACTGATAAACCGAAGTATTAATTCAATAGTTTAAAGTTTACGGGTCCCCAGTTTGATGCTCTGGCAGATCATAAACGGAAAAAATTAAACAAAAATCTGTCAATGAATTTTTATTCAACAAACGAGTACCATTTCACTACACATTTTCACAAAGATACAAAAAACATAACCACTTCTTGCGAATCATTTGTCCATGAAATCCTTCTTGGTTTTATTCGGGTATTTCGCCCTATGCTGCATCACAGTTTTGAGCAAATACTGCTTCTGCTCTTCGTTCTTCGTCAGAGAACAGTTGAACTCTTTGGTGAGCGCGATGGCTCTTTCGGCCCGATCGTTGACGACAGAGATTTTGTTAACAGTTGCCGCTGCTTGCTTGAAGCCCTCTACTTCAGTCCACTCGGCAACTGGCTTTTTCAAGAATTCTGTGTCCAAGTCGAATGCATGGAAGAAAGCCATCGTCTTTCCTGTCACGAACTCCGCCAGGTGTTTCGAGGCAAGATTCCTGACGTTCTTCCCTTGGGGTCGCTTGAGTTCCTTTTTCGATGCGGGCTTACCAAACTGACGACCATCTGAGCCTTTTCTTCATCTGCCACATCTGCGTCGAAGAACGCCATGGCAATAAGAGTCTCAGAGATGTACCATAGGTGTCGAGACATGGCTTCTTGCGCAGCGTTAACACACGAATATCCCGACATGGCAAAGGCTTCCGCGTCACGCAGAAATTCCAGATCAACTGCGGCAGCCTTGCTTGAGGTTGCAGCACGAGTCCAACCTCGGATGTAGACGAGGGACACGAAGAGACCTACGGCTGTCAGAGCTTCCAACTCGTGACTCGACATCTTGAACTGCTTCTTCAGTAGAATTACTTTCAAGGAGTAGATGGCTATCGCCATCCATCGAGCGTGATGGTAAGCGCCAGGGGCTCTGAGAGGGAAATCCACCACTTTTGCTTCTCCCAGGAAGATGAGAACCAACTGTAGCAGTTCCTTGTAGTCATCGCGCTGATGCGACGTGCTCACCATCCCTCTCACCAGCAGGACTGACTTCTCCCTCAGTTCCCTCATAGAGTCATTGACTTGAGCAAAATCGTACGGCCGCACGTCCAACCGGTCGATGAACTTCCATTGTGCCTGAAACCTCTTGAAAACGGGTATATCGGGGCCACTTGAAGGGCCGTATGCACGCTTGAAGACGGAGCTGAGGATGACTTCATAGATGTGATGCCGACAGGGGAAGTACATGAGTTCTCTGCCAAGACCTTTCTCAATCAGGACGCAGGCCCCGATATGAATCCCGGTGTTCGACGCTGTCGTGTCGAAAGACAGTCCCCGCACGCGCTCTTCCATCCTGTGTTCCTTGACCAAATCCAAGCAAACTCGCGCTATCTTCTCGCCGGTTCCGGACGTCACCTTAGGAACGCCGAGCAACTTCTCCTTGCCGTCGCCAGAGACGAGGACGGCGATCCGGTCAACGCTCTCCTTCCATTGCTCATTGTCAGGTAGGAGCTTACCGTCCCAATGCAAGACAAGAGGCTGACCAGGACAAACTTCGTCGGATTGATAACTTTCAGCAGCCACCTTCCTGAGAGCCTTGCGTGTGCGGTACATGGTACTGGCAGAAATGGACAGTTCATCCAAGTCAAAACCTAGTGATTTAGCCGCTGCAGCGTACGACATAGCTGAATCGCGGTACGAAATATTCAGCCGATCGTAGGTAGTCGTCACATCCTGTGAGATCAGATTCCTGCGTCGCTTCTTGGTATTTCCCTTGGAGGAGGATGGAAAAACTTCCACGGTTGGGTCAACGACATCTGAGTCAGTCTCTGACGAAGTTGAAATCACTAAAGCCCCCGTATCTTCTGCAGCTCCTTGTTCCTTCCTGGCCTTCTCCTGTTGTTCCTTAATCTTGTCCAGCCTCTTCCTTTTCCTAATCTCCTTATAGTGAAGCTTCATGTCAACAGGGCCCATGCTGCAGGAATTTGGATCTTCACGCTGCATGTCGAGAAAGTGGATGTCCTCCTGATTCTTCATCATTTCCTTAGCCTGTGAATGAGCAATGTCCATGATCTCCTTCGCTATTGCCTCCTTGAACATCGCCTCCTTCACTCGGAAGGACTCTGCTTTATGTGACTTGTGCTTCACAAGCCGGTCGTATTCCTTGAGAAGGGATTCCATCTTCCTCAAGGCCGAATCTCGACGCATCATGGGGATTCTCGCTCTCTCCCAAAATATGAGACAGGCATCCAGGCACAGGTTCAGGCATTTAGTACGTCCAAATTTTTGCTCCTTTTGGTGGTAAAAGTACTTTTTGAGTACTTGCAACTGAGTTGGAAGGCCACTTGATGTGATGTTCGCATCCGTCTGGCCAATAAGAAACACTTCTGTTTTCGCTCTGGTAGACACCTGGAAAAGAAAACAAACTAAATAATTCCACAGAAATAATTTCACATCGTAATTAATTTCATTAATTAAATAAAGAAAAGCAGTAACTGGGACTCGAACCAGTGTCATAGCCGTTTGGCGGCATCGCTCAAGTCGGCGTACACAGCACGCTATCCACTACACCATCTAGGGAGTGGATAGCGTGCTGTGTACGCCGACTTGAGCGATGCCGCCAAACGGCTATGACACTGGTTCGAGTCCCAGTTACTGCTTTTCTTTATTTATAAAACTGATACGTGTACACTACGTTCTCTTTGACAATTCATTAATTAAATAAATTTCAATACCGCAGTAAAATTACATTAATTAGTATCATAAATAATTACCAGCTTAGTTGTCCAATATGCAACAGACTAATTAATTTCATGTAATATTAATAATAAATATCACTACCACAGTAAAATGACAGAAATTAAATAATAATAAATTTCAATACCACAGTAAAATGAGATAATTAGTAGCATATATAATTACCTCCATAGTTGTCCAATAGGCTATACAACACGAACCGCTCAAGTGACTAAGAAAACCGTCTTCACTGCAGGCAGGCGAGAAATGAACTGACAAAAAGTCGTCAAAATTGGGGACCTCTAAATGCAGCGCGATCTGGTTCAAACTTGCACAAACGTGTTTTCTTGTTCTTTAGAATACGGAGAAACGTGTGGATTAAAACTCCAAGCTCATTTTTATTTTACCCTATAGGTATGAAACACCCTAATATATATATTACAAACCGACCGACCGTGCATGTTCCATGCATGCACGGTCCGTCTGTAACATAAAAGTTTCTCATGGACCATTCTTAGTTGTATCATATATATATATATATATCAGTCAATTATTTCCAGTTTTTTACAGAAAGAACTATGTGGCCTCCATAATATTTGAGATAAGATGACTTTAAAACTAAGTTATGACACAGGCTCTTTGTTCAATTTGCTTTGATAGTTATTGTCATATATATATATATATATATATATATATATATATATATATATATATATATATATATGATACACACAGACCGTGCATGGAACAAGGAACTCTTCTGGGAAAATTAATCCACTATAGTCCGAATAAGTAATGGTAAATAACAAACACTACAGTTTTTTCTTTTTCATGATGTTAGCCCGACGTGAGCAACGGGTCACTCGCAAAGAGACCCCAAAAATATAGCTTCCCTCACCAGCTATCTGCTTTGGGATAGGATCTAGGGTTTAAACCCTAGATCCTGTCCTAAAGCTAGATCCTATCTACTTTGCAGATAACTGGTGAGGGAAGCTATATTTTTGGGGCCTCTTTGCGAGTGACCCGTTGCCCACGTCAGGCTAACATCATGAAAAAGAAAAAATATAATGTTTGTCATTTAACATTACTTATTCGAACTATAGTGGATTTAATTTTCCCAGGAGAGTTCCTTGTTCCATGCACGGTCTGTGTGTATCATGAAAAAACCTCAGTGGGCCATTCTGAGTTAAATCCCATATATATATATATTATATATATATATATATATATATATATATATATATATATACACACACACACACGAGGATAATTCAATAAGTATCCACACTTTATTTTCACAATTTTATTTTCACATCTGATAGATTATAAACACATCACTTCTCAACATAGTCTCCCTGTTTTTCAATACACGTAGTCCAGCGATCTACAAGCTTCCTAATGCCATCACAAAAGAATATTTTTGGCTGTGTGCGTAGCCAGTCATGCACCGCCTCCTTCAGGTCATCATCGCCTTGAAATCGCTGACCTCTCAAAGCGTCTTTTAGTTAGGCTGACCATACGTACCGTTTTGAACGGGAAAAGTACCTACGTCTACCTACATTTTTGTATGGGTTCTGTCACTGAAGAATAATTGTAAGCTCAAGATGTTTATGTACTTACTTTTTCATGAATACAGAATATTACATAACCCCCGTCCCTTTTTTGCCATCCCAATGTCCCGTTTTTGTCTCAAGGAAATATGGTCAGCCTACTTTTAGTGGTCCAAACAGGTAAAAATCCGAAGGTGCCAGGTCTGGACTGTAGGCTGGATGGTCGAGAACTTCAAATTTAAGTTCTTGAGGGCATTTTCTAGTCTGTGCAGCGGTATGAGGGCGCGCATTGTCGTGCAACAGAATAACACCTCCCGACAATCTCCCTCTCCGTTTTGTGCGAATTGCGTGCTTCAACTCATTCCGAAGCATGTCAGAATACGATGCACTTGTTACTGTGGTTCCACGCTCTAGATAATGTTCAAGGATAGGGCCTCGTGTATCCCAAAACAATGTCAGCATAACTTTACCTGCTGACGGCTGCGCCTTTGAACTTCCTTGCAACGGGAGATGTTGGATGTTTCCATTGCATGCTCTGTCGTTTGCTTTCTGGTTCATAGTGATGGATCCAGGTTTCATCTCCAGTGATAATGCGCTCCAAAAAGTTTTCACCTTCATTATGATACCGCGCCAAAAGACGAGAGCAGACGTCCATACGATTACGCTTGTGCTCTTCTGTCAACTGTTTGGGCACCCATCTTGCACAAACTTTGTGAAAGCCAAGAATATCATGAACTATCGAATAGGCTGACCCTTGACTGATGTCTAATGAAGATGCAAATTCTTTTATTGTTAATCTTCTGTCATCGAAAATCATGAATCTGGCTTCTTCCTGCTTGTCACCACTGGTTGATGTTGACGGTCGTCCTGAACGCTGAGCATCTGTCACACATGTCCGACCTTCCTTGAACATTTGAATCCACTCGTACACACTTCGCCGTGATAACGCATTATTCCCATACTGAGCACATAAACGCGTGTGAATTTCAGCTCCTTTCACACCTTCTACCTACAAAAAACGAACCACGGATCTCTGTTCTTCCAGAATACAAATTGAAAGCGGCGCAGCGATGCTCACTGCTCGTACGATATGTGACAGCTACGAGTAGCCTAAATAAGCCTATACTGTTGCTAGCTTAAATAAGCCGTTAGATCTCAGTTTGGTTCGTTATTTCGAGTATATATTCTGTACACTATATTATCACTAAAATAAAAAGTGCGGATACTTACTGAAGTACCCTCGTGTGTGTGTGTGTGTGTATATATATATATATATATATATATATATATATATATATATATATATATATATATATGGGATACAATTAAACAAGTGACGAGGTGTACTTCTGAATACACGAAAGGCCTTGGAATAATTTTTCCTTTTCCTTGTGGGTTTACATCATATATATAAGTATGATGAATAAAACTACGAAGGGAAAAGAAACACAAAGTGTTTATTTTATTTTTTTGACATATATATCATTTTGGCATCATCTATTAAATTGATTGTAAACTTTCCTTTTGAATTTCGGGAAAAGTGCTAAAATTGTCATTTTTTCGTACAAATGTGTTTGCTCCTCCCACAATTTTTTATTTCTATACTTACTATATATATATATATATATATATATATATATATATATGTTTATTTTTGTAACCTATATATTGTCTTGAACTCTCCTTTCACTCCAGTGTTCATTAGACGAAAGCGCTTGAGCACCACTTTGTGTTTCTTTTCCCTTCGTGGTTTTATTCATCATAAATATTTTTCACGTGTCACTTTCGTGAAATAATTTTCATATATATATAAATATATATATATATATATATATATATATATATATATTATATAATATATATATATATATATATATATATATATATATATATATATATATATAATATATTTATATATATATATACCGTATATATAATATATATTTATATATATATATATATATACCGTATATATATATATATATATATATATATATATATATATATATATATTTATATATATATAAGCAAACAACCACAGGGAAAAGAAAAACGAAACACGAAATCCGAGCGCTTTCGTGATATATTCACATCTTCAGGGACAAGAAAGAAATAGACAGAATTTACCAAGTAAATGAGTTAAATACACCAGCGAAAAATTCCCCAATAGGCAACTCAATTTACAAACAATAAAACAATCTAAAGATTTTCCCCAATAGATAAATTAATCTAAAGGCTACTAAATTATTGAATACATAAAAACTATATAAAGGAAATTAGACAATTAACATGTACACACAAAAAAAAATATTATAACAGCTATTAGAAATAGTATTTAATTAAAACAGGCAATTAAGTGGCAAGAATCTAAGGAAACAAAAGACTTGGTGCAATCGTCGCGACGATTGCACCAAGTCTTTTGTCGTCACGTGCTCCTTCCAGAATATTTTGAATATCTAAAAACAATCTAAAATATTTTTCTAATAGATAACCTGTTCAAAAGTCTACTAAACTATCAAGTACATAAAGACTGTATAAAAGAAATAATACAATTAAAATGTACACATAAAAATGTTAACAATTATTAAAATAATATTTATTTAATTAAAGCAAACTATTAAGTGGCAAGAATACGGTCAAAATAATACACCACCTTTCTAACGATGTACGAGTCTAATTTATAAAGCCCAGGGCTAATATTAAGAACAAAATCAGCATTACTTTTAATCACACTCGATTCAAGTATATTTCTACTAACAATAGATTTACTAAAACTTGATTTGGAGGCAGTTTTCCAGTCAATGGGATGATTAGTATCTTTTACGTGAATAAAAATGGCGTTAGATTCCTGGCCGGTTCTTATACTGTATTTATGCTGCTTAATATGTAACTCAAGCATCTTGCCAGTTTGACCAATGTAAAATTTATTACATATCGTGCATGGAATTTTATATATACAACCCTTTTCACTTAAAGGGGAGTTTCTAATCAATGAATTCTTAATTACATCTAAATTTCTGAACGCGATATTTACCTTAAAAGTCCTCAGCAGTTTCGGCAGATCAAGGAAATTTTCTTTAAATGGTAACGCTAAGACGTTTTTTGTGGTATTAGGAGTCTTGCCTTTTACCTCGTAGAAGGTTTTCTTTGCCATTTTTAAAGATTTATCTATGCAGTTCTTTGGATATTTTAAATCAAACGCAATTTTATATATTTTACTAATTTCATCATCAATGAACTCTGGGCTACAAATTCGTAAGCATCTTAGGAACAAAATAGAAAAAACGGTTCGTTTTATGTTAATGTGGTGAGCCGAATAATAATGTATATAGGAACAATTACACTGTACAACAGTGAAAAAAAACGGAAATGAGAGCGTCATTTTTATTGCTAATTATATGCGTAGATTGCGAAAATAACTCATTTATTTGTATCACCCACCGATTTTATGAAAATTACCCTATTTCATTGTATCATTTTGAGAACCACTGGTTCTCTGAACGCATGTTTTACATTTTGTTCAGTCATGCATATGCTGTGGTGGTGGTGTTCGGCTCTGTGTTTCCACTTTGATTTTATGAAAAATTTCTTTCATTAATCATTTAAAACAAAACTGTCAGCCATATTTTGAAAATGAAAATGAAAATGAAAAGGTTTATTGGCAGACTATAGTCCATATGACAAATATTATTAATACAATGACAGTTCATATACTAAGGATAGAAATATATACAATTAATTAGAAATAATACTGCACTGTCGAAGTTAAGTGGAGCTACAGACAGACGTTTTCGTACCAAGAAGTCCATAGCTTAGAGGATAAATGGCAGGACTCATGGATAGCTTGGATGATCGGGTTGGTTGATTTTTTAATTCTTTGCATCAGACTGTGTTGAGCACGTCTTGTTACCTCCGGAAAGCTCGGGACATTGCGGGTAGCAAACATTTGCGAAGCTGAGCATCTCGGGGGTAATTTATGTAAGAGTCTAAAAGACCTGTTGTACAGCAAATTTAGGGTTCTGCCAGAACCTTTTTTATAATTCACCCAGAGTTGCTGACCGTATATATTACTGCAGAAAGTACGAAAGAGTGTGTCTTTAGCTTCACTTGTACAGAAACGAAAGTTCCTTATGGTCATATTCGCTTTAGCACACAGGCTTCGAGATTGTTTTCTTATATCCGAGTCATCACTCAAGGAGCTGGTAATAGTTTGACCCAAATACTTAAACTCTTGTACTTCCTCAATTCCTTCACCATTCATTTTAAACCTTATATCAGCTGGCTGATTACAGCTTTTAGGATGAAATTGCATAACCTTAGTTTTTGTAACATTAAAAAGAATATCATGTTTCTGCGAATACACTTCGCAGACATTTAGTAGCCGATCCAGACCTTTAACAGAGGGACTTATTAACACCATATTATCGGCATAAACTAAGTTATTTATCCTTGTGTTATCTATACAACATCCTACTGTTGCCTCATTAAGTGAAGCAATTAATCCGTCAATATACACATTAAACAGCATAGGGGAGAGCAAGGAGCCTTGTCTCACCTCGCAAGAGGAGCCAAAACACTCGGATAGTACATTGTCCCACCTAACAGTGAAAGATTGGTGGAATACCAAAATTTCAATAAATTTAATATGTATATGGGAACCTTCCTGTCTTCTAGTTTTGCAAATAAAATATTGTGGTTCACCCTATCATATGCCTTACTTATATCAAGGAAACAGCTATAAATGGTTGAATTACTGTCAATGTATTTAGATATTGTTTCTTTAAGTACATAGATACACAGGTCAGTTGAGTGGGACCTTTTAAAGCCAAACTGATTAGGAGATGTCCATAGGAAATCATTTAATCGGAGTAACAAGAGTTTTTCTAGTAGTTTCGAGAAGCAGGAAGCGACAGCAATAGGCCTGTAATTATTGCTGGACAGAATGTCTCCGTATTTATTTTTGACCAGGGGCAAGATATATACCCTCATGAACTCTGCAGGGATATAGCTATGAGCAAGCATGGCTGATAGGAGCAATGATATATGCAGACATACCACGTCATTTGCATATTTTAAGTGCTCATTCGATAAGTCATCTACCCCTGACGCAGAACCAGTCTTTAACTCTTTAATTAACCTCTTTACTTCAGAAAATGATATCAAAATATTTTCCCTTGTCCCTCCCACAATCGTTTCGCTGCAATCTATCTTAAGATTATCCCTACTCACACTATTAAGAATGTTAGAGTAGTGGTTTTTCCACAGCTTTGCAATTTAATCCTCCCCCGACACCCCAGCGATTGTCGGAGGAAGGACATTTTTGACACCCGTTTGATTCTTAACAAATTTCCAAAATTTGTTATTATCGTTATTTATGCGAGCTTCACAGGCTTTTGATGCTCGAATAGACTCTTCTTCCTGTTTACATCGCCTTATGGTCGCCTTATACTGACCCCGACTTCTACACATATTTATGTATACTGGTCCTAATCTGGGTCTACCATGAAAGCACCACAAATCATAGGCGTCTTTCGATTCCCTCTTCAGGGGGGCAATAAAATCATTCCATCCAGGAATAACCTTAGTATGATAGTTGTAAGATTTAATCAAGGGGCTTCCTGCTTCTCTTAACAGGGATATTATCTCACTATAATACCTATCTATGAGTTTACAGTGAGATTACAGGCAAGGTGCAAAATTTCTAAATTATTAAAGAGGTGACATGTTCTGTCTTTGTATTCTATTCTCTGCTGCATATTAACATTAGACCAATCGATGCGATTATTCTTACCTATTGAGTTCTTGTTAAGTCGTGTTGCGCATAAATTGGTAACGTTAATTAATATTTCTAATGGTCTATGATCAGAAAGAAGGAAATCATGCAAAATATGAACTCTAACAATTCGATCCTTTAGATTATTACTAGTGAGACAATGATCAATCCACCTGGTGGTACCACTCATATCGCTAACGTATGTAAAATTACCACTGGCTACCCCTAATACATCTACATCACTTATACTTAAATTGGCCGACTCGCACATGTTACCCAATTCTCCAAAGAATTCCGAGTTCACATGTACGTTAAAGTCCCCCATTATTATACAGTGAGAATATTTGGGGTTATCTGATAATGACTTAATTTTGTATAGCAAATCAATGTATTCATCTAGATTACTGCCGTTGTTGTATGGTAAATAGCAGTTTACAATTAATATGCAATCATTGTTCACTTGTAATTCAATACCTAACAACCTTACGTTATCGCTTGTTAAAAATTTTATATGTTTTGACAAATTTTTCCTTAATAAGAAAGCAACACCACCCACCGTACCGTACCGTACGGTACATTAATTTAAGTTACCGTACATTAATTCATCTGACAAGTCTACTGCTGATGACGCATGGTACATAAAGTCATCATGGATGGTAGAGAGGAATTTTAGCTCTTGCTTAGGTAGCCAGTGCTCCTGCAGGAGTATCAAATCTGCACTGTCGCAGATTTTATGAACATCTACAGTTGAATCCCTCACTGACCTTACATTATATGAGACTATTTTCAACAAGTTATCCGCCATGACTGATAGAGAATTTATTATTAGTAAGATTATTATTATTATACACAGTACAACTTTCAGGCATTACCGTTAGGGCGCCTATTATTATTATTATTATTATTATTTTGCCAGTTATCAAATCTCCTGGAAAAGTGAATAAACTCCTTTACAATAATACCGTCTGGCCATTGACTCATATTATACCGGTTCAAATGCGCATTTACACCTTTAATTATTACTTTAAAAGAGTTATAATACGGAGTTTTCGTGTTTAGTTTATTAACTATCACTATACTGTAGCTATTTCTACATAGTCCACATCCTTTTTAGCTGTTGAAAAATTTATTCCATATCCAAGAGCCGTAACCGTATTTTTACTTAACACTTTATCTGATAGATTTATCACAAATCTGGGGTTAGCATCCTTTGTCCAATCACTTCTTTCAATTAGAATTTGTAATTTAATATCCAGTTTTCTTTCCACAATACTACACTCTCGTCTAAGTTTGTTATAACAATAGTCCAGTAAACGCTGTTTCCATTCAGGATGCTAACCCCAGATTTGTGATAAATCTATCAGATAAAGTGTTAAGTAAAAATACGGTTACGGCTCTTGGATACGAAATAAATTTTTCAGCAGCTAAAAAGGATGTGGACTATGTAGAAATAGCTAAGACTTTCTGCAACTTAGAAAAACATAGTGATTTACCTACAGAGGATGTGAATATTTGTAAAGATCTAGTATATGGTGCCATGTCTAAACCTTCTATTCCAAATTGGCCACAGAAGTTTTTCGATTCTTATGAGTCCTTAAGAAAAGATCAGACTCTACATATAACCAAAGCCGATAAATCAAATGCCTTAGTGATCCTCAATAAAGAAGTTTACCTAGGAAAAATGTATGATCTTTTGAATGACTCGGACACTTACGTGAAATTAAGGAACAATCCCGTTGAAACAGTGAACAGTGCATTTAACAAGAAAATTAAGCAACTTTTGAAGGGTAAAGAAATATTACTTAAACAGTTTTGAGTACTTCGCTGTCATTACCCTATATGTATGGTCTGATTAAAACTCATAAGCCAAATAATCCTGCAAAGCCTATTGTTAGCTCTATAGGATCTATCTCATATAAGCTGTCCAAATGGCTTGTATCCATCCTTAATCCTCTCCTGGGCACAATTTCACAATCACATATAAATAATAATGTAGACCTTGTAGAAAAATTAAATAGTATCAGTGTCAATTAAAATTTTAGATTGGTAAGCTTTGATGTTACCACTTTATTTACAAGAATCCCGGTGGAGGATCTATTAGTTTTTCTTTCGGAAGAATCAGTTAAGCATGGTACCTGTGACTACCATCATAGAATTAATTAAGCTGTGCATAGTAGACTCGAAATTTGTGTTTAATAATGAATATTTTAGGCAGAAATTTGGTATGACTATGGGAAACCCCCTCTCTCCCACTTTAAATAACTTATATATGGAGTTTTTTGAAAGTAAATTATTAAGGCAGATTCTGCCAAATTACGTTCCGTGGTTTAGATATGTAGATGATGTTCTTTGTCTTTGGCCAGAAACATTAAATCTCAATGAATTCTTACCCAAGCTTAATAATTTAATTCCCTCTATCAATTTTACAGTTGAAATAGAAAAAGACTCATCGATCCCATTTTAAGATATTTTAATATATAGGTCTGGAAAAAAGTTTAAGTACAATATTTACAGAAAACCCACTAATAATTGTTCCTATATACATTATTATTCGGCTCACCACATTAACGTAAAACGAACCGTTTTTTCTACTTTGTTCCTAAGATGCTTACGAATTTGTAGCCCAGAGTTCATTGATGATGAAATTAGTAAAATATATAAAATTGCGTTTGATTTAAATATCCAAAGAACTGCATAGATAAATCTTTAAAAATGGCAAAGAAAACCTTCTACGAGGTAAAAGGCAAGACTCCTAATACCACAAAAAACGTCTTAGCGTTACCATTTAAAGAAAATTTCCTTGATCTGCCGAAACTGCTGAGGACTTTTAAGGTAAATATCGCGTTCAGAAATTTAGATGTAATTAAGAATTCATTGATTAGAAACTCCCCTTTAAGTGAAAAGGGTTGTGTATATATAAAATTCCATGCACGATATGTAATAAATTTTACATTGGTCAAACTGGCAAGACGCTTGAGTTACGTATTAAGCAGCATAAATACAGTATAAGAACCGGCCAGGAATCTAACGCCATTTTCATTCATGTAAAAAATACTAACAGGGGGGGAACAGAAATGGTGACCCCCAGTTTTCTGGTCTTTAAAAGTTGCTATCATACAAAAGAAGTAAAATGAACCATCAGTTTTGCTGATATTAACAATGGAAATTATTAGCCACTTTATCTGGTTTTGTTAAAAAAATACTATTAAATTGCTATGACATCAATATTCACATCATAAATTTAGTTAACTGAATTGTGTGCTGATGCTAAATAACAATATTAGCCACAAAAACTGATTATTTGCCATTGATTATTAATTTATGATTATTATTTACGTATAATCATAATATATTATTATATTATATATATATATATATATATATATATATATATATATATATTATATATATATATATTATATATTATATATATATATTATTATATATTATATTATATATATAATATTATTATTTACATGATTATTTTAGTTGTAACTTTTTTATGCTTGTTTAATAATTTTTTCTCATTTACAGGAGCTAAATAAATCTTAAAATAGACTTAGAGTAATTAACAGGATCAAAATGAGAGAGTTACGTTCTGCTTCCACACGCCGGTGTGGAGATGTGGAATATATTGAGCTATATCAGTTTAAAGCAGGTGTACTGCCACTCTAGCAAGATGTTATTCAAGTGATGATGTTCATGATGAGGCCAGCCAGAGCTGGTAAGAATCAACTTTCTGTTAGTGATGCTGCATGGAAAGTTGCCTACAACTTGCAGAATCTTTGGATCTGGTGCAACCTATACACAAAGTCGATCAGTAACATTGTCAACCAGATAACAAAATTGTATGAAGAGTTCAAAAAACACTGTCAGGTTCGCTCACAGAGAATGACTAAAGCAAAACGAGCAGAAACTTCAGAATTCAACAACCGTGTTGCAGCCAGTGATGGGCACCGTTACATTAAATTGGGCGGCGTTATCGTTACTCGTTACACGTCGAAAATGCACTCGGCGTTACCGTTACACCGTTACTTTTGAAAATCCTTAAAGCGTTACCGTTACTCGATATATGTAACGACGTTAAAGTAACTAGTTACATTTGATATTTGTTTATGTGCCTTCACACGTATTTTGAAACTACAGATAAACTTACAAATGGCAGCCATACCATATAAATTCTAATAGCTACTATTATTGACTATACAAATGTTGTTCTCTTAAGAACGATATATTGCACAATAATTTGCACCTCAATGATTTTTGGGAAAGATGAAGAGACCTAGAAAATATAAATTTAGTTGTTGCCACTAACACGGAATAGTGAACTGCATTTAATAGTCCTCATGAATGGAATGGCAATGTTATCAAATTCAAATTCGAGTAACGAGTAACGAAAAAATTCGTTACATTGATAAAAAATTTGCAAAGCGTTACCGTTACATTGATACATTTCAAAATCTTTCAGGCGTTACCGTTACTCGTTACTTTTGTAACGTTCGTTACGTAACGTCGTTACATGTAACGCGTTACTGCCCATCTGTGGTTGCAGCCACTTTGTTTGATATCTCCTGTACAGATATGAAATCACGAAGACGCCAAGAGAAGATCTATGGTGTTAAAGTTACTGAGATAGAGTGAAAGTTCCTGGAGGATCAACGAGGACCAAGAAAAATGTTTTGTGATAATTCAGTGGACATGGCATAGCAAAGAACAGCTGAGAGGCAAATGAGGATGCAAGCTGCAATGGACAAGATGCTCCTAAAGGAACAAGAAGACACAAAGAAAAATCAGTTTGTATCACAGCTTTACCAAGAATTTGATGGCTCGATAACAGATGAGGACACATGCACTGAAGATGAATATATCCCTGAAGAAAATATACCATCAACATAAAAAAAACGAAAATTTGTGTATGCAAACTTGAATGAGGATAGAGACAAGTTGCCTCATCAATACAGGCATATCCGTGAAAGTCCAGCAAAAATAAAAGAAGCATTCTACAAAGTGGCTGACAAACTGATATCCAAATATCATTTATCATACAAGCAAGCAACAGCAGCTATTATTGAAGTGGGAAACTACATGTTCGATCGCAGCTGGAAGTACTTTGACGAAAATGCGCATTACATTGATCTAGACACAGCTCCAGCCCAATCAGCATGCCGAAAAATAGGAAAAGCTATTGAAGCCTTTGTACTGGCAAAAATAGTACAAGAGATTATGAATTCGGATGAGTCAGTCACAATTACTTATCATGATGATGGATCTAGAAAACAGGGTGCAGGGTCATTTTCTGTTCAAGGTATAATTAATGGAAAATATCGTTCCTTCCGAACGCTGCAGCTAGTATCAGAATCACGAGAAAATCTAGCAGCACTGAGAGTTACTATCCTGAACATTTTATCGGTAGTCAGCGGTTTCGATCCTAAGACTCTGTATGAGAAAATAGATTTTGTGATGACTGATGCAACAAGCCACAACATTGGGGTCGAAAGCATTGTATCTGACATGCTTGACACCGATCACACACGTGAACATCTCTTATGTCAAGTTCATCCTACATTAATGTTTAATCGCAAAATTGTTGAAGTGTTTAAAGAGATTGATAACACTATTGGGCCAGACAAGATATTTGCAAACTTCCTTGTCAGTTGTGTTACATCCCATGATTCAATCACAGAACAGTTCATGGACTGTTTAGTGAGATTGGTTTCACACGATTATGACCATAAACAGTGGAACAAAGCAGGTGACTTTGATCAATACATCATGCCAAAGAAGAATGCTGCTGTTCGCCTACAAAAAGAGAGGTTCAATAGGCTTTCTTTCTCGTGCGCTATCACCATCCACTTGGATGAAGATGTTTCTAATTTTCTCAACAAGTATGAGCACATCACTAACCAACTTGCATGCATCCTGCGCTCATTCAGTAACCTTGAATATATTCGCATCCTTTGTCTAGCTGGTGCACTAATTAGAATACATTTGATTGAACCATTCATCAGTCTGACATCGGCTAGCACAACAGATTATGCTAAGATCATGATTGTATTTCCAACGCTGTACGATGATTTATGCAAAACGGATCCATCTGATCTTCTGAACATTGACGAGCCTGCATTCAACTTCATATCACCTGATAGGTTTAAAACGGTTCTGTAGAATGAAGACATCAGTAATTCAATCACGAAAGCCGTTAACTGCTACAAACCAAGAGTCACAAATGTTCTCAGCATCATGATGAAGAAATTAGCAGCTGGATGGCAGAAACAACGTGGAGACATATTCCAGTTTGGTGACTGTGATGCGGAAGCCCCTCGACAGGTAAGTGCAATACATAATTTTATAATGTCCTATTGTTGTTGAATTGATGCTGTTTTTGTATCCTCATGGTACAGTACTATTTAATTCCTTTTCAGGTAGCATCGATGGACCAGGAGAAACTACAGAAAGCACCAATCAACAACTTGCATCCAGAACGGTCAGTGGGCAGCAACAACTATGAACTCAGTCAACGTGGTGCAAAACAGTTACCTATGGCCAGCCGTGCACATGTAAAAGGAAGAAGCACTGACTTGATTGAAGGCAAGTCTATGGCCAAAGTATATGTAAAACTAGTACAGCAAGATGATCCCCTTCCTAACGTGTTGGTAGAATGGAGCAGAAAGCAACAAGAACTTAAGAAGCAAGGATTAAGTGACAAGGAGATAGCAAACATAGCAGCTGACAAGAGAAAGAACAAAGATTTAGACACCCTGAAGAGAAACATGGTGGACCTTTCACCAAAGCTAGTGAAGTAGATGATTTTGTGAATGATACAAGGTTGTCACTCAAAGAGAAAAATGACAGAATATACATCGAAGTGAGATATGCAAGAGATACATCGACATCTCTTCCAAGGTCGTCAGATATCTTCAAACTGAAAAAGTACTACAAGAATCTTCCAATAGAGACTTATGCAATTAACTTGAAAATCTATCTAGACAGAGTTGCATCAAATATGACAATGACTATGAAAGATTTTGATAATACTATAAATATACTTATGAGCTAAATAATGTGTGGTAATTAGAAGCATTTATATTAAGCTATGTCTGAATTTATGACTTTTTGTTTTGTCTAGGTCAGCGTTTCTTAACCATTTTCGACATCAGCACCCCCTGTAGTTAGGTCCAGGCAGTCCAGCACCCCCTTCGCCTGGTTAGTAGCAAAAAGTTAGCAAAAGTTAGTAGCTAGCAAAAAGCACCACGCAAATACAAAACAAATAAGAATATGAGTGCAATTTATAGTTGACCAATAATATTTTGAATAAAAAGATATCAAGTTAAAGCAAAGTGAACATACATTTAAAAACCACATTTAGAGTAAAAAATAAACGAGGAAAATTTTAAAACGATATTAAGACAAGACAAAGAATTATATTTACAAATTCAAACCTAAATACTTTCTTGAATATAACAATATAATAAAATACTTGTTCTTGAATATAACAATAGATCAAGCGGCCAAAAGAAATGTTAAGAATAACAATCAAGGAGAATTACTTACCCCCTAATCTTGAGGTCAAAATCATGCAAAAAAGTGAATTTCTTGTGACACAGAGTCAACGTCTTCCTTCTTAATATTAATGGTGATAATGTGCAATAAATCTTTCGTAATTAAATATATATTCAAATTCTCATACAATAATATCTGTTAATAAAATAGAAAAGATTAGGAGTTTGTGAATTAGTTTGGTTAACGGACCTAACGTATCCATACTGCACATGACAGAAGCCCTTTTCCAGCATCTCCTAAAATCGATTTCAGGACCCCCTGGGGGTGCTAGCACCCCAGGTTAAGAAACGCTGGTCTAGGTGATGTAAAAATATATACATGTATTATTTTCCATTATTTTCTAGCAAATATATTCTGTAATGAATTAATCAATTACAGGTCTATTTCTAACTTCTTCAATGATATTTCATGTTTTTTAACAAGATTTGTTTAAATAAACTGGAATTTACTATTAGAATAAACATTATGATATTCAATAAACTTTCAAACCACATGTACAGGGGGGTTATCGAGTAAAATACATGATTTTTTTTCTATTTCTAAGCTGTTCGTAAGTGATAGCATATTTTAAGAACCAGAAAAAATAAATAATTCCAAAAAAATAAAAATTGATCTCCCCCTAATACTAATCATCATATTCACTGGAAAAATGCCTCCAAATTAAGTTTTAGTAAATCTATTGTTAGTAGAAATATACTTGAATCGAGTGTGATCAAGAATAATGCTGATTTTATTCTTAATATTAGCCCTGGGCTTTATAAATTAGACTCGTGCATTGTTAGAAAGGTGGTGTATTATTTTGACCGCATTCTTGCCACTTAAATGTTTGCTTTAATTAAATAAATATTATTTTAATAATTGTTAACATTTTTATGTGTACATTTTAATTGTATTATTTCTTTTATATAGTCTTTATGTACTTGATAGTTTAGTAGACTTTTGAACAGGTTATCTATTTAAAATTTTTTTTAGATTGTTTTTAGATATTCGGAATATTCTGGAAGGAGCACGTGACGACGATTGCACCATGTCTTTTGTTTCGTTAGATTCTTGCCACTTAATTGTCTGTTTTAATTAAATACTATTTCTAATAACTGTTATAATAATTTTTTTTTTGTATACATGTTAATTGTCTAATTTCCTTTATATAGTCTTTATGTGTTCAATAATTTAGTAGCCTTTAGATTAAGCTATCTATTGGGAAAAAATCTTTAGATTGTTTCATTGTTTTTTAAATTGAGTTGCCTATTGGGGAATTTTTCGCTTGTTTATTTAACTCAGTTACTTAGTAAATTCTGTCTATTTCTTTCTTGTCCCTGAAGATGTGAATATATCACGAAAGCGCTCGGATTTCGTGTTTCCTTTTCCTTTTCCCTGTGGTTGTTTGCTTATTAAAAAATCACGTGTTGTTCTGTGATTTTAATGCATATATATATATATATATATATATATGCGCCTCGGTGTTGTAGTGGTTAACGTCGCTGACTACGAATCCATCGGCCCCGGGTTCGAGACCAGGCATGATGACGACAGCCGGCGCGTAGCAAAACCCAGCTTTTCATCCTTACACACAATATAGAAGAAAGTGGTTGGTAGATAAATGGGTACCCTGGGTGGCCTAGTGGTAAGTAATGGTAAGTGACAAACACTATAGTTTTTCTTTTTCATGATGTTAGCCCGACGTGGGCAGCGGTCACTCGCAAAGAGGTCCCAAAAATATAGCTTCCATCACCAGCTATCTGCAAAGCAGATAGGATCCAGCTTTGGGACAGGATCTAGGGTTTAAAGCAGCCTAGCCCCACTACATTTAGAACCTCAATATAAGCAAGACTCGCTGCCTTCACGTCAGATTGAATACATCAAATAAAAACGGGTAACTATTATATTTATAGCCAAAAACCAAAACGAACCTCAACTGGCAGAATTGAGCGTCCACTTTTCAAGGCACATAACATGTCTGTTTCATGATGGAAATGAACTCAGAATGGATCCCTGAGGTTTTTCTTCCTAGAAGAGTTCCTTGTTCCATGCACGGTCTGGTGTATCATATACGTATATATATATATATATATATATATATATGTGTGTGTGTGTGTATATATATATATATATATACTGTATGTGTGTGTGTGTGTATATATATATATATAATATATTATATATATTAATATATTATATATATATAATCACCCAAACCCGCAAGGAAAAACTAAAACAGTGTTTAAAAAGGCTAATTAATTTCGGCCGGTCGCAACCAAGCCCTTTTCAAAGCCATAACTAGCTAAAATGCCCAACAAGATTAAAAACTTCCTTCCCGCGGAAGAGCTGAAGTTTAAATAACTGTGTTAAGGCATAATCACGGACAAAGAGATGGTGGCTGTCATACGTCTGGCAGTTGGTAAAGGCGAAAAATTTGCCCACATTTCAAACATTCAAGATAAGAAATCTGTATATATATATATATATATATATATATATATATATATATATATATATATCCTCTATATTATATAATATATATATATATATATATATATTATATATATTATATATATATATATATATATACAGGGTGGGCGGAAAGTAGCTCCCTATTTTGGATTGGTAAAAAAATACGTATATTATCCATTTATTTCAGAAGAAATAATATGAAAAGGTAGGCATACATGGTAGGTTTTCTCTAAAATTCAATGTGGGCTCCAACTCTTTCCACCAGCTTCTGGAGCCGCCCAGGAATGGCGTCCACTGACTTTAGCAGGAACTCCGGCGGGATGGAGGACATGACTTCCCGAATTCGGTCCTCCAGTTCTTCCAATGTCCTCGGTTTGGTGCGGTAGACTTCTTCCTTTACACACCCCCAAAGAAAGAAGTCGCACGGTGTCAAGTCGGGGCTCCTGGCTGGCCATTGATGTGGACCACGACGACCCATCCAACTCCCAGGGAAGTGGGCATCCAGCCACTCACGGACAACAAGAGCGAAGTGCGGAGGGGCGCCATCTTGCATAAATATCAGATCGTCGATATTCTCCCATGTGCTGACAACCGGCCAGACCTCGTTTCGCAACATAGCAAGGTACCGCTCAGCATTCATGGTGTTGCGCAGAAGGAACGGGCCCACAACCTGATCTGAGGTCATACCACACCACACCGTTACACTGAACCGATTCTGCCGTTTTTCAGCGGTAACCGTGCGACTTCTTTCTTTGGGGGTGGGTAAAGGAAGAAGTCTACCGCACCAAACCGAGGACATTGGAAGAACTGGAGGACCGAATTCGGGAAGTCATGTCCTCCATCCCGCCGGAGTTCCTGCTAAAGTCAGTGGACGCCATTCCTGGGCGGCTCCAGAAGCTGGTGGAAAGAGTTGGAGCCCACATTGAATTTTAGAGAAAACCTACCATGTATGCCTACCTTTTCATATTTTTTTTCTGAAATAAATGAATAATATACATATTTTTTTACCAATCCAAAATAGGGAGCTACTTTCCCCCCACCCTGTATATATATATATATATATATATATATATATATATATCGGGTGGCCCAAAAAAAACCTTGAGATATGAACATTAATAACTTCAAAAATATGCAGTTCACACTTCCAAAATTTACAAAACTTTTACCTGAATCTATTCATTAGCCACAATAAAAATTTCAGACCTCTACATAAAATACTTTTTCCACAGCTGAGGGAACAATGAGGTATGGTGAAAAAACGAATATCATAAACTGAAAATTTTTTATTATTCACATCTTATCAACAAATATGATCAATATGTCCGCCGTCCTGCTTACAATCTAATCTTAACCTTTTCTTCCACGCCATAATACATTTTTTTACTTCTGCTAATGTTATTTTGTTCCAACATTCGAGTTTTTTTTTCTTTAATTGCATTTCTGTAAACTTTTCTGTTTGGCCTTCATAAATCTTCTCTGCTAGAGTGTTTTATATGCAATAATCCATGGGATTGCAATCAGGTGATTGTCGGGGGCCAGTCGTTTTTTCCGATGAAGTTGACTACATTCTGGTGTAGATAATCCTGTGTGAACTTGCTAGTATGAGCTGTAGCATCATCTTCTTGAAGTATGAAATCGTTTCCATAATACAGACGCCGACAATCAGGGAAAAGATTCTCCTCTAAGAGATTTACATAGGTTTCTGAATTAATTTATTTATTCTCTGAAATGAAATGAATTTTCTTCTTTCCATTCCACGATACACCTGCTAATACCATGATTTTTTTGGAAAACCGACTTGTCTGGTTGTAAAGTCTCGATGAAGGAATGTCTTTCTTAAGTCGACCATAAACAACATCGTTCCGAGAGTTTCGAGCAATGTCGATAGCGAAATCTTTTTCATCTGTAAAAACTATTTTTTAACATCATTGGACGAAAATCTATCAAGCATTTTTCTACAACGAATTTTTCTTTTAGCTCTTACATTGCTGTCACGTCTTGAAACACGGATCCTTTTAAATGCTTTAAGTACTACCGTTCTCTGCATTCTTTGTATGGAACTTCGACTGATACCTAAATTTCTTGCAATTTTCCTTTGAGAACAGTGTGACCCAGGTCGATCCTCTTGAGATAGGCTCATCATTTCGATCATTGCTACATTGTCTAGAGTGTAAACTGTTTTAGGCCGACCACTTCCACGCTTCCGTGCCGTCGAACCGGTTGCTTTAAGTTTTTTAATTAGTCTATTCACAGACGTAACATTACAAGTTATTCCTGGAAATTCCCTCAAAATTCTTGCCCCAGTCCATCTTTTTTCCAAGAAACACTTTTCAATCACCGCTTTTTCTCCGTTAGTTAGAACCATAATTTGAAGGGTAAGTTTAAAAAACATTATTTAAGATGGGCGTAGCCTATATGATCTACTACTATAGCTATACACATTTAGGATTTATGATATTCGTTTTTTTCACCATACCTCATTGTTCCCTCAGCTGTGGAAAAAATATTTTATGTAGAGGTCTGAAATTTTTATGATGGCTTATGAATAGATTCAGGTAAAAGGTACATAAATTTTGGAAGTATAAACTGCATATTTTTGAAGTTATTGATGTTCAAATCTCAAGGTGTTTTTTTGGGTCACCCGATATATATATATATATATATGTGTGTGTGTGTGTGTGTATGATATATATATGTGTATATATATATATATATATATATGTGTGTGTGTGTGTGTGTGTGTGTGGTGTGGTGTATGTATATATATATATATATATATATATATATATATATATATATATATATATGTGTGTGTGTGTATATATATATATATATATATATATATATATATATTATATTATATTAACTCCTGTCTCTCACTGGAATCGTGCGAAATCTGTTCTTCAACTCGCTAAAAATTCCTTCATCAGACAAAAATGTGAAACCTATCGAACTCTAATTCTCCTCGCTCTTTCTGGCATCTAGCTAAGAACCTCTTCAACAATTTTACTTCTTCTTCTTTCTCTCCTCTTTTCTATTCCGACTGCTCAGTTGCCGTCTCCTCTCCCGATAAAGCTACACTCTTCGCTCAAACTTTCGCCTCAATTCAACTCTGAACGATTCCGGCGCTGATCTTCCATCTTCCCCACCCTCCGACTTTAGTATGTCTGAAATTAGAATCCCTTCCAAAGATGTTTCTTCTGCTCTATTTGGGCTGAACTCTAGGAAGGCATACAGTCCCGGTGGTTTCCCTCCTGTTCTTCTCAAAAATTGTGCTTCTATGCTGACACCCTGCCTCGGCAAACTCTTTCGTCTTTGTCTTTCATCTGGTATTTTTCCTGGCGATCTTCTTGCATATCTCTCTGACTCCTGGTTATCCTCCTTTCGTGATTTCAATGAAAGCTTTGCTGTTGCGTTTGACATATCAAAAGCTTTTGATAGAGTCTGGCAGAAATCTTTAATTTCCACACTGCCTTCCTTCGGTTTCTCTTCTTCTATCTGTTCCTTCATCTCTAATTTCCTTTCTGGCCGATCTATAGCTGTGGTTGTAGATGGCCACTGTTCTTCCAAAGTTATTTATAGTGGTGTTCCTCAGGGCTCTGTCCTGTCACCCACTCTTTTCCTTTTATTTATCACTTATCTATTAAGTCGCACTTTCTGTCCTATCCACTCCTATGCACTCCACAAAGCGTCCCTCTCAGCATCACTCCAATCTTCGGTAGGAAGGCTATGGTACACTTGACCTCTGATCTTTCTACTATCTCTGTTTGGGGAGAGAAAACCTTGTGGTTTTCAATGACTTAAAAACTCAGTTCCTCATTTCCCCACTCGTCACAATCTTTCACACGACTATCCTCTTGCCTTCAACAATACACAACTAAATCTTTCCTCTTCTCTTAACCTTCTTGGTGTTTCCTTTTCTTATGATCTTTCCTGGAAAGATCACATATACTCCTCCTTTTCTAAAACAGCTTCTAAGGGGTAGATATGCTGTATCGGCCGGCTACATAGTTTCTTCATCCCCACTCAGTTGATGTCTCTGTTCAGGGGTTTTGTCCGCACCTGTATGGAGTATGCTTCTCATGTATGGGGTGGCTCAACCAACACAGCTTTACTTGACCGGGTGGAATCAAAGGATTTTCGTCTCATTAATTTCCCGCCCTTACTGACTCTCTTCAACCCCTCTCTCTTCGCCGCAATGTTCCCGCACTCTCTCTTTACTGTCGCTATTATAACAGACATTACTCTTCTGAACGCTCTAACTGCATGCCTCCTCCTTCAAGGAGAGCGGCAGTACCAGACTTTCTACACATTCTCATTCCTTTCCTGTCCAACTCTGTAACGCAAAGGTTAATCGGTATTTTTAATCTTTCATCTATTCAATCGGTGAACTCTGGAACACTCTCCCTCAATCCAGCTTTCCTCCTGTCTATGACCTCCAATCTTCCAAATGCAGAATGTCCAGGTATTTCGAAAACCCCAGACCTTGATTTTGGCTCTCTTCTTCCTCTAATGGGTGGGTGGAGGGATTGTGGGCGTTCACCCTTTGCCCTTCCTTCCTGCATAAAATATATACTACGTATATATACAGTATATTTTGTTACTTTTGTTGAGTTTGAACGACGGTTCAGGATCGACCTGCGGTCGACCCCTTTCTCTCTCTCTCTCTCTCTCTCCTCTCTCTCTCTCTATATATATATATATATATATATACACACACACACACACTCGTATATATAGTGGCGCTTATACGAGTAAGTATTCATACAAAAAAATATTTCAGTTATATTCGTCCTTATCTTTTGTACCATGCATAGGATACTTATGAAAAGTTTACCGTTTTTTTGGAAAAATTTAACAAATTAAAAAATTAGTTTAACGCCAACGTATAGTGTAAAACATCCAAAAACTTGAGAATTTCTATGACGTAGCCCTGAACGAACATCCAACGGAATATCGCCATGTACAGACATACTCTTAAATAAATCACCCAAGTTATGAGAACTACCATAGTTAGAGAACTACCATAACAAAGACTACCCAACCATTTGAAAATTAAAAATTAGAGACCATTCGTCTAAAATAAAAATTCTAAAATTAAGTTCTTAATATTATTATATGAATTGTAATTACTGGCTTAACTGAGGAAGATCGAAATAATTGACTTATTTCAATAGTCTAACATATTTTTTCCCTGGGTTAGTAATTCAGGAATTTCCATGAGGCTTTGGTCTGGAAGGGTTAAATAGAACAACCAACCAAACATTAATGACTGCACAACTGCTGGCGAGTTATAAGTTACAACAGTATAAGTCCCTCACGCGATTCTATCCTCATTTTCTCGACAGGCAATCGCTCCAACAGGACTAAATTGGAATGGCTAACCAAAACTCTACTAACTACGAACCTAACCTAGTGTACGTATAATCGTGACTAAGTACGCCTAACCCAGGCATAAGAAATTTTATGCATAATATGCAATATATATATGTATAATATGTTCATTTAGGTTATAGCTGCGTATAATTTACTTTCTATTTTAGTTGGGTTTGGGTTTATATATCTTGGTTTTAGTTAATTTCAGCATTTGAGAAAGACCAAACTTGAAGTTTGAGCATAAAATTACCTCAAAAATATGTATATGTTTTTAAAAAATCAGCAGTGAATGAAACCGAAACGATTCAATATGTGTATTGTGTGGATAACGGGGCACAGACAAAAAATCACGACAAAAACTCACCGGACAAAAACTCACCACTTAAATGCAAGAGGATAAAAACTCACCAGACAAATGTTTTTGCGAAATACATACACTCTAGTCTAGATCTTAAGATCTCAAGATTTTAGACTCATTGTAGATAATTACGCTTCATCTTTCAAATTGTTCAATGTTCATCTTTCAAATTGTTCTGTTTTTAACCAACCAACCAATATTAATTTTTCACCAACCTACCAATCTTTCGTAATAACGTATCCCGTTTTTCATGCCAGTTGTTTTCTCAACTCCAACGTTGACGGTCAGTTTATATCCATTTTTTTTTTGCTATTTTTCAATGTTTTATTTTTGTTCAGGTTAACTGTATGCCCTTGACGATTGGTTAGGTTAAGTCGTGATATTTTCGTTAGTTACCCTTACAACCCGGTTAGGTTAATTGAATGCCCGGTTAGGTCAACTGAATACCCGGTTAGGTTCATTGAATGCCCGGTTAGGTCAACTGAATACCCGGCTAGGTTCATTGAATGCCCGGTTAGGTCAACTGTACGCCCTTGTCGATTGGTTAGGTTTAGTCGTGATATTTTCGTCAGTTAGCCTTATAAGGCTAACTAAAGAAGGCTTGGGGGGCCTTGAACTTCAGGTGATCCGAATTTTTATATAAATTTTGTAATGTTCCGAGGTACCAAAAGTGTTACGTCACAGAAAAATTATCCCACTACAACTGTGAATTATTACACACTCGACCTCACTTATGCCCAGTTAATTACACACACACTATATATATATGAGATGTAATTACGGCCTTATCACAGATGCGAGACAATTCAGCTCCAGGGCCAGACACATGGAGTGCCACATTTCTGAAGAAATGCAAAGAAAGCATAGCAAAACCGCTATACTTACTACGGAGGAAATCACTCGATACAGGACAAATTCCACTCCACTTAAAGAACGCGACATTGCCCCGCTATTTAAAGGTGGTAACAGAGCAATGCCCAAAAATTATCGGCCAGTGGCTCTCACCTCACACCTTATAAAGTGTTTTGAACGCATAATTAGAGGCAAACCTACCTACTACCTACAAGAAAAAGACTTATACAACCCAAATCAACATGGCTTCAGGGCGGGAGGATCATGCCTGTCACAGCTACTAGACCACCAGGAGAAAATATTAGAAACGTTGTGTCGAGGACAAAACATTGATGTAATATATACGGACTTTGCTAAAGCCTTCGATAAATGTGACCATGGAATCATAGCACACAAACTTAAGAATACAGGAATTAATGGAAAGCTAGGAAGGTGGATATTTAATTTCTTGACGCAAAGAACACAAAGAGTGGTGGTAAACGGAGTTAAATCGGAAGTCTCGGAAGTCGTGAGCTCTGGCCCACTATTAGCTCCCTTGCTGTTCATAATAATGATTGCAGATACTGATGCAGATATTAAGGATAGTATTGTATCATGCTTCGCAGATGACACAAAGATATGTAAGAGAATATTGAACGAAGATGACATAAGAAAATTACAAAACGACATTGAAACATTATCCAGTGGACAGAAGAGAACAATATGAAGTTCAACGAAGAAAAATTCCAACTTCTAAGATATGGTAATAACAAAGAGCTACAGAAAAAAGTGTACAAAACTCTGCAAGCCAAACAGATAACACCAAATCCACAAGTCAGGGATCTTGGAGTAATAATGTCGTCGGATGCAGAATTCAGAGAGCACTATAAAATCAAAACCACAACGGCTAGAAAAATAATGGGAATCATCTGGAGGAGCTTCCGCAGTAGAAAAGCAAACATCATGCTCAAATTATGGAAGAGTCTAGTCCTACCAATAATTGAGTATTGCTCAGTCCTCACAAGCCCACACAGAAAAAGAGACATTGCGAACATTGAAGCTATACAAAGGACTTTTACGTCTAAGATAGAGGAAACGGAAGGTGACGACTACTGGTCTCGACTACAATCCCTGGAACTCTACTCTCTTGAAAGAAGGCGCGAGTGGTACACAATAATATACATATGGAAAATACTTGAGGGCTCTGTCCCTAACCTCAGAAATGAAATAGAAACAAACTGGAATGAGAGAAGAGGCAGATTTTGTACGGTCCTAGCTGCGGTGGGACAAGGGGCCATGAAAACGAGGATGGAAAATACCCTCAGAATACGAAGCCCAAAGCTTTTCAATGTCCTTCCAAAAGAAGTGAGGAATCTCCAGCACACCGACCTGAATAACTTCAAGAGCTGTTTTGAGCAGAAAACTGAGATTTGTTTATAAAAAAACCTCTGAACAGTTAGCTAGAACAACGTTAAAAAAGTGTTAGCAGCTGACGAGGAAGCTTCTAACAGTGGCTGTATCCTCCAGCGCGGGACACGTCAACGCGAAGAAGAGGCGACGTCAAACCAAAACATCAACGCGCTGGTGGCCAAACTTCCTCAAATCTCCGTGCAGCGGGCTGTCTACGGTTGGCTAGACTGGCAGTCGACGGCCTGTTGCGTGGCACGGTCAGAGTGCCGATCAGGGGCCGGACCTATTCTCAGCGTGCTATTTTTTCATTTACGGGGAGCAATTGCGTGCTCCCAGGACTACTCTTACTCTCCGGCGACATTACGACTAATCCAGGCCCCACTACAACTTACACATGTCACCATACACAAAGACATAGACACAATCGCGCCATGAGACACATACAAAAGTATAATATTAACATATTACAGTAGAACGTAGATGGCCTCACAAACAAAATCATGCAGCTTAGGGAATTCGTACACAAACAAAACATTCACATAGCACTTATACAAGAAACAAAACTAAAACACACACACAAAACACCCACCATCCCTGACTTCACGGCGATCCGTCAAGATCGGACTGGGGGTAACGGAGGTGGACTCATCACTTACATACGTAAAAGCATTAGCTACACTGATGCCACCCAAAATATTACACACACAATCCAAGCAAATAACACGATAGAAATACAGGCAGTTAACATTAAAACACGCGCAAAACACAACACCACACTAATCAACATTTACATCGCAGCAGATAGTTCACCTCAGGTGCCAGCCAATTACAATCCACAGTTACACAATCTGGTCTCTCTCACTAATGTCATCTTAGGAGGAGACTTCGACGCTAACCAACCAAAGCAACATCAGAGGCGCCAACATAGCCACACAACTAAACAGCCTCTTCATTCTTAACAATACAGAAGAACATACACACATACCACATCAAGCAGGATACTCAAACTCCTCCCCAGACATAACGTTCTGTTCCCCCTCACTAGCAACACATACACACTGGAGAACAGAAAAACAACTGTCATCAGACCACCTGCCCATCATCATTACAACACGTTCTACACTCTGCCCGAACAGCCTTAGGCACACTTATAGAAATTACAAGAAAGCTGATTGGGAACAGTTCAAAATACAGAATGAAAAACAGTTCACCACATTAAACAGCACACCCATCATAAACATCAATACAACACTCAAGACATTTAATCAGGTCATCAATAATGCAAACAAATACATACCCAAGGGCAACATTAGGAAGTACAACCCAAATTACACTAGAGAAATAGCCCACCTCATAAGGCAACGTAACAACCTCAAACATAACACAAAAACACCACACACAGAAGCCATAAAACAGCAGATACAACAGCTCAACACAGAAATATACAACAAACTTAAAGAAAAACAAACAGAAATATTTAGTGAATTCATAACAACACTAAACCATTCCACAGATACATCCAGGCTATACAAGACTATAAACAGCATTACCCACTCTATCAGCGGCATTCACACCTCACACGCGGCTATCTGTCGCAGCCAAAATAATATCCCAACATATACACAACAAGCTAACATTCTAGTTAATCACTACGCAATCACACACACACACACACACCTAACACACAAAGCACTGACACGACTCGGTCCGAATGCGGTCCTAGGTGCGAAGCCGCCACCCATTAAAAGGTCAGATATCAGCCTGAGCAGATCGGATCGAGTTAACTTAGCACGATTCCGATGTGGACATCACCCCAACTTACGGACATATAAACACAGACTAGACAACTCCACAGACGACACCTGCCACTTGTGCCAGGACACACCACAAACAATTGAACACATTATGACAGACTGTACTGCTCTAGCACAACAACGAGCACAACACAACATCACTAGTGCGCTGAATCTCTGGTCCACTCCGGAGAGAGCGATCGGTTACCTGCGTGCCGCCGGCTTGCTCGATGAGGATGGGCTGATCGGCTAAACAACAACACCTTCAAGAACCAGCTGGACAGATTCTTGTGCAAAGTCCCTGACCAGCCATGCGTGGCTGGCTACGAGGGCAGGAGAAGATCAGACAGCAATTCCATCCTTCAACAAATTCCGCAAATGAGGTGGGATGCTGCAGAGGGGTCGACCGTAGGTCGATCCTGAACCGTCGTTCAAACTCAACGAAAGTAAGTGAATATATACGAGTATATATACATCATACGAAAAATAATAAAAAAAAGGCAAAACAAAAGCTTTTATTTACAGAACGTGCTCAATATGTCCACCATTGTTTTCAATACACAAATTCAGACGTGATACCCAGTCAGCAAGCACACGGTGAATGATGTCAGGAGTAATGGTGTTACATGCCCCAATAATGAGCTGCCGCAAATGTTCAACACTCCTAATTTTCTCTGCGTATACCAGCGCTTTCAAGTGGCCCCATAGTTAAAAATGTAGTGGAGTGAGATCCGGGCTTCTAGCTGGCCATTCCACAGGCCCTCGACGTCCTATCCAATGACCAGGGAATTGTTGGTACAGGTATTCCCTTACTTGGGTGCTGTAATGTGCAGGAGCGCCGTCTTGCTGGAACCATGTTGCGAAATTTCCTTCTTCGTTCAAGTAGTATAGTGGCAAAATGCCAGAGTGCAGAAATATTACGTAATGTTGCAATAGTGCCACCCCCTTTGTTGCATAGTGCCATCCCCCCATTGTTGCAAGAGTGCCAACCTCACCCCACCCCCTTTATTGCCAACCCCCCATCCCCCTTTGTTACAAAAAAAAATAAAAAATAAAAATTCCCCGCCCCCCCTTGTTGCCAAAGCACCCCCTTTCTTGCCAGCCCCGAAATGGGACTGCAAGGGGTATGCAACATGGAGTTATCCCCCAAGCTGATACCCCCAAAGGGGAGTGTCAACCTTTGTTGCCAATCCCAAAATGGGATTGCAAGGGGTATGCAACTTGGAGGCAGAGTTCTCCCCCAAGCTGAACCCCCCAAAGGGGCATGCCTATCCTAAGGGAGCCTCTTTGGGGAAGAAGGGGTTACCTCACCCCCCAAAGGAGCAGAAAGAGATAGTAAGAGAGGAAGAGAGAAAGGAAGAGGAGATCCTTCATCCGACAGCTGTCGGTCACATATGGCTCCGTCGTCCAGCACCCGGCCTCTTATAGTGCCCCTATTCAGCCAGTTGGCTTAGGCAGTCAGTGCCAGCCACTGCCTCAGGGCGTCATCGACTTAGACCATCATCAGCCAGGGCCACAGGATGTCATCGTCTCAGAGCATCACCAGTCAAGTGCCACAGTGTGCTAAAAGGATCCGGGCACGCACCCCACTCTAGGTCAGCCCTGTTGCGGGACCCCTACACCTTAGCTAAGTGCCAGTGCCTCCCGGATGAACCATACAATTATCCAACCAAATAAAATATATAATTGTGTACAAGGAACCAATAAAACGCCGTTACATCATTCTGCTCATGAATTAAAGGATATACAACGGAGCATGTATATATGGCCGAACAATATATTTGAAATTATATATCCATTCAAAACGGGTAATAAAGAGAACTAATTATTTTAAAAGAAATACAATCATTCAATCTGAATTAGATTGGCTGAGTTGTCAGCCTCGTTACGTATCTATTCAATTACTCTGTTTTAGAAAATGATATAAACGTGCTCAAGGAATAAATAAAACACTATTACAACGTTCTGTTTATTAACTAATGGATATACAATAGGATATATATATATATATATATATATGATCAAATAATAGAACGGGGAATACATAATTATGCAAATCATAGTATTAACCAAATATTAGAAAAATATATATTTATATTAATTATATATAGTCGTACAAAACATGGAAAATATATAATCATACAAAGCACAGTATTAATCAAATATTAGAAAAATATATAGTTATATTATCAAAAGTTATATTATCAAATTTTAGTACAGCAAAAATATAGTTATCCCTTTATCTCATGAATTATAATTTTCTGAAGAAAAAAAATATTTTCGGTATTTTTTAAAGTATTTGTGATATTAATGAGGTTTTCCGTAAAATCTATGTAATATTTATGTTCTAAGTTAATTTAGAGAATGTTGCTCCTTGGCAACATCATGAAAATTGGGATAAATAATGGGGGTAAATATGAAAGTTCGCAAGGATGGAAAAATTTATTGTTTTTGACAAATCAAAATAATCAATATATACCTTTTACAAAGAAAACATACTTTATGTTGTACAACACTTATTTTATGGATTTTTTTTATGGAAATTCAAAAAGCAATTACGCTCCTTTATGAAGCATAAGTAAATATTACACTTGATGCAGAATACATAAGTATAGCCTTTAGGACAGTACCTGCATCTGTGTTTGTTTTCATCAAAATTGGGAAAATGACCATAAAAATCGTACCGATAATCATCGGTTGGAATAGGAACTGCTGCTGATGTTTTACACTTCTTTTGAGGGGGCTGACAGGAAAGAGGTGGCCTACCTCTTGGAGGAGTGGTGAGCGTTGACTTTCCTACCATGGTCAGATCATTTGCAATACTAATTTGGAATTCTAACAAAGACTTGAATTTGTTGTCAGCATACAACATAGCATAGTGACGTCTATATAAAAGCCATCAATTACATTAGTAACGGCAACTTTGACAAGATAGAAAAAGATGGATATATACCACTTTTTACGCTTGAGCTTTATTCTGTACAGTGAAAGGAGCATATCAGAAAGGTCAACTCTGCCCATAAATTTATTATATTCATGGACCATTTCTGGGCATTCAATTTCAAGGAATACTTTATCTTTTGCAGACCATCTCTTAACCTTTCTTCCTTCAGTATGGTTCACATAGGTTGAAACTAGGTGGACTGTACTGTTATCCTGCCACTTCACTACAGTTATGTTTGATTAAATGTCTACCCTCCAGTCATACGACCCTCTTCCTTTGGGTTTCAATTCTTTTTCACTGGAGAGGATCTTTTGTGCACCCGCTAGTCGATTTGATCTTACAGTCCCAAGAGCTAGAATCCCCTGTGAGTGCAGTTCTTTCAGAAGTGGCAAAGATGTAAAATAGTTATCAAAGCAAAGTTTGTAGTTTTGATGTTTAGGCATGTTTTCGCATAACTTCATTACAATATCCCCAGTACAACCAAGAGAAGATTGTGGTTTATCAGATGTTTTTCCAGTATATATATCAAAGTTATAAATGATACCTGAAGCACCACACCTTGTGAAGACTTTATACCCCCATTTGTGGGGTTTCTTGGGAAGGTATTGCTTTAGTGAGGATTTACATTTTGTTGGGATCATTTGCTCGTCGACCGAATTATATTCTTCACTTTCCAACATTTTACATTTTTCTAGAACCGAATTTATAATTGGCCTAATTTTATAGAGCTTATCATATTCCATAGAATTTCTATCTGGAAGTTTGGAATTGTTGTTGAAATGTAAAAATTTGTTAAGATTTTCAAATCTGTTGACACCTCCTTTCAGAGATTTTGTAATTTGAGGCAAAGGTGTAGATGGATTCCAGTACATCCGATATTGAGGATTAGGATAAATACCCATATACAAGAGTACACCAATAAACTGTTCTATTTCTTCCTTGTCAGTATTTATTAGTTTACACGGTACACCTCAGGTTATCTCTCGTTTTTTCTTGAGCACAATAGAGATTTGTCTGTTGTGTAATATGCTCAATCAAATTATCATCAAAGAACTGTTTGAAATATTGAAACGGAGAAACAACTTCATTTACCTCAATAAACGGTGTTCCGGAGAATGTTGAGGGAACTACGGTGGCTTCTCTTTTCCTCCAACGGGTTTCACTTGAAGTACTTGCCATGTCCGGACTTTCTTGTCTTTCAATGTTTATATTTTGTGATTGAGGAATTTCTTCTGTTGGAACATAGTCATGATCGCCCACGTCATCATCATATTCTTGATTTAGCTCAGCACGTTCTTCCATGTTGGTTCTTGAGGCCTCCTAAATAAAAGTAATATGTTACAAATCTAAACATAGTTTGTGAATTATTGAACTAGAGAAAGGGTTTAGAATGTATTCGAACACAAAAGATGACACTGCAGGTCAGCAGGTCTTTGCTACTTGGGACACAAGAAAGAATGGCATGGGAAAACCTTCAATTTTGTTTATAAATTAGGTATGAAATATTGTATTATATATATATATATATATATATATATATATGGATACCTACCTAATATATAAATAGGCCTATGCCACACGCACACATCCAAAACTCAAGAGTGGGAATAGCCTTCTTCCTAAAAAAAACATATATACCTATATATTATATAAGCCTATATATATATATGTGGATACCTACCTAATATATAAATAGGCCTATGCCACACACACACATATCCAAAACTCAAGAATTGGAACAGCCTTCTTCCTAAAAAAAATATATATAGGGCCTACTTATATATTGTATAAGCCTATATATATTATGAAAACTTGGTAATTAGCAACACCTACGTTTTTCTCAAATTGAGCAATTTCATCCTCATTTTCATCAGAATCACTCTCATCCGAATTATCATTATTTGGCAATTCTTCATGAACAGCACCACCCGCTTCATAAATGCCATTATTTGAGTTTATTCGTATCTGAGTTCGCCTTTTGCTATAAAATGCGGAAGTTTCCATCTGCAAAAATAAGTTCACAAATAAGACTATTCATACACTTCAAAACCATAGTGTTGCCCTCAAGCAACATTTAAAAAAAAGCCTTTTTTTCCCTTTATAATTTCAAATTTGAATAAAACTAAACTTAGCATACAAATTAATCAAATATAACATTTAGAAAAAAAAGTAACAATATCAAAAACATAAAGAAAGTAATTACTGTTTAGCTATAAAATAGGCATGACTGCAAGTAGCAAAAAAATATTAAAACGTACCTTCCACGTCGATGGCAAACGTAACACTGCTTTGTCAGGATCTAATTGAATGCGCGGACTCCGACTGAGCCTCATATATAACTGCCAGATGTTTCTATATACATTAATTTGAAATGTTGCCGCTGAGCAATGCCATGAGATAAAGGGTTATATTAATTATATATAATTGTACAAAACATAGTATTAACTAAATATTAGAAAAACATATTTATATTAATTATGTATATTCGTACAAAACGTAGTATTAGCAAAATATTACAGTAAATATATATATATATTGTCTTTACGTTCTACAGTACAAAACGGTAAATTCAATGCTGATTAATGCTACATCAACATCGGCATTACTCCGCACGATGTGGTAAAACTGCTCAAGCATCACCTCGCCGCTTAACTGATACGGCTTTGTCAGGATCTAATTGAATGCGCGGACTCCGACTCAGCCTCATATATAACTGCCAGATGTTTCTATATACATTAATTTGAAATGTTGCCGCTGAGCAATGACATGAGATAAAGGGTTATATTAATTATATATAATTGTACAAAACATAGTATTAACCAAATATTAGAAAAATATATTTATATTAATTATTATATCGTACAAAACGTAGTATTAGCAAAATATTACAGTAAAATATATATATATTGTCTTTACGTTCTACGGTACAAAACGGTAAATTCAATGCTGATTGATGCTACATCAACATCGGCATTACTCTGCACGATGTGGTAAAACCGCTCAAGCATCACTCGCCGCTTAACTGATACGGCGGTTTATATTCGATGTAAATGGCTTTCATATCATTCAACACTATTTTTGTACCCACTTTACACTCGGCAGGTAAGTTGTCTTTAAGCGCCACTAGAACGCAATCAAAAGCACGCGCAAAAACGTCATCGTTAACTATGTCATTAAATACAAGCTTATAATCATGCCTTTCCAATCGAGGGTTTTTTCTTAACGTACCGAACTTTTCAATCGTGAACTCTTCTTCACCCGGCATAGCAGCAATTGAAATAATCTTCCAAGTCGTAACGGCAGCTATCTACTATATAGAGGTACAGTTCTTCAGGGTGAACAGTGTAGGCGAGCTCAGCTCTGTACCTCTCAAGCGTTTTGTACCAAAGCTCGGGATATTTCGAAGAGTCTAAGCCTTTTAAATACGCATCCAGAGCTAGCCCGTTCTCTCCCTGCACATTCCTACATTCAACAAATCCGTCGAGCAGAGCGGTGTAAGCGTATTCAAGTATTGTGTCAAAGTAAATCATGTCTGAGATACGTGTGTCTAATATAGGCTTCAGCTTACGGAATCCAACGATCTCAAACATTCTGTCGAGGATGAAACGGTTTCGTGTAGGAACAAGAACGCCATTATCAGCTGTGTTCTTCCACATCAGTCGTATATCAACGCATGGTTGATTGTTATTTACACTCAATGTACAAACAACGGTATATGAGGAGGCTTCACTAATCACCTCTCTTATTATACCTACGTCAGCTGGTATTTTATAGCGGTCCTCAGCCCACCTCTCAACTACCGCGAAGATTTTATGCATCTCCTCAAGATTTAAATAAATAACGTTGCGCTTGCTCGCAGGTCTACTGTTCGTTTCAAGCACACAGTTAATGGTGCCGGTTTCCCGCTGAACACACGCAACGACTTCGTCACGGAGACGTCGTACGAGGCGTTGAGAATGCTTCTCAAAGGGAGTTCCATCGTATTCACACAGCTCGAGATGACTATGGCACATCCACTCGGCGCAAGCTCTGAGAAGACTATGAGCCGTGAGGCACGCAGGTAGGCAGGAACGGTTCGATGGGCGGTTGACTCACCCTGATGATACGTGAATGGGTTTGTTCGAACCCGTATGATCCGTGAGGTGCGAGTCGCACCATAATCTAATGAAACCTGTGCGACGCTGGCCCAACATGAATTGTTGTACCCCATTATACTGGGTAGGCGTTTTGAGAAATTTTCCGGTACAAGAACTAATTTCGGTTTTAACGTTTTATCACTACCACTCCCCGAATACGCACCAGACAGTTTCCCTCAGGGTAAATTTCATGAACTAGGCACATTTTTAATGTTTTATCTCTCCTAAAAATCTTCACACTGCGGGGGCTGTTAGAGAGAAACATATGTTCATATTTAGGCTTTTTATTTAACAGGCGATACTCATCTCTAAAATCTGTTAAAAACTCACATAACCCTTTAGCCACAACCTCACTACAAACCTCATCATGATATATATTAATGTAGTGGTAAAAATACTTAAGATTGTCCATGATAACGAGATTCACATTTTCAGTCGTAGGGTATGAGTAATCGACATGGTGTAGCATGATATAATACCGTTTATCACACCACTCATCCACAAGGCTCACTACCCATAACTGTTGTTTAGCTTCTGAGCGTGCCGCTTCTTCTACCACGCGGTGCACGTGTGCCTTTATAAAGCTTAGTTCTACAACATACTTCAGTACATCGTCTGTACTGCGAAATCCTACAACCCCCTCGCCAGAATATCCGTAGAGTATTTGAATAGCCTGACCCTTCGCACGATTCAATGCTCCTTAAAAGAGTCAAAGGAGGCTGGGATAGGGAGTTTTTCAGTATCCACTACATCTACGCCCTTTACTGAATACCACTTCATAAATGTTGAACACGCGATATTAAAGGTGGCCATTTTCTTCTACGCGGGAGAGAATACACGTCTGAGCTCAAGGGTATACAGAGGTCAACTGAGAACGCGGGGACAGAGGTCTGCTCAGGCTACGGGATGAATCACGTCCCCGGTCTTACAGTGGGCGGGGCTTAACTTTACTGTACACACGCACACACGCAAAGTGAAACACAAGTCGATGCATGATTTATTTAATAAACGAAATAATCAGCATGTATATATTTACAAATACGTGCAATAAATAAGTTAACAATAGGCACATCAAAGATTGTTCTCAATACATATATATTTACAAATATGTGTGATGAATAAGTTAGCAATAGACCCATCAAAGTTTATGGTAACCAAAGGGTACGGTATCATAGGTACCAGGTAACTGGTAACGTTTCCTATAGGTGTTACGACACACCTTTGTACCCCTAAGTTCCTTCACGCCCCCCAGCTTCTGCGACCGAAAATTGTGGGTGCCTACAATAGTTGGGGAGGCCGTTCGCCCTCATCATCGTCCAAACACACTAGATCCTTCAGCGAATCAAAGTTAACGACCTGCGATTCGCTTGGTTAAGCGTGATACCCTTTGCCTTCACGATATATTTCGTTTCATTCCCTATCCTCACCCGTACCCCATAAGTTTTAGGTCCTGTTGAGACAAAAGTCGGCGTATGCATTGTCCCCATACTCATCCTTGATCTCATCAGTGAGCTCGCCGAGGAATTCACCAATAGCAGGCATGTATTCACCCTCCCTCGCTGTGAATATCACGCTATCTGTATCGGCATACAAGACTCTCCCCAAGAGAATGCAATAGACCCAAAGTTTGATGCGGGCGTAGGCTGTTGTGAAGCTGGCTACAGGAATGTTTGTAACCCTTGAGGTATCTGTGGCCAATTCAGTGTTGTTGTACTTTATTATGTAAGTATTACCTACATTCACGATTTCCATGACTTCTTTATCGGGTGCGTTGGCATAATCCCAGACTTCGCTATAGCTTTGTGCCAAATGAACGTTTCCCTTGCCAGTATTCTGTGCAAATTTTCCCCATAGACTGTTTAGACACAACTTTGCACTAAAGCGCTTGCCAGGATTCTTTGCAATTTGGGCGCGATCAAGTTGTATACCTTCGTGGTCGCGGTAACGTTGAATATAGGCAGACTTTTCATCTTCGGTGTCAACTCCTCGCGGATACCCTGATGCCTCAACCTTATCCTTCAAAAATGCGTTCATATACGGTGTGAAAAGGTTGGGTAGCTTCTGAAACCTCCACACCTCATGTATCTTCAGTATTCTATACCCATGGCGTACGGCTAGGGCTAGCTCAGGACTTGTATATACGCCTCTGATCTTACGCTGGTGGGGTATATGGTTACAATTACCGTTATTCTCTTCCGCACACTTCACGCACAGGGGAAACATGAGCTTGTGGTCGATGACGACGGGTAAGATCGGCATCCATAATCGCGAGGGGAGCACGTCTACGAAAGAGAGCCCAAAGTAGCGATCATTCAAATTTCTTGAAAATTCATTGATGGAGGGCAGGCTAGGCCCACCAATTTCTCAGGAGCACCCACGGGGTACGGGTTGTTCTTCATCACGTATGGGTATAAAGAACAGAAGTCGTAGTAGTGAAGTTTCACACCCTCCGTAGGTGGAAAGTATAGCTTGAAGGGATTTGTACGCCCACCGAACAAGCTATCACCGCATTTGAGAGGATCCAGTACCATTGAACGCTTGATCGTGTTTATTTCCTCACGGTACACCTCGTCTGTCTCCATCCGTGCATCATATTCATGCTCCCACAAGACTTTGTGAGTGAACTGGGACCCTATAAGTTGATCGCGGGTGCGGGTCCATGCAAGACAGTCGGCAGGAGATCTACCGTGGATATCTCCGGCGATTCCGCACTCAGGACGGGGCATCCATGCCACCAGCATCCGTTAAAGGAGTACACAGTCTTCACACCAGTGACACGGTTTTCACTTAGCCATCAACCCAAAAAACACGACCATTAATCTTAATGGGTACTTCACCCGTGTTGCGGGCGTGCTTTATGTATACACCTGTCTGTTGCTGTAGGTGTATGAGCCAGTAAATAGCCTTGTGGCCGTAACTGCGGGGGTTGTTTCTGTGAATAATGGCTAAGGTGGCTTTAGGCATGAAGTTATTCTTGAACACCGTAAAGCATAGTGACGCGATGGTGGTTGCGACTTGCAGCGGATCGCATTTGAAACGGCCTATGTACATCTTCTAAAGGCTGGAAACATACTCTAAGCACGCGTACATCATTCACGCAATAACGCTCACATTCATCAGCTATATTATAAGGATTACGTTCATTAAAACTGTTGTAGTATCGATCAAAGTCTTCACGTTCATCTACTCATACAATCATAGTTAAAATAATGTTTGGGTGGAGGTAGCCTACGTAGTTTAAAGTCTCGCTAGTGAGGAATGTAAGGGAAGTATCCTTTTGATACTTCAGCTGCTACCCCCATCACCTTGGGTAGCTTTGCTAATTTACAAGGCGTGAATAATAAAGTATCTTTAAATTGTACATTACCTCTTATTTGCATCTGTATAAGTTTGTTTCCTCTTTTCAAGGGATCACCTGTAAATATCTCAGATGACTCGTGCTCAAGCTCCTTATAAAGGAACTGTGTGTCAAATTTGCCCCGTTATGGGCAAGAATATACACAGTCATTTTTTTAACTTGTCGGCTAACTTGACAATATAGGACACAAATAGTTTCACAGGGCTATCGTGGACATTCGTTTTAAAAACGTTTGTCCGTTTACCACATTTGGGGCACTCATCACATCGATCTCCATACACTCATCGCAGATAGTTGGCTCACAAGTAAATGTGGAATTACCTCTTTGGTTTCAGCATTCGTGTATGTTTCTATATCGTAGTATACAGTTATACAGGGTTTGTTTTTAGGCTTGGCGTCTTTCATATAACATACATGCTTTACACCATCCGCCTTATATTCCATGGCATGTAGACAGTGAATTTCGTCACACTTGTGCTTGAAATTTCGCCGCTACCATTCAAGGTGTGAAACATACCACATTCACAGATTCTCATTCTCCTGCACGTGCCAATTGATTTATGGAGATCAAAACAGCTATTAGTGAAAAATGTGCGTCTACACATATTACAGTCCCTCTTCTCAGCTTCAACTACACGGCTTTCACATTTGGAGCTTTTACACTGTTCACACACCATGTGACAATCTTTACAATGTTTCACTATATCATCTGCAAACTCGAGGCACCCCTTACACAAATCATGATTTCGCCCATATTTTCGACTTTTATCATAACTCGCGTAAAGGCACCTTATATTACGGATGGGGAGATATGTTGTACCTGATAGACCTAAAATAAGTAGGGGTTTTGTACGATCTCTCACACTGCTTTTAAAAACATACACAGTCCTACGACGATCATCCAGGCCAAATACCACTATACGGACATTCATTTCCTGTTCAACCCTTCTCAGCTCTTCAGGACCCATATTACAGTCAAATTCAAGTTCACAGTCTACAGCTAGTTTACGGGCACGCTCCACGATCGTATGCAACCAAATTTGCTGGGATTTCGTATTTTGTACAGTAAACATACATGCTGGGACTACTGCTATAAAACCGCAACCACGATCGACATTTATATGCCTTCTATAAATAGCCTGAGAATTGAAGTTAAGAGTATACGGACTGGTACTATGACTCGCAACACGGAATACATGGTCAATATTTACCGTGAAGTTGTCCATATTGAATGCTATACTACTTTGGGAGGCTTGCATTATACGTGCTAATATATATTCTACATCTTCAGCAGCCAAACGTCTAAATGGCACTACCACCCAAAAATCATCTACATCGTTATCATCTGAACCGAATCCGAAGGACAGACTCGTCCTGACTTCACGCTCGTCGCGGTTCTGAAGGGAAAACTCTACAATTCGCTCTACAACGCGACGTAGCCCGCGTTCAACGCCATTGCTATACAGGGATCTAGGGTTAACCCTGACTATATGCCGATTTCTAGTCAAGGCTGGGGTCGGGGTTGCGGAGCGAACCAACTCAAATGTTATATCATCCTCGACAGAGCGAGAAGTTGCTGCGGGGGATGTACAAGGGCTTGAACAGGAGTAAGGGGATATATTTTTATTTGAGGAAGTTACTATTGTGGGGATTGCGCCGTAAGACGTAGAGAGTTGGGGCTCTACTACTGGTGGTCTAACAACCGGAGCAATCCTAGCACGTTTTATACCTGACGTGGCGGGCTCTTCATCATGTCTCCGCTTTGAACGTGCTACACGTGTCGCAGGTGAGGGTTCGTCGGCGGGTACGGGCACTGTAGATGCACGGTCAATGGATTCACCCGGTATGTCGATGATGGGGGGTCTGTACATCGTCGTCATTCACGGTTCTGTGGAAGAAGGAAACAATATATAAGGAGCAGAACTCGATATTTGTGATATTCTGTAAATGAGTCACTTAGGGGTGTGACGTGTTAGAAATGGATGCTGTAGAAAAATTCAGATTTACGAGCCCGTCCACATGTATTATATCTGGACCTACAGGATGTGGTAAAAGGGTGTTTATGCTTAAAATTATTAAAGAAATGGGTGAAATGTTCTCAAAATTTGTGCATAAATTTATATGGTGCTATTCGACATACCAATCAGTGTTCAACGAGTACCAAGATGATGTTTTGTTCCACAAGGGGGTCTATGAACATTCAGTCATCGTAATAATTGACGACCTCACATGTTGGAGATGGATAAAACGTTTGCCGAGACATTTACAGTATTCTCCCACCACCTTAACATAAGCGTGTTCTTCATCAATCAGAATCTATTTTTTAAAAATAGATACATGCGCGATGTGTCGTTAAATACGCAATATCTAGTCTTATTCGCGCAACGCAGAGATGTGTCACAAATTGGGATATTAGCCAGTCGAATGTTCCCTAGTCAGCGTAAGGAGTTTTTGGAGGTTTATAAAGAGGTCACAAAGCAACGTTATGGATATTTACTTTGTGACCTTCATCCGCGAAACACGTTTAGGGTGCTTTTAAGAACGAATATATTTCCAAACGAGCCTGAAACTGTGTACATTCCAGAATGATGAATAGGCTAAAGAAATACCGAGAATTAATAAAAATCTATCAACGACTGCCTTGGTCGTTGCAGCAGATGCTTGTTAAAAATATCGACTCTGACTTTTTAAAATGCATCTGCGAAATCTGCCTCAATGTTATAAAATGTAATGTTCCAATGAAATCCTCTCAGAAGGCTCGCTTACGTCGTTACAAGAACATAATACAGACGTTCGCCCATAAAAGTCAGACTGTGGGTAAGAAAAAGCGTATTATTGTACAAAGAGGCGGTTCGTTCCTCCCCATCTTATTTTCAATTTTGGGTCCTTTACTGACTAGATTAATATAATGAAGAAGGTGGTTGTGATCCCGCACGAGGTGTATGCTTCATTACAAAGGACCCCAGACGCGGCTCTAGAACCCCGTAAAAGTAGGCTTAAAAGAATGGAGAGTGAGCTACTATCCCTATTAAACAGTGAAAAGGCGCCTGATGAGAAAAGTGTTTTGTATCAAGAGGCTTTGCAGAAATTTCTTCATGAGTACGAAGATTATAAACATCCTACAGAGCTCACCGTGAGGCACAGCTCGAGTAGCGCTGAGCATAGTGACACAGGGACTGAGCAACCAAAGAGTAGCGGAACACAGCACATCGAACATGTGCTAAAAAACAGCCTCCCCCATACATTGAGGAATAAAGGGTTAAGTCTTTATATTCTATTGAGTGAGGACCTCATCATACATTGGGCCGACACAAGCGAGGTCATTGTTGGTGGAACAAGGGTACAAGGGTCCAATATCGTTGATATTGTTCATGATCTGGTGAGAAAGTGGGACAGGCCATCACGAACAGGATGGAGGCATAGTAAGGCAAGACTACAGGAAATAAATGTCCCCAAAACATTGATAGGTAATCTGAATAGGTTAAAAGACTTGGAGCATGCATCGCACGTGTCACAACTGAGTACACCTTCGCCACAACAGCTGCGTGTCCTCTGAAGAGAAGAAAGAAGAGAGTAGAAGGCCAACCTTATCCACGTGCCTCTAAAATACGCAAATGGCTAACGTATTAAGTAAGCACTATTATGACATTTCTAGCCCTGCATCCTATGGTGGCATTAATAGACTGTACAGAGGTACTTATGGTGTAAGGAAAAAAGATGTTGAGAGATTTTTGCGTGCCCACGATGCTTACACACTTCATAAACCGGTGAGAAAAAGATTTAAAACAGCAAAGACAACAGCCGCATCGATTGACTCTATTTGGCAGGCAGATTTAACAGACATGCAAAGATATTCAGTGTACAACGATGGCTACTACATCCTATTCATAATAGATGTATTCTCTAGATACCTGTGGCTAGTTCCCCTGAAAAATAAATCGCCTGAAACAGTCGCTAAAGCGACCAAAACACTGATGTTGAAAGAAAACAGGATTCCAGGCTATTTTTGTACGGATATGGGAAAATAATTTATAGGGCGAGCTTTTCAGAACATGCTGTCAGAGTTTAATATCATCTATTACACTTCCAATTCTATACATAAAGCTTCTTTAGCTGAAAGAGTTCAACGTACCATAAAGGAACGCATGCACCGGTATTTTACACATAAAAACACGTACAGATATATAAACGTTCTCGATTCATTGGCTTCATCCTACAATCGATCACACCACCGTACGATCGGTACAACGCCTAACGATGTTTTAGAAAGAAGTAAGCGTCCGAGAAGTGATGGAGTGCCACCACCACCGCCACAATCTGCGCGTTTCAAAATCAATGATTATGTAAGGCTGTCACGTTCGGGAAATAAATTCGCGAAGGATTTTGAGCAAGGATGGACACGCGAGATTTTTAAGTTAGGGCTATGAGGCCTAAAGGCGAGATAATGATATATTACGTTGAAGATTTGAATGGGGAAGAAATCTCAATTTTTTTTTACCGCGAGGAACTTCAGAAAGTGGCATTTAATTTAGGAAAAAATGTGTTTAAAATTGAGAAAATTTTTGCAAGCAAAGGTACAGGAAAGAGAAAAATGTACCTGGTGAAGTGACTAGATTACCCAGAAAGCTTCAATACCTATATAAAAGCTGATGCAGTCATGAAGCTTAATTAGTATGCAGCATAGCCCCCAACCATTTCTACGTCACGCTCCCGTCCTCATCGTCCCTGTCTATACACCCTAACAACACACTAACCAATTTTGTAACAGAACTCCATGGTCCCATTGAATTTGGTCGTGAATCGTATGAGGTGTGGATATGTGAACTTCAGTTATCCACCAAATATTTAACTCTTGAAAATGAACAAATCATATTTCTGATCTATAGAAGAAACGACGAGTGCGAAAAAATAGGCATAACATTAGACAACATTATACCGTCAAACCTGTGCGGCGAGGAAGAGTACTATAGCGCAATTGTTTCGTTACGAGTCGGGCATTATGACAGCCGTGGACATTGTGAAGGGTTTAAACAAGAGTCTTGAAAAGTCATACTTGACATACGATTTACTTTTTGAAGTCGTAAACATAAACGCGCATGCATGCACATTGAAGCTAAAGTCAACGATTGGTGGAAATATTAAAGATAAAGAACTGTTCAAAATTGTGGGTGAGGGGCGATATAGCGTAGCTTTCCAAAGAGACACCTTTCACGAGGCACCGGATGACTTGTCCAGCTTAATGTATCAATTGAAGATGGAGAAAATGGCTGAAGACCCTGATCCCCCAGACATGTGCTATATTTATAGCAATATAGTGGAGCACCAATTTGTTGGGGACACCCAGGCCCGCCTGCTGCGCATTGCACACATCCCCAACCATAGAGGCCGGAGTTTGAGTATTACATATGACAGACCCCATTGTGTGATTGTCTCAACTAATCTAATAACTAATATCTCAATGTATATAAGAACGGTAGAGGGTAAAAATTTCCCATTCGGTGACGGGAGCTTAACAGTGAAGCTGCACTTTCGACGCACTGAGTTATAATGTCCAGAAAACCATTCATGGTATACCGAGGGGTCAGATACCAGCGTGGTAGTGGACTTGGGTCCATTTTTTCATCCATACTGCGCACAGCTGTACCACTGCTGAAGAGGGGGGCCAGATACCTTGGGAGGAAGGCGTTACAAACAGGTTTTAACGCGGCAGAGGAGATGCTCGCGGGAACTAAACCTAAAGAAGCTCTAAAAAAACATTTAAAACGTACACGGGATGAAATCATCAAAGATGCGAAGAGAAAAATGCGTGGAGGAGGAAAGAAGAGAATTGATAGGAAGAAGAAGGGGGTGCCAACACGTAGCGTAAAGAAGAAGAGAACTGTTAGGAAGAAGAAGGGGTCACGTGGTATTAAACGTAAAAGGGCCCCAAAAAAGAAGTGCTCTGAGCGTATGAGAACTATGACCGGTCATTTTTTTAACTGATATAAACTGAGGACGCTAATCTCACGATTCATAGATTGACTGATACTCGTCGAGGGAGGTGGCACTGTTTCTAACTCACCATGGCACGTTTCATTCATCCTTGCAGTTCACAGTGCTGTAAATCGGAGCTATCCCTCTTTGAGATGCCTCCAACTCAAGTTTCTATTGAGCACAGTGACTTTATTACAATTAATCCTTTAAACACGATTAGCTCACCCAGTGCCCAAATAAAGTTTGTGATACCCAGTTCAGGCCCTTACTTTTTTGATCCGAGCTGTGTGCACATGTATACTAAACTTCGCATAGCTCATTCTGACGGAACGGATTGTGATGATAATTATGTTGCATATCCCGAAACAAACTTTCTGCATACCATATTCAACCACTGTGACGTATATTTAAATCAGACTAACATCTCAGCAGGCACGGGGTACTATCACCTATGAGCATGTCTGGAAAATGTCCTCAACTTTTCAAAAGGAGCGAAGGACACCTTTTTATTCGCCGAGGGGTATTACCACACTAAAGATGAGGGTAGTATAAAGGATAAATTTAAAAATTCTAAAAAAAGATATATGAATGTTTTGGACGCCTGCACACGGACTTTACATTCCAGGAGAAGTTGCTTATGAACGGAGTGGATATGACATTGAAGCTTACCCGCACGAGCCCTGAGATCTGTATAAATCTGGGAGCTGACCAAGAAGAAGGCGCGAAACCTGTTGTGATACACATCATGGAGGCATATTTGCGTATACGCCGAGTGAAACTAAGTTCAGCGAAACATATAGAAATTGAAAAAGAACTGGTACACGCCACAGTGAAATACACAATTAACAGGGTACATATCAAACTGTACACGATTCCCACAGGATTGGCATCGAAACAGAAAACATCGCTCTTGGGGTACTGCCTAAAAGGAATTTAATTGGAATGCAAGACCACGCTTCGACGAATGGGGATTATAAAAAGAGTGCCTTGAAGTTTGAAAATTTTGGGCTTAAAATATTACTTTATATATCAATGGCGTCGCACTGGGTGGGACAATGAATATGGACTACTCGTCAGATGCTGTGTTTCCGCTCTGCGCGAGAGCATACAGCAGTTTAGCCCATAACACAGGTGTGTGTGATGAACTTGGAATCGGCCTAACACAGAAAGAATTTGTGGAACAGTTTAATATTTACTCATTTGACGTTACGCCTGACTTGACTGCCGGCGTAAGCACCCATTTAAACCCGCAACAGACCGGTGCGATTTCAGTGCGTTTGGATTTCGCCAAGCCTACAGACGCGCCTGTTAGTGTAGTAATGTATCTCGAGACGCAGGCCCTAATAGAAGTAGACAGATTTAGGAACACGAGCACAGATTTCTAAAATGGATGCAAATACACTCCAGAGAGTGATGAAAAGTGACTGTTTCGCGCGTTCCAAATTTATCGGTGTGTATGCGAAAAATGAAATATTGAAGGTACCCAGTACGGGGAACTGGTGCGGGGTTATTGTTAACACTGACAATGTGGGTGGAGATGGGATTCACTGGTTTGCGATCTATTTTAAAACTAAGGAAAGAATGTATTATTTCGATTCACTCGGTTTCCCCCATGGCATGACTCGACAATCGTAAATTTTATGGCGCGATTACGTGTGCCTAAGATTATCTGGACCCCATATCGCCTTCAAGGGCTTTATACTGAAACATGTGAACTGTATTGCATTTTGTTTCTCATGCATATGTCGCGTGGGAAGGGCTTTATGAATTTTTTAAAATTATTCGATTTGTCTGACACAAATATGAACGATAAATATGTATGCAGACAGATAAAAAAAATGTTCCCGCATGTTGCAACCCCCTGTAATTTGTAAGCTCTAATATTGTGTAAACCTATATAACATTTGTAACAATTAAGAATTGGGCGCTGCCCCTTTTTGTACATGTTTAATAAATGAAAATAATATGTTACGTTTTGTTAATATCCTCAAAAATACTTACATAATCTCTGCGACGACGGCGCAATCGGTTGATCGGTTGTGGGCCAATATCACGTAATCTGGTTCGCCTGCTGATGTGGGTACCACTTCATTTATCACCCTTTCTCCAAAAGTATTTATAATATCGCCTACCTCCGTTTCGCTCCTGTAAAATAGAGAAAATTATTTTTCAATTCGAATGCAATTCTTAAAAGTTTTAATATTTCTAAAAGACTAGCTGTACAATAAATATAAACACGCCGTGTATATATATATATATATATATATGCAGAAATAACGATGAAGGATGTAGAAAATAATTAAAAATGTTTAGCAATTATAGCGGCCTTTTATAAATTATTCTGATTGAAACGTTGTATATATAGACCGAGAATAAGGCATAAATTACTTTCAAAACGCGGTTGTAGTGGTACTTATAAGGCTAATTAATACTGAATGAATGTCAGGTTATATTATAAAAGAGAAAATTCAATTAGCGAGAATCAGTTAAATCAATGTGCCTAATTCACGTTGTAGAAAAATTTACTTTAAAAATACTATATGGGTCAAAACACTTACATTACGACGGCGCAATCGGTTGATCGGTTGTGGGCCAATATCACGTCATCTGGTTCGCCTGCTGATGTGGGTACCACTTCATTTGTCACCCTTTCTCCAAAAGTTTTTATAATATCGCCTACCTCCGTTTCACTCCTGTAAAATAAAGAGAAAAATATTTTTCAATTCGAATGCAATTCTTAAAAGTTTTAATATTTCTAAAAGCCTAGCTGTACAGTGCTTACAAGAAGTCTCACGCCTCTGTCTCGTCCCAAGCTAGTCTGTTAGGTATAAAATGGGCGGTCCTTATGGCAGCGGAGGTGTGTTCGGATTGTTGCACATAACTGCTCTAACCCAATCAATGACGTCATTATTAGGTCACTTCTGCTACATTTTAGTGTTTAAAATACGAATGATTAAGAAGCAGAATGAACAAGTTGGGATGGTTATGGAGCAATCCTAGTCATCATAATATTAGCTGGGCATTACATTATACCGTCTCAATATATACTGTAGACTATAGAGAACGACTAATTCGACAAATATCCCAAATCATAGCATGATACCTAAGTTATTTTGACGCAGGTCTAAATTATTTGCTCAAATACAATTATTGATATTAAGTAATTGTTGGGAATTGTTGTCAATATTGTTGTTTGTGATACATATCCTACGTGAAGAATCTAATGAACAAATTCCTCAGTGAACCTCTCACGCGCTCGCATTTCGAGGAAGTCACGGTCGTCTCACTAATAGATAGTTTATCCATTGTTTTAAGTGGTAACCTATTAAGCGAACTATGTTAAACCTCTTCCATCTTATGAAAGTCATTAGTCTAAAGCAAGACTGGTGGGCCGTGAATCAGAGAAATTTGCATTTGATTTGTTCATCGTAATTATTACGTAATATAGTATACTGTATATAGTAGTATATAAGAGTTTATTGGTAGCATATCATATGACAATTCCCATAAACATGTTCTGACCTCGATGTTGCCAGTTTTTATTTTTTTCCTGAAACTATTACCTTTTCATAGTTTGTTTCAACAATGCATATATTATCATCTCCACGAGCGTAGACATTGCAAGAAAAGATTCTAACTAAGGATAAGTAAAGTTCTTTCATGGTCACAATATATACTTTTATAGATGTCAAACATAAAAATATAATCAAATTCTATATTAACATAAATATATATTCGATACACATTTACGTCATGGCTTTAACATCAGTATTTCGTATAACTTCCTCCAGCATCAATAATTTCTTGCAATCGTTGCGGCATAGAAGAGGCCAGATTGTAGGGAATGTTTAGTGTTCGGCGTAAGCTCTCCCAACTATTCCTCGTGTGAGCTAAAAGTGCTTCAAATGTTCTTTCATTGCGTTGCTCTCATTCGTGTATGGGGTCAAAACACTTACATTAACTCGTCTGCAAATTCGCGTTCGCTTGGCCGACTGTGATTCAATACTGTAACCTCTGCTCCGCTGGGTGTACTGTTCGGCGAAGCACTCGTTCTCCTTTCGTCAAAGGTGTTTATATCATGGCCTGGCGCCGTGTCGGCCCTGTAATTAAATTAGATGTATGAGACTGGTTGCCGCTAAAAGTAATGTGTATGTCAACAAATATATATATATATATATATATATATATATATATATATGAGTCATTATGCAATGAATAAACATATCTTTCAAACCATCTTTATTGCAATTTGTTAATTTCCAAAGGAAATGTAAAAACAATCTATTTAGTTTCATTGCACATACATTATTCCCTCCACGGGTTGACGATCGCGGCTTCTGGGTTGTGGTGAGATTCCATCCTTCCGTCAAAAGTGGCGATTACACGTTCTAACTCGACAACGCTCCTATAATTAAAACATAGCCATCAGACAATATTTAAAAAATCCCAAGTGAATGCAAATGTTAAAAGATAAATTCAATCTGGAAAATTTCCTATAGATATTAAAAACGAGAAAAACACAAAACATACCATATATATATACATACATATATATATATATATATATATATATATATATATATACATATATATATATATACACACGCATTTAAATGTGGGAATATGCATTAAATAAAGTTAACTGAACTGGGGTATAGAAGCGAGACGTGAAAGCTGCAAAGACCATTACGTACCTAATTGAATAAATTCTAAAAAAATATGGAATTGAAAGCAGTCACGCTTCTCGACATCTCATCACTGTTTACGAGATATATATACATATATATACACATATACATTTAAGCTACTTACATCTCAATTGAATTGATTGTGGATTCGTGCAGTTCTTCACAATTTTCAGCAATGCTCTGAGACGAAAATAGTTCGCGGCGATCTGTGACACTGAAAAGATACACAGCAGCGTGACTGCGGTGATCATTTTCAAAAAACAGATCGGGAGAGTTTTGATTTCGTCTATGATTTGCTTGTTGCTATAAAGTGTATGATAAACTGGTCCTGAACGACGAAACACCCCATTTTATAGGGGTTTACGTGCCCAACCCACAAGAGTAATCCTAACTTCCTATTGGTTTACGAGTAGTGCTTTTTCGACCAATCCGTCAGCAACGCTACCTTTCACGAACAATGGGTGGGTGGATCCACGAAGGGTAGGGCGTGGTTTAGGCATATGCATGTTAAAAAACGAGATCATTCAGGTATTCCTGGACGGTGATTGGAAGACCGTCATCAAATCTGGGTGGAGCATCATGCCCTTTTGTTGGAAATACCCGTTCAGACGGGTATACCAAAATTTCGAAATTTTTTTTTTATTTAGGTTTGGTTGAGAGACACCTGTATATTGTGAGACAGTGGGGTTTTGTCTGACATTACCTCAATCATATTCGGCTAAAGGTGGACCTGTGACCTTTTGCCGGGTAGAACAAAGCCTTATTCCGCATTTGCCGATATAAAACGTGCCTTTTCCCATTGGCGAGGGCTATTCTACAATTGTTAACAAGTCGGGTCAGTTCTTCGGAAAACTGAATTAAACCGAGTGTATATATTGGGGCACAATAGAACCGTATATATCGACACTCCCCAAACAATACACACACACCACACACACACATATATATATATATATATATATATATATATATGTGTGTGTGTGTGTATTGTTTGTGGAGTGTCGATATATACGGTTCTATTGTGCCCCATCTTGGTTTTTTTCGGGGAGGAAATATGTTTACAAGGTTCCAGGATTTTTTTGTTCTGTGCGCTTCTGGTATAAATCAATTTTAGAATATTTTTCTCTATTTTCTGTGTTGTATTGTGTTGTGCGTGTTGCTACCTTACCAACCATACCGTTCATTTGTGGTTGAAGGCTCGTGATCTTTGACCTGAAAACACCCCACGTATTGTGTGATAGACTAAAATGGTTTTAAAAATACAATAAATAACAATTTATATTTTTAGGATACTCTGAATAACAAGTCCTGTCTGTGGAACGCTGGGTGTGTGTGTGTGTGTGTGTGTGTGTGTGTCGGTCTCTCTCTCTAAATACATATATATATATATGTTTTTCTTTTCAAGCATATTATATATTTGTTCGGAGTTCTATAACTTTTAAATAGAATAGTTACAAACTTATAATTAATATGAACATTGCTAGATAATCTGAATAGGTCGTTTTATATATCATTAGTGGTTGTAATAATAATAATTATTATTATTATTTCAAGGGTTTGGGGCCGCTGAATCATTGTATTTACGAGCAAATTGTGAATTTTCCTCCCCTTCCTCCTTTCTAGTATATATATGAGAAGCAGTGCAAAAGACAGTATATTTCAAAACATTTTAAAGTTTGCTTATTAAATTAAAATTTATATTTTTACTAATCAAGGACTGATACGATATTTTTAACTGCGAGACGCGAAATTAATTACACAAGCTAAAGCGTCTTTAAGATTTTGGCCAATATTGCAATTTTGGATCATAGGCTCATTAATTGTTTATTTAATAATAAATATCATAATATATATATAAATATATATATATATATATATTAGGGTGACACTTATTTTCGAAAGTTTGAATTTTTATCGGGACGGGCGCGTTTCTGGTTCCATTTTGTCAAACAATATCGTGTGTAAAATATTTTTGAAATAAAACAATATTTAGAACTGCCTCAATACGGTCAAAGTTTGTATATTTTCTCGAAAAGTAGAAATTTTAGATCATGATGTTCTATGCCTCTAGCAAATAAAATATCACTTCTAGTTTGTTCAAGCTACTAATCTTGACCTAAAACATATAACTGGACTTCATACTTTCAACTCTAGGTCCCCCTCAACTCGAGTATTAGCCCCTCAAGGGGGGGGGGGGTATCATGGGCGCCCATCTCCCTCTCATTGTTGCCTACTTTGCAGAGGTCACGGTGGACTTGCGGGCGGTTGGGAAGTCACAGCGGTGCTTCTCGACCACTTGTAAGAGGAACTGCCTTTGGTCTTCACTCTTGGTAAGGGCCAGGTTGAAAGACTGCATCAACGCCACCCCGCGCTCCGCGAAGTCATTGACAACTTGAAGGGCCTGGACTCGGCGGGATGCGGCGATGAAGGCTGGGTCCGTCCGCCACTCCTCCGGATCCTTGAGCAGGAAGGCGGTGCTGATGTCCAGAACCTTGAAGAACTCCTTTGATGTAGTCGTTGTGAACTTGGCCAATGTATTGTTGGCGATTGAGGCGGTGGACAGGTCCACATTGATACGCCGCGGGGGATCCTCCGATCCTTCCTCTTCTTCCATCGCTTTAATCATCTCCCGCTTTGTCGCCAAGTCGATACCCTCGTCGAAGATGGCCAGGGTGACGAGGCGCTCGCTCAAGTACCATAGGTGCCTGGCGAAGACTGTCGCCGTCGCCTTGGCCACCGCTGAGTCCGGATAATAGACGAGGGCCTTGAGCAGCGCGAGGTCCGCGGCTGGGGCCGTTGCCGGGAGCGGCGCTTTGTACCAGGCCGTCACGTAGATGGACACGGCGAAGATGGTGAATCGCCGGATTCCAGCCGCTTCGCCTGACGACATCTGAAACTGTTCCCGGAACAGGAACAGTTTGATGGCATAGATGACTTTTGCCATCCAGCGCGCGCGATGGAAGGCGCCGGGACGAGCGAACCGGGCACCCCGCTTGTTCGGACCGCCCAGCACAATTACAGAGAGCTCCAGAAGTTCCCTGTAGTCATCACGTGGATGTTGACCGTCGAGGAGGCGGCTGAATTCGATCAGCAGGTCGTCGCGGGCGTCCTTCAGGTGCTGCGGCATGGTTCCATCCTCGAAGGGCTTCGCTTTGGTTTGATCGATGAAGTCCCACTGGGCGGCGAATCGTTTCAACAGGAGGATGTCAGGACCAGTAGAGGGACCGAGGCACGCCGTGAATGCCTTCTCGCACACCAGTTCGTGGATGTGGTGGCGGCAAGCCAAATGAAGCACTGTCTTCTCGAGTTTCTGCTCAATGATATAGCAAGCTCCTCCTGAGAGTCCTGTGTTTGAGGCGGTGGTGTCAAAAGAGAGGGCACAGATCCGTCCCTTGATGTCCCAATCCTCGAGGGCAGAGAGGACGGCTTCCGCCATGGCGCGGCCGGTGCCGTCGGGGAGGCTGGGCAAAGCCAGAAGCTTGTCGACGTTCTCCCCAGACACCAGAACTGGAAGGCGATCTTCAGCAGGGCCTCCGTCAGCCGCTGGTACGATTTTCCCGTCCCAGTGAACGGTCAGCGGCACAGTAGGATGGAAGGCTGCCTTCATTTCCGCTGCTGCCATAGCACGGAACTTTGCTCGGTCGCGGCGGGAGGATTCGCGGTTCAAGACCAGCTCCTCAGGGTCGTGGCCCAAGGTCCTCGCAGCCGCCGACAGCAAAAAAACACCTTCTCGGTCGGTAAGTTTCGTCCGATCCATCGCTGCGGAGAGATCAGGGGTGATCATCTTTTTCGACGCGCGGAATCGCTTGGGTGGTAAAGGGGTCGTAGATGCTTCTGCATTCGACGTGGACGGGCCCGGGAGAGAGAGCTCTTCCTCTTCTTCTCGGCGACGACGACGCCGTGTCGGTGACCGAGTCGGGCTGCTTGCACCTGAGCTGGAGCTCGATGCCAGTTCGACGAGTTCTTCTCGGCTCTCTCTGTTCACCCTTTCATCATCTTGCCGGCGGCTCCTTTCCGCTTCCTGTCTCCTCGCACGCTCCTCCTCAGTGTGCAGCGTCATGTCACGTGTGGAGGAGATGCGGCCGCGCCGCACCTCGGCCCTTTGTCCCGTCAGGAACTCCCTGTCCTCTTCGATTGTGATCATCGACATCGCCTGTTCGTGTGCGATGTCGAAGAGGCGGTCAAGGGATGAGAGGAACTCGGCCTCGTTCCTGATTTGGGTCACAGTGCGCCGTTTCGAGTTCTTGTTCAGAGCCCGCCACTTCTCGTACATTCGGAGAACCTTGTCCCTTGCGCGTTGGTCTTTCTGCGTAGGAATACGGGACCGCTCCCAGAATTCCTTGACTGCGGTCACTGTCTCAGCGGCTGCTTCCTTGATCGGCTTCTTGACGTCAAGGTGAAGGTGGAAAAAGTACTGAAGCGCCTGCTTTCCCGTAGGCAGCATGCTTCCTGTGATGCTGTGGTCCACGGTCCCCAGGAGATAGACTGCTGTTTTAGATCTTGTTGCCGAAGCCATCACGTCGTTTCAGAACTCACTGAAAAAGAGAATGAAACACTGTTAGTGTTGGCAAAACTCGTCCCAACCCATTTTCTACTTAGAATAACATGTTCTTTCGCCTGTATCAATATTTGGATAAACTCGTGTTACACCCTGTATAATACCTCATTTTAGTCTTCTGTACACCAGTGCGGAAGACTAAACCAACGACTCTGACCGTCCGTCTGTCTGTCTGTTATCATTTTTCAACTCAGAAACTACAGCAGCTATCGAAACGAAAACTGACATGATAACAGAACGCCATGAGTACTTTTCGACAAAAAGTATAAACTTTGACCTCGTTGAGGCAGTTCTAATTATTATTTTATTTCAAACATATTTTACACACAATGTTTTTAGACGGAATGACACCAGAAATGCGCCCGTCCTGTTAGAAATTCCCAAAAAATGAAAAACACCCCAAATAAGTGGCACCCTAATATATATATATATATATATATATATATATTTGTATTATTTGGCCATATATATATATGCCGGGTGCGATCCCGGTTAACATTTCATTTCATAATATAAATAAGCGGTGTAATGATTTCTTTTCTATTACGTGCGATTTTGCGTAATGGAGCTTTATTTACTAAAATGAAACATGTTTTCTTTATGTATAATATATATATATTATCATTTTCTAAAACAGAGTAATTGAATAGATAAGTAACGAGGCTGACAGCTCAGCCAATCTAATTCAGATTGAATGATTGTATTTCTTTTAAAATAATTAGTTCTCTTTATTACCCGTTTTGAATGGATATATAATTTCAAATATATTGTTCGGCCATATATATATGCTCCGTCGTATATCCTTTAATTCATGAGCAGAATGATGTAACGGCGTTTTATTGGTTCCTTGTACACAATTATATATTTTATTTGGTTGGATAATTGTATGGTTCATCCGGGAGGCACTGGCACTTAGCTAAGGTGTAGGGGTCCCGCAACAGGGCTGGCCTAGAGTGGGGTGCGTGCCCGGATCCTTTTAGCACACTGTGGCACTTGACTGGTGATGCTCTGAGACGATGGTATCCTGTGGCCCTGGCTGATGATGGTCTAAGTCGATGACGCCCTGAGGCAGTGGCTGGCACTGACTGCCTAAGCCAACTGGCTGAATAGGGGCACTATAAGAGGCCGGGTTCTGGACGACGGAGCCATATGCGTCCGACAGCTATAAAGGGGGTGGGGTGGCACTCTTGCAAAAAAGGGGGGTGGGGTGGCCCTCATGCAACATTACGTAATATTTCTGCACTCTGGCATTTTGCCACTATACTACTGTTCAAGACACTGGGAAATGCTTCTTCCTTGAGCATACGTAGGTAGGTGCCTCCAGTGACATGTTCATCGAAAAAGAGGGGACCTATGATGCAATCCTTCCAAATGCCACACCATACCATCACCCGAGATGCACATTGTTCCTTTGAAGAGGTATACCAGTGAGGGTTGTTTTGAGACCAGTAGCGGGTGTTCTGTCGATTTACCTCACCATTTCCATAAAAACAGCCTCGTCATTGAACAGAATGGTGGACAGGAAATTGGCATCCCGAGGATATTGTACCGTAGCTCATTCACAAAATTCCATCCGCCTGTCGGGATCATCTTCGCTTAATTTCTGTAGGATCTGAAGTTTATATAAATGCCATTTGTGAGCCTCAAGAATGCGATGGATGCTACTTTTCGACACTCCTGTCTCGGCGGACAATCGCCCAAGAGACTTATTGGGACTTCTGTTAAAATGAGCCAGGATAGCAGTCGCTGTATCATCGTCAGTGGACCTCCTTGAAGGTCCATTGCGTGGTTTATCTTCTATGGATCCTGTTTTCTTAAACTTTGCAACAGTCTGCTAACACAACTCTGTGTTATTGGCTCGCGGTCTGGATGCAGTCTTTTAAATTCAGCAGCGGCCTCTCTTTGACTCCGATTTCCTATGAGTAGAATTATCTGGATTCGTTCTTCCTTGCTCACAAACATTATGGCCTGTAGAAAGAGAAAAATACGAATTATGGTTTGTAGAAATAGAAAAATATGAATTTCTCCTATGATGCCGGACTTATGGGACACCCTGTAAATAAATATAGTGAGAAATAAGAGCACGAGGAGATGGTATATGTTTAATAACAGACGTTTCGAAAAAGTTCAATTACCGTATTTTACGCCTCATAAGAAGCTACTTTTTTTTCCTGAAAAACGTCTCCAAAAATCACTTCAGGGCTCATATGTTATTGTTTTGTTTAGTGTTCTTTTAATAAAGTTATGGGAATATATTTTTTGTCAGGCTGATAAATCTTGAAAATATTTTTTTTCTAAATATTCTTTGCAAATATAGGATGCGTCTTAGCACTTGTAACGTCTTATGAGGCGTAAAATACGGTATCTACAATGAGTCTAAAATCTTAAGAGTGTATGTTAAGATCTAGACTAGAGTGTATGTATTTGTCTGGTGAGTTTTTGTCCTCTTTTGCATTTAAGTGGCGAGTTTTTGTCCGGTGAGTTTTTGTCCAGTGAGTTTTTGCCCAGTGAGTTTTTGTCGTGAGTTTTTCCTGGATTCGTGGGTAACATATGCAACATTCGTCGATGATGTGGAGTAAGGAACACTCTTATTGATGAGATGCCAAATTCCATGTCGGGGTTTTGTCCATCGAGAATATGCGAACTAACATCATTCTCTCAACGTGACACTTAATCGGCAATTTATTGTGGATTAGATCAAGTTAAGTCAAGTTAAGTTAGTTTTTTACAGTGTCAAAAGAATATCCCATCGATTAAATGGGTATGTAATAATTATAATTGGTGAGGATGGTCAGAAACTGGTCGGCGATCAAACAAATTAATGCGGCCCTTTTCCCTAACTCCGGACTTCTTATTACCAGTATCATTGGGAGACAAACCATGGAGCTCAGTCTCTTCATTCTTTTAACAGAGAGATGGTGTTACCCACTAAGATACGGGCGCTGGTACCAAATAAATATGGGTCCCAGAATATGACACGAACCCACTTACGCACCAACGTTATTTTGGAAACGATGTCCCTACATTGTTACATAACGAGTGTCATTTCGTATGTTTTATTTTTAATTCTAATTTTGTTTTTTGATCTTTAACGCTTGTAATTTTAACCAAATGACAATTTTGTATTACTAATTTTATTTATAAAATTATCCACTGATAAGAATAGAGAAAAACAAATTCCCCAAAACGTCTAGATGATAAAAAAGTTAAACAGAACATTGTTTTACGCTGTCGTTTTATTATTCATGTACAAAACTACATTTCTCTAAAACAAAATCACTGAAGAATATATATATATATATATATATATATATATATATATAGCGGAGCGACCCGGCGTTGGCGGGGTGGATGTTGAACGCTATAAGCTAATGAAAATATTACGACTTAACCTAACCAATCGTCAACTGTACGCCCTTGACGATTGATTAGGTTAAGTCGTGATATTTTCGTTAGCTTTAACGAAAATATCACGACTCAACCCAACCAATCGTCAAGAGCGTACAATTAACCTAACCGGGTATTCAATTAACCTAACCGGGTATTCAATTAATCTAATCGGGCATTCAATTAACCTAACCGGGCATTCAGTTGACCTAATCGGGCATATATATATATATATATATGAAAATTATTTCACAAAAGTAACACGTGAAAAATATTTATGATGAATAAAACCACGAAAGAAAGGAAACACAGAATGGTGCTCAAGCGCTTTCGTCTAATGACATCCTCAGGAACACTGAAGTACATAGAAAGTTACAGCCTATATATAGGTTACAGAAAAAAAATATATATATATATATATATATATATATATATATATATTAGGGTGTCACTTAAATGCAAAGTTTGAAATTTTCATGCTGACACCCCGCGAATCTATTCCAATGGCAAAACAAACATGGTGACTGAAAAATCGTTTTATTTGAATAACTATAAAAGGTCGCCCCCGCCTTCCAAAGTTTAATGCTTGCGCGGCGTCTCCATAATCGTTCATTAGATATCTATATATCTCTATATATGTGTGTGTGTATCTGTGTGTGTCTGAATATCTGAGAAATAAAGTGAACAATACTTAACGATTCACCGTTTCTCATTTCAGCTACGTGATTTCTGGTGATGGAAACCCGGAAGTGTATATACCTATTAGGGGCAGCGGTTGATGAGGTGAAAGGATGCAAGCTTCCTTCCTACAGGCAAGCATTCGGTTACTTCCTTTACCGTCACCATGAAAAGAAAATGACAATACGTGACGCGTTGAGGAAGTCACTTCGAGCAGTGATGTCCTTCTGGGAGAAAGCTCACATTCCAACCAGACTCGAGACACACTGCGTCAGCAAACTGGATAAAGTCTTCGAGGAGTGGAAAGGACTCAAAAAACACGCCTCAAGGACGAGCGATTCACACAAGACGAAAGAAAAAGAATTCATTGAACGCCTCGATCGTCTCTTTGACATCGCCCACGCTGATTGTGAGAAATTGGTCAAGTACCCAGAGGATTGGGAGTTCCTTCAGCAGCAGCGCCAGAAAGGACGTCCAGGTTCAATGGCAGGTTTGGACATGACCCATCAGCGCCAAGTCAAAGATTGTACTCGACGTCGGGAGGAAGAGGAGAAACGAAGAAAGCGATCAGCAGCTGAAATGGAGGCAGTATCCAACGAAGCGGTTTTGGAGTCCTCATCCTCCAGCTCAGATGATAGCGAAGAAAAAGGAGCATGTGGTGGTTCGTTAGCGTCTAAACAAAGAGCAACGAAGAACATCATGACATCGGAATTGGCGGCAGCGCTTGATCGCACGCAACTCTCGTCAAGAAAGGCCACATATCTGCTGTTTGAGGCAGCTTCCAGCTTAGGGCATGATGCTAGCGACTACAACATCAATCGTGGATCCATTCATCGTCAGCGTGAAAAATTCCGTACCCTTAAGGCTCGGCAACTGAAGAGCGAGTTCCAAGGCAATAGTCCGTTGACTGTTCACTGGGACGGAAAACTCATGCAAGATCTGACGTCACGAGAATATGTTGACCGCTTACCTATTCTTGTATCTGGCTCCGGGACAGAGCAGCTCCTCGGGGTGCCAAAACTTCTGTCAGGAACCGCGCTGGCACCAACAAATGCCATCATAGATTGCCTGAATGAATGGGGAGTGACCGATCATGTCAAATCTATGTGTTTCGACACAACCGCGACAAACACAGGCCACCGTGGAGGAACTTGTGTTCTTCTGGAAGAAAAAGTTGGACGTGACCTGTTACACTGCGCGTGCAGACACCATGTACTGGAGTTGGTGCTACAGGCGGCATTCGCAGCATCGCTAGATTCAGTATCTACCGGTCCAGAAATTCTGCTTTTCAAGCGCTTCCATGATTATTGGACCCGCATTGACCAGCAACAGTTCCAAACTGCGGACACAGATGCGTTCACCAAAGCAGCTATTTTTAAGCATAGAACGGAGCTCATTGAGTTTGCAAAATCACAAGCACTTCAAGTTCGTGATGACTATCAGGAATTCCTCGATCTTTCCGTCATCTTTCTTGGAGGAGTTCCATACAAGGGACTAAACTTCCGCGCCCCTGGTGCTATGCACCGGGCGAGATGGATGGCTAAGGGGCTCTATGCCATCAAGATCTGGCTCTTCCGAAGACAGTTTAAACTGACGAACACTGAGGAACGCGGAATTCGAGATATCTGCCTCTTTTCTGTTCTAGTTTACATGAAAGCGTGGGCAACAGCTCATCTGTCCATCGAAGCTCCGCTGAATGATTGGGAATTGATGAGGACGCTCCTTCGATACCCGCACAAGAAGATCTCTGATGGTACCACCAAGAAGCTGTCTGCGCACCTGTGGTACCATTCGGAGGAGGCAGTGGGTCTGGCGTTCTTTGATGAGAGGATATCGATGGAAGTGAAGTGCAGCATGGTTGCAGCGTTAGATCAAGAAGCCCCTCACATGCCGCCAAAACGACCTTTGGTTCTTGATACTATGTTCCTCAGTGACAGCAAAGGACTGGAGCAACTGATCACAAAGAACACCCGAGGATTCTTCTCAAAACTTCAGTTGCCAGATTGCTTTCTGCTCCACCATCCCAGTTCATGGACGTCAAACTCTGAATACGTGCAAGCTCGGGATGTGGTCTCCAAACTTGCAGTGGTGAACGACAGAGCAGAACGGGCCGTGGCTCTGGTGAAGGAGCTGAACGGAAAGTTGACAGTGAAAGAAGAACAGCTCCAGTTCCTCGTTCAAGTTGTCACTGACCACAGAAAGCAACACCCAGCTCCGAACAAATCAGCATTAGTGAGGACGCGAAAGAACTAATCACTGATCAGCGTATGAGCACCAATTATTCTGCTACTGTATATGTATTTTATTTCTCAAAGTTTTGCTTTTGTTGCTTCTCCATTTTGTACCATTATTCGCCAAATTATGTCTTCTATTTTGATTATATAATAAACTGTTTGTATTCTTTGCGTTTTTAAGTGTCTTACTTTCGTTATTTCACCAAATTGCCTTGTTTTTTATTATCTGGTTCGGCCCAAGCTGTGAACACTGAACAGCTTGTTGACGTCAACAAATGGGTCTTGTTTTCAGTGACGAGGGCGACCTTTAAATGATGACCAATCAGGACCAAATTTCTCTTCCGTATGTTTTACACCAAATGGAACAATTTTAGGGGGTGTCATAGGAAAATATCCATCGTTTAATTTTCCCCCTATTACCTAGTGACACCCTAATATATATACATATACAATAAACGGAGAAATGAAATTTAAAAAAAAATTATTAAAAATTAAAAGATTGTGGGAGGGGCATACAACTTTGTAAGGAAACACTATCGATTTTTAGCACAAGATCAAACTACCGATTTTTAGCACAAGATTAAATTAATTGTTTCCAACCAATGTTATAAAAAAAAATACAAATTTATACTGGAAATCTGCCCGGGTTTTATCACTCTACCCATCTTGTATATAAAAATAATTTGAAAAATAAAAGTTATTAGAGTGGCATACAAGTTTACCAAAGATTTAGCGTTCTACCCTTCTTATCTAAATCTTTTCTGAAGGAATTCAAAACAACAGGATCGAGTTGAAAAAGACCTTTGCTTATGTTGAAGTTATTTGTAAGTTGGATAATGGCAGACTCAAGAATATTTCTATTAACAATGTTGCTAGAGTGAAATAAAACTGAAGCATTATTCCAATCAATACAGTGGGATAACTCTGACAAATGGACAAAAAGGGCACTGGACGACTGTCCTGTTCTAACGGAATATTGATGCTGTTTTATACGTGTGTGCAAATCCTTTCCTGTCTGACCTATGTAAAAGGAATCACATTGTTTACAACCAATTTTATAGATAATGCCTGAATTATTGGTAGGGCTATTTTTTACTACGATATTTTCTCCCAAGAATTACATAAGTATGACCTGCAACTACCTTCACACATTGTTTTGGAACTTATTAAGCTTTGCATCAAAGACTGTAAATTCACTTTCAATAATGAGTATTATGAACAAGTTTTTGGGATGGCCATGGGCAACCCCTTGTCGCCCCTCCTCTCCAATATTTATATGGAGTTTTTCGAAATTACTTACATTCCGAGAATCCTGGGGGTTGGCATCCCTTGGTTGCGGTACATCGACGATATTTTGTGCATCTGGCCCATGAATCGTGACCTGGATAACTTCCTCCTTCAGTTAAATGATCAAGTCCCCTCCATTAAGTTTACTTTAGAAGTGGAACAAGACAATTCAATTCCGTTTTTGGATGTGCGTGTACATAGGGAAAGCCCAGGTTTTAAGTTCAGTATCTATCGGAAAAAAACAAACAATTTGTCCTACGTACACTTTTACTCGGAACATGACACCCCCACTAAGAAGGCCATTTTTTCTTCAATGTTTCTCCGCGCCCTTAGGAACGCCAGTCCGGAATACATCGATGCCGAATTAGAAAAAATCAACGGTATTGGAAGTGATCTGTGTTATCCATCTGCGTTTATGGAATCTTGTCTCAACAAGGCAAAACGAACTTTCTATCGGGGCAAAAATAACACTCGTACTTTGTCAAAAAATATTTTAGTACTTCCATTTTTTCCGGACTTTTTAGGCATTGCTAATGTACTTAAACTTTTGGATATTAATGTAGTATTTTCATATAACAATATTGTGAAAAATATCGTAGTAAAAAATAGCCCTACCAATAACTCAGGCATTATCTATAAAATTGGTTGTAAAAATGTGATTCCTTTTACATAGGTCAGACGGGAAAAGATTTGCACACACGTATAAAACAGCATCAATATTCCGTTAGAACAGGACAGTCGTCCAGTGCCCTTTTTGTCCATTTGTCAGAGTTATCCTACTGTATTGATTGGAATAATGCTTCAGTTTTATTTCACTCTAGCAACATTGTTAATAGAAATATTCTTGAGTCTGCCATTATCCAACTTACAAATAACTTCAACATAAGCAAAGGTCTTTTTCAACTCGATCCTGTTGTTTTGAATTCCTTCAGAAAAGATTTAGATAAGAAGGGTAGAACGCTAAATCTTTGGTAAACTTGTATGCCACTCTAATAACTTTTATTTTTCAATTTATTTTTATATACAAGATGGGTAGAGTGATAAAACCCGGGCAGATTTCCAGTATAAATTTGTATTTTTTTTTTATAACATTGGTTGGAAACAATTAATTTAATCTTGTGCTAAAAATCGGTAGTTTGATCTTGTGCTAAAAATCGATAGTGTTTCCTTACAAAGTTGTATGCCCCTCCCACAATCTTTTAATTTTTAATAATTTTTTTAATTTCATTTCTCCGTTTATTGTATATATATATATATATATATATATATATATATATATATATATATTTATTATTATTATTTTTTCTGTAACCTATATATAGGCTGTAACTCTCTATGTACTTCAGTGTTCCTGAGGATGTCATTAGACGAAAGCGCTTGAGCACCATTCTGTGTTTCCTTTCCTTTGTGGTTTTATTCATCATATATATTAGGCCCGGTCGAAAATGGGAAATTTTTTATTTCTTAAAAAGTACACTATATGAGAAGTTTCATTTTATCATCTTAACAAAATATTAAAATATAAAGCATGTGCTACCCAAGCTACCCCTAGCACATACCCCCCCAACACACTTTTTTACCCTCATATTTGCATATATTTAAACGGGAAAAAATGTTATTTCTTAAAAAGTACACTATTTGAGGTTTTTTTAATCACTTTAACAAAATATTAAAAAATCAAGCATGTGCTACCCTACTACCCCTATCACATGCCCCTCCTCCCTTTTTTACCTTTATATTTGCATATGTTTAATGTTGTTATATGTTACATGGTAAGTTGTTTGTTTAATGTTCGACATTTTTATGTTTCACATAAATAGAAATAATTTGCATTTGCTTTAATTATAATTTGAATTATCATAAATTATAAATTACATATAATTTGATTTTACTTCTGAATATAAACTATGACTACGAGATGCAAGTCTTCAAATGCAGCCTTGGGATATCCTACGGAATTCCCAGCACCATGACTCCTTCAAAAGCAGATGTTGTGAGACTACCTTTTTGTGCGCCGTCGTGAAGAAGCTAAGTCAAAAGGATCAGCAACTGCTAATGATTGTTACAGGGTTGCTGTAAAAGATATTGAAGACATTTGGAGGAAATTTTCTTTTCCTACGATTAACACCAAAGGTATCTATCTTAAAGTCAGTCGACTAATAGAAGAAGCCTCAAAATTGAACACGGTGCCGTTACATCGAAGAAATGAAAGTTTTGTCTTAAAAGTAGCTCAGTATGATGAAATGTTTGATATATCTTCTTGTGAATGCTATGATAAGGGAATTGATAGGAAATTTTGCAGGTGGAAGGATAAAATACCAATGGTGGGTCAAGAACAAAGAAAAATTCAGTTAGGACCAATTGATCGCATAGCTAGTTCAACAAAGAAGAGATCTTTAGCAAGAGCCCAAGAAGCACAAAACCGTCAACTAAAAGCACAAGAAGAAATGACTGAAGCCACCAATAGTTTACCATCGGAATTTATAGAAAATACCGAAGAAGTCATGGATGTAGATTCAGAGTGTCAGTATGTAGATTATGAGGCAGATTTAGAATTGACTGAGACTATTCAGAACAGGCACTCCTATAAAAACGTAATATTAACAGCAGATCGTTATCGTGTAAGTTGTAGAGTCGCAGCTGCAGTAGTCAATGCAGCTTTCAAAGATATGGGGATCCTTAACCACACCAACATGCTTGACAGAAAGAAATTAGAAAGAGAAAGAAATCGCATGGGTGAAACAAATACTTTTAGGTCTAAATCCGAAAATCTGAAGATGGAGTGCCTTGGATTTGATGGAAGGAAAGATAACACATTAACTAAAAGTGGAAAGATAAAAGAAGAACACTATGTTATTGTGAAAGAACCTGGAAGCATCTATGTAGACCATGTCACACCAGATAATGGAACTGCTCGCTGCATAGCAGAAGAGTTGATAACTATTATTACTGACTCGAACAGCACAGATTCTATCAAAGCTTTACTGTGTGATGGTACTCCTGTAAATACAGGAAAAATTGGTGAAGCCATAAAACTGGTTGAAATTCATCTTAACAGACCAGTGCAGTGGTTGGTGTGCCTCTTGCATTTGAATGAGCTGCTTTTATGCACGTCTACAAAGCCACTGATGGTAAAATAACAGGTCCAAATACTTTTGTGGGTTCAATTGGGAATAAACTGAAAACATTTAACAAAATTGGAGGTAGTCAAATATTCTCGCGTAAAGGGAAACATTAAAGAAATTCCAGCAAATGTTGTGAAGGAGCTAAGCAGTGATCAAAGATATCTCTATGATATGTGTCTGGCAGTGCAAACTGGAGACACTTCTCAAGATCTGTCCATTCGATCCCCAGGTACCCTTCACCATGCTCGTTGGCTAACTCTAGCCAACAGGGTCCTTCGATTATATATATCTCAACGCCAAATCCTGATAAAAACCTTCAAGATATAGTCAAGATTATTATGCAGTTTTATGTTCCAGGGTAGTTTTGAATAAAATCTCATCCTAATGCAACTGATGGTGCATATAACTTTTGGCATTTAATGTGCTTGCTTCGAAATTTAGATGAATAACATAGATCAATCATAGACCCAGTATTAAAGAATAACGCCTACTTTTCCCACCCAAAAAATATACTCATATCAATGGTAACTGACAAGAGACTAGAAATTAGGGAGCAAGCTATTCAGAAAATCATCCTTTCAAGAACAGGATTTTCAGGTATCAGAAACTGTTTCCTCGAACCCTCAATTTCCAATCTACTGACTACACCGAGATGATCGATTGGCAAAAAGAGATCATTACTCCTCCACCACTGCTAAACAATTTTAGCGACGATGAGCTATTACAGGCTCGATGTAAGCCACTGGAGATAGCTTCTTTTCCATGCCACAGTCAAAGTGTGGAAAGGGCAGTAAACCTTGTAACAAAGGCATATCAAGAAAGAATAGGATATGACAACCGTCAAAAGTTTATCTTAAACTCATTAGAATCAAGGCGAAAACTGCCCAAGTTTGAATGGAAGGCCCAATGGAATGAGTAAGAACCATATGAAATAAAATTTCCTAATGATATTGAAAATTTCTTCCCTTTTGATGTGATAAGGAACAATGAAAAAGTGAATTGAATTTTAGCACATTTATTATGCCTCTAATTTTTTCTTCTGAATATATTGTTGTACTTAATTAATTTTCCTAATACTGTACATTATTAAATAAAATATTATACGTTAATAAAGATTTATGTCATCAAAAAACCTGAATGTAGAGTAAGTCTCGTATAAATGGAATATTCTTCAATATAGGTCAAAAAGTGAAAAATTGTGCCAGGGGTAGGAGGCTTTAAACAGCGAAAATAATTTATGACGGTGTTCCTGTCTTCTATTCAAACCCCTCACAATATGTACCTTTTCAATATAAAATTTCGACCCGGCCTAATATACAGCGGTATTGAAATTGATTCATCCGATTTCAACTGAGAATACTTCCGTACCTATCAACCGTGCATCAACTGGGCATACACCACATGAAAGAGGAAATCTCCGAGTTTTACAAGATCACCGCGAGAGGGCTCCAAAGTCACGCCGTGGCCTAGCCTAGCAACAAACAGTCAGTGTGAAAATGGCGTCCGCACAGCAGAAGGCGTTTTGTGTGTTGCAGTTTTCGAGCTGTAAATCGGTAGTCACAGTGCAGCGTGAGTTTCGTCGACGTTACAGAACAGATCCACCGGGTGCTCAGAGCATCCGTCGCGTCGGTGGTATCGGCAGTTCGAGGATTGTTACTGCCGTAGAGTCAGTGACAATGGACATGCTGGAGCGAGTATGGGAGGAATTCGACTATCGTGTCGACGTTGCTCGTGAGTAGTATAGCCGCAAAAGGGTAGAGTGCAAGAATGTTGCAAGTGATTTGATTACGTAATGTTGCAAAGTGGGTGGGGTGTTGCAAAGGGGGTGGGGGTGTTGCAAAAAAAAGAAAAAGAAAAAAAGAAAAAAAGAAAAAAGGAAAAAAAAGAAAAAAAAGAAAAAAGAAAAAAAAAATACCCCAAAGGGCCCTTTGTTGCCAACCGGGGTTGCAAGGGGCATGCAACTTGGAGGTGGAGTTCTCCCCCAAGCTATTCCCCCCAAAGGGCCAGAAAGGAGAGAAAGGAGGAGAGAAAGGAGGAGAGAAAGGAGGAGAGGTGTTCACTTGGCAGGAGCCAAGTGCATATTAAGACTTCAGCCGAGTAGGCGTTATTTTATAGGCTCCTAATCAGCCAGTTGGCTGAATCAGTCAGTTGGCTGAGCCAAGGGGGGGGAGGGGTACACCTGCAGGAGAGAGACAGAGAGAGAGAGTAGTTGCCTTTGATTGCAAGGCATGCAACTTGGAGGCGTTCTCCCCCAAGTTATTTTCGTTTACCTACCCTAAGAGGCCTCTAAGGGGTTTTCCCAAAGGGCCAGAAAGAGAAGGACCAGAGGTCCTTGCTCGGCTGGGAGCCGAGCTTGAATGACTCCGTCCGTCGTCTCTCGGTCTTTTATAAACCTCTATTCTGGCTGAGTTGCCAGATAGCGCCATGTATTCCAGATAGCGCCATGTATTCCAGATAGCAAAAACCATATATTAATCATCCATTTAAATAGTGTACCACAATATATGACGGTAGATGAATCCAATTAAATTCTGTTTATTAAATAAATAATTTTTACACACTTAATTTTTATTATAAATATTTAAGTCACGAAACGAAATGAAAATTTATGAAACACACGAGTCTCATCCCCCTGCGAAGAAAATTGAAAAAAAACGAAATTTAAAGAAATTAATCCATTGAAATTAGCCAAAACACAATCCGCTATAACGGGGTCGGTTTCGAAGAACACCTGCTGGTTGAGAGACCTTCCCCCCAATCCCTTGAACCACTCGTGTGCACAAAGCATATAAAACACCACAATATATTTATATAGTTAATCAATCGAACCCCATTTATATATATATATATATATATATATATATATATATATATATATATATATATATATATATAAATTGAATTTCGCCGAATTAAAACCAAAAAGCACGCTTGTGCATTCCCCCCACAATCCCCTGCGAAGAAAATTGAAAAAAAACGAATTCTAAAGAAACGAAGAAAGTTGAAATTAAAAAACACACGCTCGACTCCATCTGTGTTTAATATATATATATAGAAAGAATCAAAATAATCGTATATATTTGTCAACCCTTATATATATTATATATATATATATATATATATATATATATATATATAAATTGAATTTCGCCGAATTAAAACCAAAAAGCATGCTCGTACATTACCCAGCTGTGTTTGTATATGAACAACTCGTGCACACACACACACACACACACACACACACACGTACACGAGGAAAGGCAGAAATTAGTTCATTTCGAATCGTGTCCCTAGAGACCTTTTTCTGGCCGAGAGTCAACCTTTCTTCGTCTACTTGAACAAAAACCACCGTTCACTTCAAAATATTAATATTATCATTATTATTATTTCTACAATGAAAATATTTACTCGTAATTTGTATGGTGTCATACTAGACCTCGATGCGACACTTCAAAGTACTTGATAATATTTTGGTAAAAAAATGGAAATATTATTATTTTCTCGAAAACTATGGGCGATAGAAAATTCTGAAACCGGAATCAGCATCAAAAGTTCTATAAGAAACACCAAATAGTTTTCGTTGTACCCTAGCGTAATTTCTCGCCGAATTGGAAAGGTTTTCACCCCTCCTTAGACCCACAGTTTAACGTGGATTCAGAAATACATCTCGTCGATTGCTCACTATTTCATCGAGATAATTTAAGCTCATATACAGGACCTGCATTGTCTATAAGGGGAAACTCTGAGTAAATGGAAATATTATTATTTTCTCGAAAACTATGGGTGATAGAAAATTCTGAAACCGGAATCAGCATCAAAAGTTCTATAAGAAACACCAAATAGTTTTCGTTGTACCCTAGCGTAATTTCTCGCCGAATTGGAAAGGTTTTCACTCCACCTCAGACCCACAGTTTAATGTGGAAACCGAATGCTCTTTTAAAAATATAATTAGGATATATTTCTTTATTATAAACTGTGGAACATGTAGCCTTCAGTGAACAGCTGTTCTGTGGATCGAAATACATCTCGTCAGGGAGTCGTTGCTTACTCTTCCACATTTCAACATAACAGGATTATTGAACCCGATTTAAAATAACAGGATCATTTGAACCGAGTCAGTAGTATGGCCGAAAAGCATGTTAATGCATCATTTGAATCGAGTCAGTAGTATGGCCGAAAAGCATTTTAATGCATCATTTGACCCGAGTCAGTAGTATGGCCGAAAAGCATGTTAATGCATCATTTGAACCGAGTCAGTAGTATGATCGAAAAGCATGCATGATTTTCTCTTTAGTAATAATAACAACTAGCTCGAAGAGTGACAACGGATAAAGTTTTCACGCCACCTTAGACCCACAGTTTAATGTGGAAACCGAATGCTCTTTTAAAAATATAATTAGGATATATTTCTTTATTATAAAATAAGTTAACAATGGAAATTATGTTAACACAAGAATTTGTGGAAACATTACTAATAACTTGTAGGTAAAAATAAAAATATAATATAAGGGACTACCATAGAAATGTAAGTGTCTATAATTTATTCACAAGAAACGAATTTATATATATGTTACTCGTCCGGACCCGTTATAACGGATTGGTACACATCATAGCTCCACCCAGCTACATCGGCAGCCAATCACTACGAAAATCTGGTCTTTTGGGGCGGAGCTTGGCGATTGTACATATAAAAGGGGATATTTTTAAGTTGGGAGTAACAGTAGCTATTTTCGCGTCAGTGAATAATCATTCCCTCCACCATGGACCTATACGTCTCCCCAGATTTGTAAGAAGAAAGTGATACTGCAGCATTAACGGCAATTAGTCTTTTCAATGCGATTGACCGTGATGAATTATTTCCAACGCAAACCGTTGAAGATATTTGCAGTGACGCTCCTTACAATCCGACGCAAGGGACTACCATAGAAATGTAAGTGTCTATAATTCGATTTTATATATATATGGAGAGTTGTAGTATCTCGTCAAATAGATACTCGCCAAAATTTTTTTATGGCAATCAATGTTATTTGGTTTTACTTCTTACCCCCATTATGCTAAAATCGAAATTTTTTATGGCAATCAATGTTATTTCTTAAATGAACCAAAGATATCTTCACATAATGGGGATCTGTCTGTATACTCTGTATATGTTTTAAAAGAATGAACATTATTCCTTTAAGGTCCGATGAGGATTTGACACGTGTTATACAATCTTTTGAAGAATCTCGTGTCATGAATACGGAGGATATACTGATCAGTCAGCAATGTCACACCGAAATAATGTAAGTGTTTTTCGATCTTTTTGGGGTAAGAAGACAAATATATTTTCATAAATTTATTAAATGAAAGAAATCAGTACAATAACCAACTACAGAATATCGTTACAAATATACGAACAAAAACATTATACTATACAACGAGTACGTACAATTGGAAAACGGATTTTTATCTGTCTGCATACCATTTCATCGTTTCGGCGAGTGTGGCACGGGTCAAATAAATTTAAAAATTTATAAATTCTTTATCACATGACATATGCATGAGAAATGAGACGCAGTACATTCCGCAAACATTACTAAAATATCCTTGTATACGAAACGGGTTCCATACAACTTCGGGAATATGTAACTGAGCGAGAAATTTTACAATAATAGGGTCACTCCAGGGTTGAGTACCGAGTGAATCAAAATAGTACATGCGCTGTCTATTTTTAAAATAGACAGCGATCCAATGAATCCCTTCATTACCGATGACATCTGTGTTCACAATAAGACTACCGCATTCTCGCGTACTTGGCAAACTCAATGTTTCATTCTTCGCAAACACGCCGATAAATTTGGAACGTGTGACTCGTTCCATTACTTTCTGAAGTGTATTAGCATCCATTTTAAAAGTCAGTGATAACGCTCCTAAATCTATCTACTTCTATTAGGGCTTGCGATTCGAGATATACTAGTACACTAATAGGAGCGTCTATAGGCTTGGCGAATTCCAGCCGCACTGAGATGTTTCCGCTCTGCTGTGGGGTTAAATGGGTATTTACGCTAGCAGATAAGTCAGGTGTAATGTCAAACGGATAAAGGTTAAATTGATCAATGAATTCTTCCTGCGTTACCCCATTACCAAGCTCATCACAATCACCTGCAATATGGGTCAGATTACTATAGGCTCTGGCACAAAGAGTAACACAGCGTCTGATGAATAGTCCGTACCCATTGTTCCACCCAAAGCAGTGCCATTAACGTAGAGTTATATTTTTAAGTCCGAAATTCTCGAATTTAAAGGCACGCTTTTTATATTTTCCATTCACCGAAGCATGGTCCTGTAGGCCTGTTCAAAAATCAACTTTTTCTTATTTTCATAGGTTTCTGTACATTTTCCCATGCTTTTTGACCTGAAAAAGCCGAAATCACAACTATTTTGACCTAGGATGTTGGGAAGCATTGCCGCATGGAGCTTTAAATTTTCTGCCTTGAAATCGGCCAAAGCGCCAATTCCGGGGTCCCTTGAATTATGTTTTGCACTTTAACTTTTGATCTAAACAAGATAGAGCAACAAATTAGGTATCAAATGAAAGAGCATAAAATTAATAAATAATAATAATAATAATATAATAATAAATAAATAATAATAATAATAATAATAATAATAATATAATAATAATTATCTATCATTTTTCAGGAAACAACAGAAACTCAATCAGAATCTAGAAAACCATCTACAAGTTACAACTTCACAATGGCATTAAGCAAGGAGCTGAGGGAGCTCCGTGGGCGCACAGTTGATATCTCAGAACCTCCACGTACTGTCCACAGGCAGGTGTCAACTGGGCCATCTACCAGATCTCTCACTGAAACTTTCCTGGTTGGATACCCTTCAGCTTTTATCAGTGGTTCCCAGCTTCCCACCAACAGACAGGCGTTCCAGTATTTCCTTAATCTTCAGAATTTACCGGAAAATGCAGGGAGGCCCATGGTTCAAGACCTTGCATATGAAACAGTTGAATCTATCATCCCATTCTGGCAGATGGCTAGGATCAAGACAATGACCAAGTACAACGCAATGAAGCTCTTCATGAAACTACATGAGAAACATCGTGCTCTGGTGAAAAGCAAAGGAAGAGCAAGTAACCCTGGAGGAAAAAGAGGAGCATTTGTGCTGGAATTAGACAGCCTGTTCGATATAGGAGCTCCAGATGCAATCCAGGAAATACAGAACAACAGACTGTTATCCAGAGAGAAGAAAGATGAGGATATCAGGTTCTACGAAGACCAAAAGACTGAGAGGAAAGGTCATATGTCTGGTCATGACAAGATTTTTGAGACAAGATCCCTGCAGCAAGCAGCGAGGAATGAAAGACTGCAGCATAGACAAGAACAAGGTAAAACTAATTACTTTGAACGTCACAAAAAGTTTTAAGTTTTACTCCATTGCGATATTTAGCATGTACTTAACAATTACTGTCTTAACATGTTGTACTATTTTACAGCTGCAGCAGAACAAGAGGCAGTTGTTCATGTGGATGACATTACCTGGGGTGACTCAACTGACAACGACGCTAACACAGAGGACATGGATTACCATCAGCCTCGTCCTGGATGTTCTCACCATCAAGACACTGTGACTAGTGTGACTTTGACGTTTCCAAGGAAGGTCATGGAATGTGATGTCATCTGCAATACAGCTGATCGTCTTGGTTTATCAGACAATCAAGTTACTGCCATGGTTTCTGCCACCTTGAAAGCTGGAGGGGCTGATCTGGATAACTTCGTCATCTCAACCTCAACAACACATCGCAACAGAATGCTGTCCAGGTATAATATCAGCCAGAGTCACATGTCCAAGTTTTGTGAAAACCCCCACAGTACGCTGCCTTACACTGGGATGGAAAGTTGCTCAAAGATGTCTTGGGCAGTGAACCTGGAAGTACCTCAGAGACTTTAGCTGTGCTAGTGTCTGGTCCACCTTCATACACTGAAGGAAAGTTATTGGGAGTACCTGTCATCGACAATTCTTCTGGCACAGCTCAGGCTGAGGCTTCAATGGATTTACTGGAGACATGGGAACTTACGGATAATGTTACTGCCCTTGTTTTTGACACTACATCCAGTAACAGTGGAGTTCACAGAGGAGCTGCCAAACTGCTAGAGAAAATGCTGAACAAAAAGGTGTTTTATCTGGCCTGTCGACATCACATCCTGGAAATCCTAGTAGGAGCAGTTTGGGAGAAGCTGTTTGGGAAGGTGAAGGGGCCAGATAATCCCTGGTTTGAGCATCTGAAGGATGTTTGGACGGACTTGTCCAAGGAAAACCCAAAGATGCTGGCTATCAACAGCAAATGGCTGAAGGAAAAGAAGAAGAACAGTGAAGAAATACTCCAAGACATTCTAACAGCAGAAAGGCTTCCAAGAGCCGACTACAGGGAAATGGCTGAACTGACAGTCATTGTTCTTGGAGGAACGCCTCCTCGAGGTATTCACTGGAGTCGACCAGGCGCCATTCATCAGGCCAGATGGATGGCCAGAAACCTGTACTCCATGAAAATGCTGATGTTTGCAGATCAACTTGAGTACGACGAAGACACTGTATCAAAGCTGGAAAGACTCAACACCTTCCTTGCGCTGTTCTACACTCCTGTATGGATGATGTCAATGTCTGCTGCAGATGCTCCCGTGAATGATCTAAGTCTAATCCAGGACATGTTGAAGTACAAGAAAACTGACCCAGAGCTTGCTGATGCAGTACTTAATAAGATGGAAAACCACAAATGGTACCTGACGCAGGAAGTCGTGCCATTTGCCCTGTTCAGCAGTAGATTGAGTGACACATTGAAGCACGACATTGCTGCCCAGTTACATGCCACTGAGAAGCCAGACAGCTTCAGAACAGGAAAGCCTCTATTCCAGAGAGTCACAGCTAAGACCACCCTGGTTGATCTCATTGGCCCAGAATCACATTTCCTGCTGGACACACTGAACATTGGATCCGAGTGGCTTCTGGAACCTGTCACGTCTTGGCCACAGAATGAGGACTACAGAAAAGCGTTGGACTATGTTAAGAATCTGAAAGCGGTGAATGACGTGAATGACATTGCTGAACGTGGTGTCAAGATGATGAGCGACTTTGCAAATGTCATAACAACAGATGCCAAGCAAAGGGACTATCTCCTTCAAGCTGTGGAGTTCAACAGACGCCGCTTTGACAGCTTCAAGAAACAAACTCTCAACAACTGACTGTGTAAATGTCATTATGAAATTAATCATCATGTAATGCTTTCACTTCTTGATCGATTAGACTTGTGACAAAATGTTAATCTCAAATTTGTGTCATGAATAAGGCGCCTTGTCTGCCTTGAGTGTGAGAAAACGAATTTTGTGATATTTCTGAAATCTTTGTATGTACCAATGTGCCATTTCTTGTTCCAAGACTATCATAATTGTATAAGTTAGAAAGAGGATTAAAAACACTTTAATTTGGTGCCTATTTTGTTGCTCTATCTTGTTTAGATAAAAAGTTATAGTGCAAAACATGATTCAAGGGACCCGGAACTGGTGCTTTTGGCCGATTTCAAGGCAGAAAACTTAAAGCTCCATGCGGCAATGCTTCCCAACAACCTAGGTCAAAATGGTTGTGATTTTCGGCCTTTTCAGGTCAAAAAGCATGGGAAAAAGTACAGAAACCTATGAAAATAAGAAAAAGTTGATTTTTGAACAGGGCTAATGGTCCTGCATACCGATTAATATCCTTTTAGGAAGATTTCCCAGGGCAATGTTTTCTATCTGCTTCGATGCCAACCCTGCAGGAACCGTATATAGTTTGATTTGTACTCTGTTAATAGGAATTTCACTGTAGCGTTTAGTAAATTTTTCTCAATTTCTAGTTGTTTTGGTGAACTTAATTTCACTCGCCGTACGCGGAGGTATGTGTCCATAATGTGAACCACAACGGGCTTTGCACCCTCTTCTTGATCAGCATCCAGATTTAAGCAGATCTCAGGACTCGTGCGGGTGAGCTTTATTTTCATATCCACCCCGTTGACAAGCAACTTCTCCTGGAAAGTGAAATCTGTGTGCAACCGTCCAAAACACTCGTATATTTTCTTTTTAGAATTTTTAAATTTGTCCTTTATACTTTTCATCTTTAGTTTGATAATATCCTCCGCACTTAAAAAGGTAGCCTTCGCTTCTTTGGAAAAGTTGAGGACATTTTCCAGATAGGCTCGTAGATGATAGTACCCCGTGCCTGCCGATATGTTGGTCTGATTTAAATATACGTCACACTGGTTGAATATGGAGTGCAGAAAGTTTGTTTCAGGGTATACAGCATATTTGTCATCGCAGACCGTTCCATCAGAATGGGCTACGTAGCTTAGCGTACATGTGCACACAGCTTGGATAAAAAAGTAAGGCCTGAGCTGGGTATCACGAATTCTATAGGTGCACTCGGGGAACTAATTGTGTTTAAAGGGTTAATTGTAATAAAGTCACTGTGCTCAATAGAAACTTGGGTTGGAGGTAGCTCAAAAAGGGACAGCTCCGATTTACAGCATTGTGAACTACATGGGTGGATGAAGCGTGCCATGGCGAAATAGTGACTCCTCTCTCGACAAGTGGTAAACACACTATGATTCATGATATCAATGTCCTTAGCTTATATCAGTCAAAAAAGTGGTCAACATAGGTTTCATTCGCTTACAGCACTTCTTTTTTGATAGCCTTTTACGTTTAATACCACGTGACCCCTTCTTCTTCCGGGCAGCCCGCTTCTTCTTCATCCCGCCACCACGCATTTTTCTCTTTGCATCTTTGATGATTTCGTCCCGTGTACGCTTTAAATGTTTTTTTAGAACCTCTTTAGGTTTAGCCCCGGCCAATATGTCTTCTGCAGTGTTAATACCTGATTGCAGCGCTTTTCTTCCAAGGTATCTGGCACCCCTCTTCAGCAAAGGAACAGCCGTACGTAGTATGGATGAAAAAATGGACCCAAGTCCACTACCGCGCTGGTATCGCACCCCTCGATAGACGGTGAAAGGCTTTCTATCCATTATAATTCAGTGCGTCGAAAGTGTAGCTTCACTGTTAAGTTCCCGTTACCGAATGGGAAGTTTTCACCCTCAATCGTTCTTATATATATTGAGATATTGGTTATTAAATTAGTTGCGACATTCACATAATGGGGTCTGTCATATGTAATACTCAAACTCCTTCCTCTATGGTTGGGGATGTGAGCAATGCGCAACAGGCGTGCCTGGGTATCCCCAACAAACTGGTGCTCCACTATATTACTGTAAATATAGCACATGTCTGGGGACCTTTCAGCCAATTTCTCCATCTTCAATTGATACATTAATCTGGACAAGTCATGCTATGTCTCGTGAAATGTGTCCCTTTGGAAGGCTGCGCTATATCGGCCATTGGCTAGCATTTGGAACTTTCTATGGTCTTTAATACGTCTGTTAGTCTTTGATTTTAGGATTAGTGTATGTGCACTGTGCAGGGTTGTTTACGATTTCGTATACTAAATCATTCGTAAGGTTTGAGTTTCTTAAACTTACGTTTAAGCCTCTCACAACATCCTCGGCCGAACCATATTGACCCGGTCCTAGTCTTACTTTTGTACTGTAATACCGTGCAATCTTAGTCCGAGCGATACGCATAGTTTCATCCATAGCTACCCCAGCTTTTTCACACTCGTCAATGTCTCTAAGAATCGTAAAAACGGTTTCTTTATGTTCAGTATTTAAAAAGATGGTGTCCAGCTGAATTTTGCATATCCCCACCTCATACGAATCACGACCCAATTCAATGTGCTTGTGGAGTTCTGTTACAAAGTTGGATAGTGTGTTGTTATGGTGTACAGACAGGGACGAGGAGGACGGGAGTGTGACGTAGAAATGGTTAGGAGCCATGTTGCATACTATTTAAGCTTCATTATTGCATCAGCTTTTATATAGGTGTTGAAGCTTTCTGGGTACCCTAGCCATTTCACCAGGTACATTTTTCTCTTTCCTGAACCTTTGCTTCCTAAAAGTTTCTCAATTTTAAACACATTTTTTCCTAAATTAAACGCAACTTTCTGCAATTCCTCGCGGTAAAAGCCTCCTGAGATTTCTTCCCCATTGAAATCTTCAATGTAATACATCATTATCTCACCTTTAGGTCTCATAGCCCTAACTTTAAAAATCTCGCGTGTCCATCCTTGCTCAAAACCCTTTGCGAATTTGTTCCCCGAACGCGACAGCCTTACATAATCATTGATTTTGAAGCGCGCAGAGTGTGGTGGTGGTGGTGATCCATCTCTCCTCGGGAGCGTACCTCTTTCTAAAACTTCGTTAGGTGTTGTCCCAATCGTGCGATGGTGTGAGCGGTTGTAGGATGACGCCAATGATTCCAGAATGTCTAGAAATCTGTATGTGTTTTTATGTGTAAAATAACGGTGCATGCGTTCCTTTATGGTGCGCTGAACTCTTTCAGCTGAAAAAGCCTTATGTATAGAATTGGTTGTGTAATAGCTGATATTAAACTCTGTCAACATGTTCTGAAAAGCACGGCTATAAATTCGTTCCCCATATCCGTAGAAAAATAGCCAGGAACCGTGTTTTCTTTTAACATTATCGTTTTGGTGGTTTTAGCAACTGTTTCAGGTGATTTATTTTTCAGAGGAACTAGCCACAGATATCTAGAGAATATGTCTATTATGAATAGAATGTAGCGGTAACCATCGTTATACACAGAATATCTTTGCATGTCTGTTAAATCTGCTTGCCAAATAGAATCAATCGAGGAAGCCGTTGTCTTGGCTGTTTTAAACCTTTTTCTCACAGGCTTATGAAGCGTATAAGCGTCCTGCTCCCTCAAAAATCTTTCAACATCTTTTTTTCCTACTCCGTAAACACTTCTGTACAGTCTATCTACGCCGCCGTAACAGGATGGGGTAAAAATTTCATAATAGCGTTTAGTTAATACGTTAGCCATTTGCGTATTTTAGATGCACGTGGGTAGGGTTGGCTTAACCTCTTATTGCTCCTCTTCAAAGGTGTTACCGCCGGGGGTGACGGCGCCTTCAATTGTGTCACAGGCGTTGCATGTTCCAAGTCTTTTAACCTGTTCAGATTTCCTATCAACGTTTTAGGGACATTTATTTGTTGTAGTCTTGCTTTAATATGCTTCCATCCTGATGGTGATGGCCTATCCCACTTTCTCACCAGATCATGGACAATGTCTACGATATTCGATCGCTGTACCTTTGATCCTTCCACAATGATCTCTCCTGTATCGGTCCATTGTATGGCGGGATCCTCATTCAATAGATTATAAAGACTTAAGCCTTTACTCCTCAATGTATGTGGAGGGTACTTTTTAATACATGTTCGATATGTTGTGTGGCTAATCTTTTTGGTTGGTCAGCTGTATCGTCGGGCTCAGATCCTATGTCGCCATGTCCATCGTCCCCGTGATGTGCCTAATAACCACAGGAATCTCTGTAGGGCTCTTATAATTTTCGTACTCGTGAAGAAATTTCTGCAGAGCTTCTTGGTATAAGATTCTTTCCTCATCAGGTGTTTTCACTGTTTAATAGGGCTAGCAATTCGCTTTCCATTCTTTTAAGTCTGCTTTTACGGGGATCTAGATACGTGTCTGGATTCCTTTGCAGTGAAGCGTACACCTCGTGGGGAATCACTACCACTTTCTTCATTATATTAATCTAGTCAGTAAAGGACCCAAAACTGAAAATAAGATGGGGAGAAATGACCCTCCTGTTTGTACAATAATTCGTTTTTTCTTCGCTACAGTTTGACTTTTACGAGCGAGTGCACGTATTATGTTCTTGTAGCGCGCGTAGGCGAGCCTTCTGAGGGTTTTCATTGATACAATGCAATTTATAACGTTAAGACAGATTTCACAGATGCATTTTAAAAAGTCGGCGTCGATATTTTTAATAAACATCTGCTGCAATGCCCGGGGCAGTCGATGATAGATTTTTATTAATTCACGGTATTTCTTTAGTCTCTTTGTCATTCTGGAATATACACCGTTTCAGGCTCGGTTGGAAATATATTCGTTCGCAGAAGCACTCTAAACGTGTTTCGCGGATGAAGGTCGCAAAGCAAATACCCGTAACGCGAGCTTGTAGCTTCTTTATAAACTTTCAAAAACTCCTTACGCTGATTCGGGAACATTTGATTGGCTAATACCCCAATTTGTGATACATCTCTACGTTGCGCGAATAAGACTAGATATTGCGTATTTAACGACACATCGCGCATGTATCTATTTTTGAAAAATAGATTCTGATTGATGAAAAACACGCTTATGTTAAGATGGTGGAAGAATACTGTAAATGTCTCGGTAAACGTTTTATCCATCTCCAACATGAGATCGTCAATTACAATGATTGTATGTTCATTTCCCTTTAACGAATTAACGTCATATACGCCTTTGTGGAACAAAATATCATCTTGGTACTCGTTGAACACTGATTGATACGTCGAATAGCACCATATAACTTTATGCACAAATTTAGAGAACATCTCTCCCTTTTCTTTAATGATTTTAAGCATAAACAGTTTTACCACATCCTGTAGGTCCAGATATAATACATGTGGATGGGCTCGTGAATCTGAATTTTTCTACAGAGTCCATTTCTAACACGTCACACTCCTAAGTGGGTCATTTACAAAATATTACAAATTTTGAGTGCTGTTCCTTATATTTTGCTTTCTTCTCCCACAGAACCGTGAATGACGATGAGGTAGAGCATCCCATCATTGACATTACGGATGACCTCGACCACAGTGTAGTTGTGATCTCCTCCCCTGCCAACGAACCCTCACCAGCGATACCGGTAGCACGTCCAAAGCGGAGGTATGAGAACCCCACGTCAGGTATAAAGCGCCCGAAATACGCGCCTGTTGCACCAGTAATAGGTCCCCAACCCTCAACCTCTTACGCAACAAGCCCCCCAGCAGCACCTCCAGCTAATATACCCCCTTATTCATCCGCCGCCCCCCGTTCTGTTAAGTCTACAATAATAGAGCCCCAACCATCAACCTCCTACGCAACAGGCCCCCCAGCAGCACCTTCCGCTAATATATCCCCTAATTCATCCGCCGCACCCCGTTCTGTTGAGGATGAAATAACGTTCGAGTTGGTGGGCTCCGCAGCCCCCACCCCAGCCTTGACTAGAAATCGGTATAGAGTCAGGGTCGATCCTAGAGCCATGTATAGCAATGGAATTGAGCGCGGGCTACGCCGGGTTGTACAGCGTATTATAGAGATTGCTCTTCAGAATCGCGACGAGCGTGAAGTCAGGACGAGTCTGTCCTTTGGATTCGGGTCAGATGACGGTGATGTAGACGATTATTGGGTGATAGTGCCATTTAGACGTTTGGCGGCTGAAGATGTAGAATATATATTAGGACGTATAATGCAAGCCGCCCAAAGTAGTATAGCCTTCAATATGGACAACTTCACGGTAAATATTGACCGTGTATTCCGTGTTGCGGGTCATAGTGCCATACCGTACACTCTTAACCTCAATTCTCAAGCTATTTATAGACGGCATATAAACGTCGATCGTGGTTGCGGCTTTATAGCAGTAGTCTTGGCTAACATGTTTACTGTACAAAATACACGGGCTCAAAAAATTTGGCTGCCTACGGTCGTGGAACGTGCCCGTAAACTAGCTGTAGACTGTGAACTTGAATTTGAGTGTAATATGGGGCCTGAAGAGCTGAGAAGGGTAGAACAGGAAATGAATGTCCGCATAGTTGTATTTGGGTTGGATGATCGTCGTAGGACTGTGTATGTTTTTAAAAGCTGTGTGAGAGATCGTACAAGACCCTTACTTATTTTAGGATTGTCAGGGACAACGTATCTCCCCATCCGTAATATAAGGGGGCTTTACGCGAGTTATGACAAAAGTCGAAAATATGGGAGACATCATGATTTGTGCAAGGGGTGCCTCGAGTTTGCGGATGATATTGTGCGACATTGTAAAGAATGTCACATGGTATGTGAGCAGTGTAAAAACACCAAATGTGAAAGCCGCGTAGTTGAAGCTGAGAAGAGAGACTGTGATGTGTGTAGACGCACATTTTTCAATAATAGCTGTTTTGATTTCCATAAATCAATTGGCACGTGCAGGAAAATGAGAATCTGTGAATGTGGTATGTTTCACACAATGGATAATTGGGGGAAATTTAAGCACAAGTGTGACGTAATTCACTGTCCTACATGCCAGGAGGAATATAAGGCGGATGGAGTAAAGCATGTATGTTATATGAAAGATGCTAAGCCTAAAAATAACCCTTGTATAACTGTGTACTACGATATAGAAACATATACGAACGCTGAAACCAAAGAGGTAATTCCACATTTACTTGTGAGCCAGACCATCTGTGATGAGTGTATGGGTATCGAATGTGACGAGTGCCCCAAATGCGGTAAACGGACAAACGTTTTTAAAACGAATGTCCGCGATAGTCCTGTGAAACTATTTGTGTCCTATATTGTCAAGTTAGCCGACAAGTTAAAAAAAATGACTGTATATTCTCGCCCATAACGGGGCAAAGTTTGACACGCAGTTCCTTTATAAGGAGTTGCTTGAACACGAATCCTCTGAGATATTTACAGGTGATCCATTGAAAAGAGGCAACAAATTAATACAGATGCAGATAAGAGGCAATGTACAATTTAAAGGTACTTTATTATTCACACCTTGTAAATTAGCAAAGCTACCCAAGGTGATGGGAGTAGCAGCTGAAGTTTCCAAAGGATACTTCCCTTACACTTTCCTCACAAGCGAGACTTTAAACTACGTAGGCCCACCACCCCCCAAACATTATTTTTACCGTATGGATGAACGTGAAGACTTTGATCGATACTACGACAGTTTTAATGAAAGTAACCCTTATAATATAGCTGATGAATGTGAGCGTTATTGCGTGAATGATGTGCGCGTGCTTAGAGTATGTTTCCAGGCCTTTAGAAGGATGTACATAGCCAGTTTCAAATGCGATCCACTGCAAGTCGCAACCACCATCGCATCATTATGTTTTACGGTGTTCAAGAATAACTTCATGCCTAAAGACACCTTAACCATTATTCACCGAAACAATCCCCGCAGTTACGGGCACAAGGCTATTTACTGGCTCATACACCTACAGCAACAGACAGGTGTATACATAAAGCACGCCCGCAACACGGGTGAAGTACCCATTAAGATTAATGGACGTGTTTTTTGGGTTGATGGGTTAAGTGAAAACCGTGTCACTGGTGTGAAGACTGTGTACTCCTTTAACGGTTGCTGGTGGCATGGATGCCCCCGTCCTGAGTGCGGAATCACCGGAGATATCCACGGTAGGTCTCCTGCCGACTGTCTTGCATCGACCCGCACCCACGATCAACTTATAGGATCACAGTTCACTCACAAAGTCTTGTGGGAGCATGAATATGATGCACGGATGGAGACAGACGAGGTGTACCGTGAGGAAATAAACACGATCAAGCGTTCAATGGTGCTGGATCCTCTCAAATGTGGTGATAGCTTGTTTGGAGGACGTACAAATCCTTTCAGACTATACTTTCCACCTACGGAGGGCGTGAAGCTCCATTACTACGATTTCTGTTCTTTATACCCATACGTGATGAAGAGCAATCCGTACCCCGTGGGCGCTCCTGAGAAACTGGTGGGACCTAGCCTACCCTCCATCAATGAATTTTCAAAAAATTTGAATGATCGTTACTTTGGGCTCTCTTTCGTAGACGTACTCCCCCCACGCAATTTATGGATGCCGATCTTACCTGTCGTTATCGACGACAAGCTCATGTTTCCCCTGTGCGTGAAGTGCGCGGAAGAGGATAACGGCGAATGTAACTATATACCCCACCAGCGTAAGATCAGAGGCGTATATACAAGTCCTGAGCTGGCCCTAGCCGTACGCCATGGTTATAGAATACTGAAGATACATGAGGTGTGGAGGTTTCAGAAGCTACCCAACCTTTTCACACCATATATAAACGCCTTTTTGAAGGATAAGGTTGAGGCATCAGGGTATCCGCGAGGAGTTGATACCGAAGATGAAAAGTCTGCCTATATTCAACGTTACCGCGACCGCGAAGGTATACAACTTGATCGTGTCCAAATTGTAAAGAATCCTGGCAAGCGCTTTAGTGCAAAGTTGTGTCTAAACAGTCTATGGGGAAAATTTGCGCAGAATACCGGCAGAGGGAGCATTCATTTGGCACAAAGTTATAGCGATGTCTGGGATTATGCCAATGCTCCCGATAAAGAGGTCATGGAGATCGTGAATGTAGGTAATACTTACATAATAAAGTACAACGACACTGAATTTGCCACAGATACCTCAAGGGTTACAAACATACCTGTGGCCAGCTTCACAACAGCCTACGCCCGTATAAAACTTTGGGGTCTATTGCATTCTCTTGGGCGGAGAGTATTGTATGCCGATACAGATAGCGTGATATTCACAGAGAGGGAGGGTGAATACATGCCCGCTATTGGGAAGTTCCTCGGCGAGCTCACTGATGAGATCAAGGACGAGTATGGGGACAACGCTTACGCCGACTCTTTTGTCTCAACAGGACCTAAGACTTATGGGGTACGGGTCAGGGTGGGGGAGGAAATGAAATATATCGTGAAGGCAAAGGGTATTACGCTCAACCATGCGAATCGGCGGGTTGTTAACTTTGAATCGTTGAAGGATCAAGTATGTTTGGACGATGATGAGGGCGAACAACCTTCCCAACTAATTGTAGGCACCCACAATTTTCGGGCGCAGAAGCTGGGGGGCGTGAAGGAACTTAGGGGTACGAAGGTGTGCCGTAACACCTATAGGAAACGTTACCAGTTACCTGTTACCTATGATACCGTACCCTTTGGATACCATAACGTATGATGCTTCTATTGTTAACTCACACATATTTGTCTGGTATATAATCGTATCTATTGATTTATTACACGTATTTGTAAATATATATATAACTTGAATATCTCATTTATTAAATCGTATTTGTAAAGTATCTATTGATTTATTACACGTATTTGTAAATATATATATAACTTGAATATCTCGTTTATTAAATCGTATTTGTAAATATATATAACTTGAATATCTCGTTTATTAAATAAATCATGTTTCAATTAGCGTTTCACTTTCTCCTTTGTGTGTGTGTGTGTGTGCGCAGGTGAAAGTTCTAAGCTCCGCCCACTGTAAGACCGTGAGTCATGCTACTATCTGGGAGTCCCTGCGTGGTCAGTCGACTGCAGTAAGCCCGAGAGATCAGACGTGTATTCAGATCAGACGTGTATTCAAATGGCTACCTTTAATATTGCTTGTACAACGTTTATGAAATGGTATTCAGCAAAGTGTCAGGATGTGGTGGATACCGAAAAATTCCTATTCCTCCCTCCTATACCTCTTTTAAAAACACATTGGATTGTGCGAAGTTCCAAGATGTACAAATACTCTACGGATGTTCTGGTGAGACCGTTGAAGGCTTTCGTTGCACAGACGATGTGCTGAAGTATACTGCAGAGCTAAACTTTATAAAGTCTCACATACACCGTGAAGTAAAAGAAACAACGCGTGCAGAAGAGAAGCAGCAGGTATGGATAATGAGTCTTGCGGATGGGTGGTGTGACAAGCGGTATTACGTCATGCTACACCATGTCGATTACTCATACCCTACGGCTGAAAATGTGAATCTCGTGATCATGGACAATCTTAAGTATTTTTATCACTATATTAACGTATATCATGATGAGGTTCGTAGTGAGGTTGTGGCTAGTGCCCTGCGTGAGTTTTTAACAGACTTTAGAGACGAGTATCGTTTGATGGGCAGAAAGGAAAAATATGAGCATATGTTCCTCTCAAATAGTGCGTCGGAGTGTGAAGATGTTTAGTAAAACATAAAATGTTCCTAGTTCTTATCCTGAGGTAAAATGTCTGGTGCGTAGGCTGGTAGTGATGAAATTAATTCTTGTACCGGAAAAACAAATATGTACAACAATTCGGTACGACTCGCGGATCATACGAACAAGCCCATTCACGTATCATCGAGTCAGCCGCCCGTCGAACCGTTCCTGCCTACCTGCGTGCCTCACACGGCTCATAGTTATCTCAGAGCTTGAACCGAGTGGACGTGCGCTCCTCGAATACGATGGAACTTCCTTTGAGCAGCATTCTCAACGCCTCGTACGATGTGTCCGTGACGAAATCGTTGTGCGTGTTCAGGCGTAATTCCGGTACCATTAGCTATGTACTGGAAACGGAATGTAGACAAACAAACAAACGGGTTTATTTAAGTGTCGAGGAGATGAATAGAATCTTCGTGATAGTTGAGAAGTGGAGTGAAGATCGTTATAAAATACCTGCTAACGTAGGTACAAGAAGAGAGCAGATTAGTGACGCACCCTCATACGCCGTTGTATGTACGTTGTGTATAAATAACGATCGGCCGTGCATTGATATACGGCTGATGTGGAAGAATGCTTCTGATAATAACGCTCTTGTTCCTACGCGAAACCGTTTCATCCTCGACAGAATGTTTGAAATCGTCGGATTCCGCAAGCTGAAACCTATATTAGACGCGCGTGTTACGGACATGCTTTATTTTGATACAGTACTTGAATACGCATACACCGCTCTGCTCGATGGGTTTACCGAGTGTAGGGCTGGTGAGAATGGTCTAGTGCTGGACGTTTATTTAAAAAGTTTAGACTCTTTGAAATACCATGAACTTTGGTATAAAGCAATTGATCGGTACAAGGCTGAGCTCACCTACACCGTTCACCCTGAAGAACTATTTCTTTATATAACGCGCAGTTGTCGTAACGATTTAGAAGATTATTTCAATTGCCGCTATGTTGAGTGAGTTCACGATTGAAAAGCTCGGGTCGGTAGAAATAAACCCTCGATTGGAAAAGCGTGCTTATAAACTTGTGTTTAATAATGTAGCTAACGATGAACTCTTTGTGCGTGCTTTTGATTGTATTCTAGACGTATTTAAAGATGACTTACCACCGGTTGTAAAGTGGGAACAAAAATAGTACTGAACGATATGAAAGCCCTTCATATCGAATACAGGGTTCCCTATACTGTAAGCGGTGAAATATTATTAAGCCGCATATACTGCGTAATGCAGAGCAATAATGATGTAATTGTAAACTCGATTAAGACCGAGTTTAGTATTTTGAAAAAAAAGTGAAATGTATTTATATATTTTGCGTGATATTTCTCCTGTACTGTTATGATTATATGCATATTTCTATTATTATTGAAATGTATTTATATATTTTGCGTGATATTTCTCCTGTACTGTTATGATTATATGCATATTTCTATTATTATTGAAATGTATATTTATTTTCTATATATTTATAATAAACAGAATGATGCAATGTGGTTTTACTTGATTATATGACGCGTTCGGTGGAGAAGGGGCGAACGCCACAAAATTCGAAAAATGAGTTTTTTGTCGTATAATTATCATTTAAAACCTTTGCTTTACCTATGCAAAAAATTAGATGTTAGTCTGCACTCTTTCACGGTAAAATTTAGGTTTTAATGTATCTCAGAGAAATTCACTCCGCATCATTGCTTCACATTGAACACATCTATCTACTTTCTGGTCACTCGACAATGCCCTGTGATGCTCAATTTGGCCAAATTGAACAAAATATAAAAAATAATTACAGCAATATTATTTACACCAAAAAAGATTATGTTACGGCCATAACTACAGCCGTTTCGCAGCGCTTCCTAGTTGTAGAAATGAAACAGGTTGATTTTCTCGATTTTGACGTCCTAAAAACGTGCATTGTCATTAGGAAATCAACAACTACTAAATTTACAGATGCAAGGAAGTAAATATTTGACTTTCAACACAAAGAAGGCTACGTAATATCTACTGCATACCGCACAACCCCAGATAATAGCCATCCCGTCAGACTGCAGAAAGGGAAAAAATCCTACAGTGTCAGTTTATTCAATCTAGCCCAGCAGACACTGCAACCAAAGTATTCCCAATTGCTGCCAATAATTAAGGAAAAAATAAAAGATCTCAAAGAATTATCAGACCTAATGCCTGCAACTGCAGTGAACTATTAACAAGATTGTTAAAGGAACTGGAAGAAACCGAAACAGTTGAAGCAGGTAATACAACATTCGACGAAGAGGACCAAATAATGGATTACACCAGTTAACATCAGAAGCTATCAATAAATAATATCGTAAAATTTCTTGGCGTTTTATTATATCGACATATTACACAACAATATTTCACTCAAATATGTGTTCAAATTCATACAACATTTCAATAAACCGGAAAAATACAAAGGTTTAAAGTTTACAAACTTTAACTGCATTTTGTGGCATAATTCGAAAATGTTGCGTTCGCCCCTTCTCCACCGAACGCGTCATATCATGTTACGCCTTCTAAACCTACTACCGGTATTCTAAACCAACTTTTAAGAAATATAATAATGTATACAATGGTATCGCTAAAAAGCGGTATCTGGCAACTCAAGCCAGGTGAACACCTCTCCTCCTTTCTCTCCTCCTTTCTCTCCTTTCTGGCCCTTTGGGGGGAATAGCTTGGGGGAGAACCCTACCTCCAAGTTGCATGCCCCTTGCAACCCCGGTTGGCAACAAAGGGCCCTTTGAGGTATTTTTTTTCTTTTTTTCTTTTTTTTTCTTTTTTCCTTTTTTTTCCTTTTTTTTGCAACACTCCCACCCCCCTTTGCAACACCCCCAACCCCCTTTGCAACATTACGTAACCACTTGCAACATTCTTGCACTCTACCCTTTTGCGGCTATACTACTCTCGTGTAACTAGGGGAAGTCACATAGAGCATTTATGAGGTGTGAGACAAAATTTGGACAGTTTTTCTTTTGGTTGATGTATCACAAATCACTCTGTATTTGTAACATTAAAAAATATTCTCATTTGAAATCAGGTGAATCACTTTGAATAACCCTGTATATGATATATAGCGTTCAACATCCACCCCGGCAACGCCGGGTCACTCCATAGTTTTAATTATATGTGAAGCTCAAGATTTTCATGAATGTGTTCTTTTCTATGATTTTATTGATCAAATAATAAGTCATGAAACTCTTAAGCTTCAGAAATCTTGACACAATGTGAAGCTCAAAATTTTCACGGCTGCGTTCTTTTCTGTGGTTTAATCGCGGTGCTTGGGCCTTCGAGCCCAGTAATTTTAATTATTTAATTTATTAACACCCAGATGCACAACCTGGGGACCTAATCAATATGTGTGTGAAGTTTCATGTTTGTAACTGCTTCCATTTTGGAGTTATGGCTGGAACACACACACACACACACACGTCCTTTCATATATATATATATATATATATATATATATATATATATGCGAAAGAATCAAAGTAGTTAGCGACCGTTCTTCCTTGAAGAATAAAAGGTCAAAAATATTTACTTGTGATTTTCGGTACATTTTCCTTCAGGAAACGGAGTTGGAAAATAAATTCTGAAAAGTTTATATCGAATGAGTTTCTAAATGCTGAACTGTATTGATTTTGTATTGAAAAGTTTTCTTTCACTGAGACTGATTTCAAAATTTTAAATCAGTTCGACTGACACGTTTCATCTCTTTCATCTCAAATTAAGATTTCTTATATAGTTCAATAAAAAGCTGGATACATGATATCCATATATATATAATATTATATATATATATATATATATATAGGGTGTGTCATAACTTTCAGGATGGATTCAGGACCTGAAAACAATGAAAAAAGTTTACATAAACATATGCCCGAAATCGCTTTGTTTCCGAATTACAGCCCGTTATGTGTTCCAGCAAGTATCCGCCTTACCTTTAAAGAAAGTGCTCAAAATGACCGCCTTGCGCTTGAATACACGCCTGAACACGCCTCGTCATAGACTGCCTGACGCGTTCAAACATTCCAGGTATTGCTCGGATTTTCTGGCATCCTTGTTCTACACGTTGGCCAAGCATTTCAACGTTGTCAATGGGTGTCACGTAAACGATGGATTTTAGATGACCCACAGGTAAAAATCGAGTGAATTCAGGTCCGGGGAGCGAGCAGGCCACAGGCCATGCAATGGGTCCTCCGCGGCCTAACCATTTATCAGGGAAATGGTCATCCAAATAGTAGGCTTGTTCAAAAATCAACTTTTTCTTATTTTCATAGGTTTCTGTACATTTTCCCATGCTTTTTGACCTGAAAAAGCCGAAAATCACAACTATTTTGACCTAGGATGTTGGGAAGCATTGCCGCATGGAGCTTTAAATTTTCTGCCTTGAAATCGGCCAAAGCGCCAATTCCGGGGTCCCTTGAATTATGTTTTGCACTTTAACTTTTGATCTAAACAAGATAGAGCAACAAATTAGGTATCAAATGAAAGAGCATAAAATTAATAAATAATAATAATAATAATAATAATAATAATAATAATAATAATAAATAAATAATAATTAATAATAATAATAATAATAATAATAATTATCTATCATTTTTCAGGAAACAACAGAAACTCAATCAGAATCTAGAAAACCATCTACAAGTTACAACTTCACAATGGCATTAAGCAAGGAGCTGAGGGAGCTCCGTGGGCGCACAGTTGATATCTCAGAACCTCCACGTACTGTCCACAGGCAGGTGTCAACTGGGCCATCTACCAGATCTCTCACTGAAACTTTCCTGGTTGGATACCCTTCAGCTTTTATCAGTGGTTCCCAGCTTCCCACCAACAGACAGGCGTTCCAGTATTTCCTTAATCTTCAGAATTTACCGGAAAATGCAGGGAGGCCCATGGTTCAAGACCTTGCATATGAAACAGTTGAATCTATCATCCCATTCTGGCAGATGGCTAGGATCAAGACAATGACCAAGTACAACGCAATGAAGCTCTTCATGAAACTACATGAGAAACATCGTGCTCTGGTGAAAAGCAAAGGAAGAGCAAGTAACCCTGGAGGAAAAAGAGGAGCATTTGTGCTGGAATTAGACAGCTTGTTCGATATAGGAGCTCCAGATGCAATCCAGGAAATACAGAACAACAGACTGTTATCCAGAGAGAAGAAAGATGAGGATATCAGGTTCTACGAAGACCAAAAGACTGAGAGGATAGGTCATATGTCTGGTCATGACAAGATTTTTGAGACAAGATCCCTGCAGCAAGCAGCGAGGAATGAAAGACTGCAGCATAGACAAGAACAAGGTAAAACTAATTACTTTGAACGTTACAAAAAGTTTTAAGTTTTACTCCATTGCGATATTTAGCATGTACTTAACAATTACTGTCTTAACATGTTGTACTATTTTACAGCTGCAGCAGAACAAGAGGCAGTTGTTCATGTGGATGACATTACCTGGGGTGACTCAACTGACAACGACGCTAACACAGAGGACATGGATTACCATCAGCCTCGTCCTGGATGTTCTCACCATCAAGACACTGTGACTAGTGTGACTTTGACGTTTCCAAGGAAGGTCGTGGAATGTGATGTCATCTGCAATACAGCTGATCGTCTTGGTTTATCAGACAATCAAGTTACTGCCATGGTTTCTGCCACCTTGAAAGCTGGAGGGGCTGATCTGGATAACTTCGTCATCTCAACCTCAACAACACGTCGCAACAGAATGCTGTCCAGGTATAATATCAGCCAGAGTCACATGTCCAAGTTTTGTGAAAACACCCCACAGTACGCTGCCTTACACTGGGATGGAAAGTTGCTCAAAGATGTCTTGGGCAGTGAACCTGGAAGTACCTCAGAGACTTTAGCTGTGCTAGTGTCTGGTCCACCTTCATACACTGAACGAAAGTTATTGGGAGTACCTGTCATCGACAATTCTTCTGGCACAGCTCAGGCTGAGGCTTCAATGGATTTACTGGAGACATGGGAACTTACGGATAATGTTACTGCCCTTGTTTTTGACACTACATCCAGTAACAGTGGAGTTCACAGAGGAGCTGCCAAACTGCTAGAGAAAATGCTGAACAAAAAGGTGTTTTATCTGGCCTGTCGACATCACATCCTGGAAATCCTAGTAGGAGCAGTTTGGGAGAAGCTGTTTGGGAAGGTGAAGGGGCTAGATAATCCCTGGTTTGAGCATCTGAAGGATGTTTGGACGGACTTGTCCAAGGAAAACCCAAAGATGCTGGCTATCAACAGCAAATGGCTGAAGGAAAAGAAGAAGAACAGTGAAGAAATACTCCAAGACATTCTAACAGCAGAAAGGCTTCCAAGAGTCGACTACAGGGAAATGGCTGAACTGACAGTCATTGTTCTTGGAGGAACGCCTCCTCGAGGTATTCACTGGAGTCGACCAGGCGCCATTCATCAGGCCAGATGGATGGCCAGAAACCTGTACTCCATGAAAATGATGATGTTTGCAGATCAACTTGAGTACGACGAAGACACTGTATCAAAGCTGGAAAGACTCAACACCTTCCTTGCGCTGTTCTACACTCCTGTATGGATGATGTCAATGTCTGCTGCAGATGCTCCCGTGAATGATCTAAGTCTAATCCAGGACATGTTGAAGTACAAGAAAACTGACCCAGAGCTTGCTGATGCAGTACTTAATAAGATGGAAAACCACAAATGGTACCTGACGCAGGAAGTCGTGCCATTTGCCCTGTTCAGCAGTAGATTGAGTGACACATTGAAGCACGACATTGCTGCCCAGTTACATGCCACTGAGAAGCCAGACAGCTTCAGAACAGGAAAGCCTCTATTCCAGAGAGTCACAGCTAAGACCACCCTGGTTGATCTCATTGGCCCAGAATCACATTTCCTGCTGGACACACTGAACATTGGATCCGAGTGGCTTCTGGAACCTGTCACGTCTTGGCCACAGAATGAGGACTACAGAAAAGCGTTGGACTATGTTAAGAATCTGAAAGCGGTGAATGACGTGAATGACATTGCTGAACGTGGTGTCAAGATGATGAGCGACTTTGCAAATGTCATAACAACAGATGCCAAGCAAAGGGACTATCTCCTTCAAGCTGTGGAGTTCAACAGACGCCGCTTTGACAGCTTCAAGAAACAAACTCTCAACAACTGACTGTGTAAATGTCATTATGAAATTAATCATCATGTAATGCTTTCACTTCTGGATCGATTAGACTTGTGACAAAATGTTAATCTCAAATTTGTGTCATGAATAAGGCGCCTTGTCTGCCTTGAGTGTGAGAAAACGAATTTTGTGATATTTCTGAAATCTTTGTATGTACCAATGTGCCATTTCTTGTTCCAAGACTATCATAATTGTATAAGTTAGAAAGAGGATTAAAAACACTTTAATTTGGTGCCTATTTTGTTGCTCTATCTTGTTTAGATAAAAAGTTATAGTGCAAAACATGATTCAAGGGACCCCGGAACTGGTGGTTTTGGCCGATTTCAAGGCAGAAAACTTAAAGCTCCATGCGGCAATGCTTCCCAACAACCTAGGTCAAAATGGTTGTGATGTTCGGCCTTTTCAGGTCAAAAAGCATGGGTAAAAGTACAGAAACCTATGAAAATAAGAAAAGGTTGATTTTTGAACAGGGCTACCCAAATAGTCTATGGCTACTCGACTAAAATGAGCGGAGCGCCGTCATGCATAAACCACATACGACGTCGGACACCAAGAGGAACTTCATCTAGTAAATCGCTTAAATCATTCCTTAAAAAATTGGAATAGGGTTCTCCTGTTAATCTTCCACGCAAAACAAAAGGACCGATTAAGTTGTCGGCAATAAGTCCTGCCCATACATTGATACTAAATTGCTGTTGGTACCTTGACCGGATGATGGCATGCGGATTCTCTTCGGCCCAGTGATGAGTGTTGTGAAAATTGATCACGCCATTTCTTGTGAAGGCAGCCTCATCATAAAACCAAGTACAAAACGCCTCTCGTGATGGGAAATCAGCTTCAGTAAGGCCTTGTACTCTCTGAATGTGATATGGGTAAAGTTGTTGTTCCCGTAAAATTCTCCACACAGTTATGTATCTTACACCCTCTGCTGCTGCTATCCTTCGGGTGCTGACACCAGGATGTTCCTCCAAGCGATTCAGGACCCGCTCCTCCAACTCAACAGTTCTGGCGCTGATTGGTCTACCACCATCTGAAACTCGCTTGTTAAATGATCCTGTATCACCAAGACAAACGTCTATTCTCTGAAAGGTCTTCTTATCTGGCAGACGGCGATTCGGAAACCTTTACGCATACAGACGTCTTGTTGCGGCCGCATTACACTCGGCAAGTCCATACATGAGATGCATGTCTGCCATTTCTCTGTCTGAATAAGCCTCCATTCTCACTTCAAATGCACACTATAACTAAATGCACAAAAACTTTTAAGGTTTTTTGTTCACTGGACTGCACTTATTCACGGTAAGAAGTTACGAATACAAACAGTGAAACACCGCGATGCACCTCTGACTGACTAATGGCTCTATACGCAACGATATTGAAACATGTCATAGAGTGTACGAAACATTACAATCGGAAATGCCATACATGAACTAAGTCTCATACACACTCACAAACATTGTCGGCAAGCAGTGTTTATAAACAGTTTGCGGAAAGAATTGCTGGAACACAAAACGGGCTGTATCTCGGAAACAAAGCGAAAAGCGATTTCGGGCATATGTTTGTATAAACTTTTATCATTGTTTTCAGGTCGTGAATCCATCCTGAAAGTGCGTCCCACATGTTATGAAACACCCTATATATATATATATATATATATATATATATATCCTGGGTAGCCTCGTAGGAGTTTTCTTCAACGCTTTCAAATTGCACGAAGATCAGGCTATAGAGTTGGTTTGGTGATAGAAAGAAATAACGTCTTGAGTTTGCCATCTCACACAGTTAAGCACACCAGGCTCATTTGAGATTGTCGCATGATTTCTCCATGACACCAATCGTGTTCCATATTTCTCTGGGTAACAGGTTAAACAGTCTTAGCCCTCTGACGACAAAGCAAAGCTATTTTCTTTCAATGTGGAGACCGTTCCTTGTCTTTCCTTTAGTTTGGAAATGCTGCCGATTCTGCTTTACCTGTTTTCCAATGTTGTTTGGATAGTTATAGGGTTCAGTTTGAGATAGGAACTGGTTTTTTTCAATTATTCTCCATGTATAAATTATGGTGTATCTCTCTCTTTTTTTCCAACGAGTAAAGATTTAATTTACATAATCTCTCCCGGTAATTTAGTTCTTTGACTTTTGATTTTGAGTTTGACTGTAAAGTTCCTCTGAATTCCTTTTAAGTGATTAATTTATTTTTTCTGAAATGACAGTACAGTGACCGAGAAGTATTCAAACGAACGGTGGTGCGTGGCAAATCTTTTTTGACCCCGATTAGCTCTTCTGAAGGTTGTAACTTTTTTCAGAAGAAACTTCACCACACTCACTTTACACCAAAATATGGAGGACATCGTCACGAATAATTTGATCGGACAAATTCGTTCAATACAAAAAAGTTTAAAACAAATTTTATGTGGATAAAAAGTTATTCAGCTGAGTAAGCTGTCCGTCCGCGTGACACTGGGCGGAGGCATTTGGTCAAGCGTTCGAAGCTCTGCTCAACGTCACGCCTCTTGTCGGCAGCACACAAACAAAATTTCGGCTATTTTACAATTTGTTGTTTGTGGTAAAAATTAATAAATAATTTTGTGCATCTAGTCGGGCCACGTTTGTACAAAATTTCATCTTCTTCTTCCGCAGCTTATTACCCCATCTTTACATGGGGTCGCTGATTTTGGTTCGTCTTCTCCACTCTCCTCTGTCGTATACCACGTCCTCCTCCAAGTCCTTCTCCCTGATGTCCGCCACCACACAGTCCCTCCATCTCGTCTTCGGTATTCCTCTTCTTCTCCGTCCCGGCAACTCCATCTCCAGCACTCTGCACCCCACATGCTCCTCCTCTCTTCTCCTGACGTGTCCATACCACCTCAGCCTGGCCTCCTGCACCTTCTTAGATGCTTCCGCCACCTTCACTGTTCCTCTTATATGCTCATTTCTGACCCTATCCCTCCTCGTCACTCCACACATCCATCTCAACATCTTCATTTCAGCCACATCGATTTTTCTTTCATTGCTCTTCTTCATTGGCACAGTCTCCATTCCATACAACATTGCCGGCCTCACCACTGTTTTGAATACCTTTCCCTTCAGTTTCACTGGGACCCTCTTCTCACAGAGCACCCCTGATACGTCTCTCCAGTTCTTCCACCCCGACTGTATTCTACAGTTTATCTCTCTCTCTGCTCCCCCCTCTGCATCCACTGTTGACCCCAAGTATTTAAAATACTCCACCGTCTTAACACGCTCTCCACTCAATGTCACTTCCCCTCCTCGTTCCTGCTGCACATCACATATATATTCGGTCTTCTTTCGGCTAATTCTCATCCCCCTACTTTCCAACGCCTCTCTCCAATTTTCCAACTGCTGCTCCACCTCCTCTTTCGTCTCCCCACTCAACACAACATCGTCTGCATACATCATGCACCACGGCGCCTCCCCTCTAATCCTGTCCGTCAACACATCGAATACCACATTGAAAAGGAAGGGGCTCAAAGCTGATCCTTAGTGCAGACCAACTTCCACCCCAAAGTTCTCTGACACACCCACGCTACTCCTCACCTTAGTTGTTACTCCCCTGTACATCCCCTTGATCAGTTTAACATACTTCTCCGATACCATCTTTCCCTTAAGCATCTCCAAACTTCCTGCCGTGGTATCCTATCATATGCTTTCTCCAAGTCAATAAAAACCATGTGCAACGCCTTCTGCCCCTCTCTGTACCTCTCTGCCAACTGTTTCAATGCAAAAACTGCATCTGTCGTTCTCCTTCCCGGCATAAATCCAAACTGTTCCACTGACACTTCCGCTTCGTCTCTCAACCTACTCTCCACTATTCGCTCCCATATCTTCATTGTATGTGATATTAGCTTGATCCCTCTATAATTCGTGCAATCTTGTACATCTCCCTTCTCTTTGAATATAGGCACTATGATGCTGGTCCGCCACTCATCCGGAATCACCTCCTGGTCAAACAACTTCTGCATTAGATCCCACACCAGATCCACCTCCTCATCTCCCAGTGCCTTCCATGCCTCGGCTGGTATCTCGTCTGGGCCAGTCGCTTTGTTATTTTTCATCCTATTCAGAGCACGACTCACTTCCATCCTCCCCACTTGTTCTGTCATAGCTACATTTGGTAATCCACCCTCATAGAAAGATCTTGGGTTTTCTTTATTTAATAATTCCTCAAAATATTCCTTCCATCTATCCTTTATCTCTTCATCTCTTTGCAGCACCGCCCCCTCCCTTCCCTTGAAATTGAGGAAAAGCAAGTCAGCCCATAAATTTACAAAAATACCACAATCAAAAAAATTTTGAGCTTCACATCCAAAGCCAGTGATACGAAATTTGTGAAGCTGCATTCAAAATGTAAGTAGTTCGTGAGTTTAAAGTAAATGTTAAATTCTCACTGGCTTAAAATCTTCTGTTCAAAAGGTGGGATAAGCATTAATTTTGTGCAAAATTTGTGTTTAAAACAAAAAAAGGCGTTGCCTACAAAAATCATAGACTAGTCTGTACAATGTGTCCTGCAAAAAGGCAAATCTTTTTTGTGTACAGTCTTCTTCCTCAGCATAATTAATCCCATTTTTATATGAGGTCGCTGTTTAAGGTGAGTCGCCTCCATCTTGGTCCGTCGTACACCATATCCTCCTCCAAATTCTTCTCCCGTAATTCCGCTCTAACACAATCCTTCCATCTCTTCTTCGGTCTTCCTCTTATTCGCCCACCCGGTAACTCCATCACCATCACGCTACGTCCAACATAATCTTCATCTCGCCTCATCACGTGCCCATACCATCTCATTCCTGCCTCCTGTATCTTCTTTGATGCCTCTGCCACCTTCACAGTTCCTCTAATATACTCATTCCTGATCCTATCCTCTCTTGTCACACCGCACATCCATCGCAACATTCTCACCTCTTCTACATCCATTTTGTTCTCATTTGTCTTCTTCATAGGTAATGCCTCCGTTCCATACAACATTGCTGGTCTCACCACAGTTTTATGTACCTTTCCTTTCAACTTCACTGGCACCTTTCTATCGCACAAGACACCCGACATTTCTCTCCAATTTTTCCACCCAGCTTGCACTCTATTATTAATTTCTTTCTCCACATCTTCCTCATCCAATAACGAGCTCAAGTACTTAAATCGGTCTACTCTTTTAATCACTTCTCCATTCATTACCATCTCATCTTCCTGATTCTCATGTAAGCCACACCGTAAGTATTCAGTCTTCCTTCTGCTTATTTTCATCCCTCTATCTTCCAACGCTCCTCTCCAACTCTCTAACTTCTGTTCCATCTCCTCCTTTGTCTCGGCACACAATGCTATATCGTCTGCGTAAAGCATACTCCATGGCGCTCTCTCTCTCTCTCTCTCTCACTCCCTCTGTCAGCACTTCCATCACTATGTTAAAGAGAAACGGGCTAAGCGCAGATCCCTGATGCAACCCAACTCTTACTTCAAAACTGTCCGTCTCTCCCAGAGAGCTCCTAACCGTCGCATGTACATCTCTATAAATTTCCTGCATCAGTCTGACATTTTTCCGGCACCATCTTCTGTCTAAGGCTTCTCCACACCTACTGTCTTGGGACCCTGTCGTAAGCCTTCTCTAAATCTATAAATACCATATGCATCGGTCTCTGTCCCTCCCTATACCTCTCAATCACGTGGCGTAAGGCAAATACTGCATCCATGGTTCCTCTACCCGGCATGACTCCGAACTGCTCCTCTGCTATGTCAACTTCATCTCTCAATCTTCCGTCCACGATCCGCTCCCATATCTTCATGGTGTGTGATATGAGCTTAATCCCTCTATAGTTATTACAGTTCTGCACATCCCCCTTCTCCTTATAGAGTGGCACCACAACACTGCTACGCCACTCATCGGGAATCACCTCCTGTTCAAACAGCTTCTCCATCAGATCCCAGAGTAAATCAATACCTTCCTCTCCTAATGCCTTCCATGCCTCTGCAGGTATCTTATCTGTACAGTACATAATAATAAACGTTAAAAAGAACCTTGGTTAACTTTGGTTTTGCTTCCGCCCGAAATTTTCATTCTGACGAAGGTTAAGCTTGTCACCCCACCTTAGACCTACAGTTTAACGTAGAATCCGAACCACGCCCCACTACGGGAGGTCATAAATTTCAAAGTCCTCGCCCGGACTCGATCTCCCGACCTCCCGATCAGCAGCCCAGCGTCTTAAACACCTGGCTAACCAGGGTACCCATTTATCTACCAACCAAGTTTTATTGTGTGGAAAGATGAACAGCTGGGTTTTGCTGCTAGCCGCCTGTCGTCACCGGGTCTTGAACTCAGGGCCGATGGATTAGTAGTCAACGATGCTAACCACTGCACCACCGAGGCGCAAATTTAATACAGACAGGGCAAGAATAACACAAAAAATATTTGGCATTAAGAATTCAAAGTTAAAAAACAAAAAACATTTAATGGCAACTCTTAGAAAGAAAACTCGTTATGCGCTTTAATGTTGTTGTGCAGATTCAGTTATCACAAGTTACTCTAATACACTGAGACTAGAATTTTCATCGAGATTATAAATGGTCAGTCACGAAAACACTCCTGGTGATTAATTTGTATTTAAAATCATGAATTCATGAGGGACTCCTGTATGATTCATCGTTCACTATCTGTATATAAATATATATGAACAAAATGAGCACATATTAAAATATACATATAAAAACCAATACGAACGAGTATATATACAAAATTCTTTCAGCATATCTTGACACCATACAGCCGAGTGGGTAACGTAGCGGCTTGCAAAATTCGAATCTTCAATGGTTCCAGTCTCATATAAGGGGTTCCAAAAAACCTTAGCCCTCCCCCATTTGCAGCTTACATGTTTACTTATATCGAAATAGTTTTTATTGATTATAAAAATATATAAAATTCTTTATTTATTGCAGGTATTAAAACTACTCTAGCTGATAAAGTGATAATATAATGGCTTCTCAATTAATTGGTGATTCGGAGAGGCAACGTGTGATAGATCGCATACGAGCAATAACATTTCGGGAAGCTCGTGATGCTGGAGCCACCTTTATAACACGTTCATGGGTTGCCAAAAAGTTGCAAAGAAGTGAGGACTTCGTCAAAAGAAATTGGAATAAAATTTTGGATGAATGTGAAATGGATACAACCAAATCTGGGCGCCCAAATTTGCCACTCTCTCAGGAAACAAAGGACATCATTGAAAGCGGTACGCGTAAGCGGAAAAACAGCTGTGCTAAACTTTCTAGAGAGATCGAAGTGTTGAGAGGAAAGATCGTTAGTGGTGAGATCATTCGACTGTACCGTCATAGGCAAGGTTTAAAACCTTGGCATGAACTTCCAAAGCCAAGAAAAACTGAACTTAACATCGATGACAGAATGTGGTTTGCCTATTATCTTGAAGATTGGGATGTGGATGATTTCATGCATTTAGCTGTCTCCGATGAATTTTTTGTTTATGTAACACGTCGGCCTAACTACCAAAATGATCGAGTGTGGGCCACAACACTAGATGAAATCGATGACAATGAACATTATCGCGAATTATTAAAAAGTCCAGACTGTGTTGGTGTGTTTGTTTTGTTTACTGCAAAGAAGCTCATGTGGGTGCTGAAGCCAAATGGTCAGAGTTGGGATGGAAAGTATTTTCGTAATATTATTCTATCTCAGCTTGTCATTCCTTTTCTAAGAAACCCAAACAATGTTATGGATGTCGATCATGTCACTCTTCTGCACGATAAGGCCCCCTGCTTTAAGGCTCAACTCAACAGTTGTTGCGGAACCATGAGATCGATTTCTTTGGAAATGAAGAATGGCCAGGAAATTTTCCTGACCTGAACGTCTGTGAACACATTGGATCAGTTATAAAGGAAAAGGTTGAATGTCTCTTGTTTCAAGAACCTGCAGCAAATCGATTTTCGAAGGATACAATGACGCAACGCATTGAAACTGTTTTAGCAAATTTGCGTAACGATCAAGATCTATTCACGTCACATTTGGCAAGCTACCGAAAGCGAATTCAGGCTGTCTTGGAAGCCAATGGCGGGAACACCAAGTTTTAATTGTTTCTCATTAAATGCAGGATTAAGTTCTCTTTTGTAAGGTATGTTTAGTTTTACTGTACCTCTAATGGTTTAGGCCATGGGCGGGGGGTGCTAAGGTTTATTGGAGCCCCGTAGGTAAGGTAAATTTATTTCGGAGCAAGTGTAGTTTACGTCACCCTGACGCAAACGGGGACAGAAACTACACTAGGTCAAAGTTGGGGAACGTAAACTACACTAGGATCTTTAGGAGACATTGCTCCTTTATTTCTAGTGTATTTAATCTTAAAACTTAAGTTGTCGTTATTATGTATGCAATTACACTTGGTTAATGAAAATAAAATGAAATGGAATTTAACTGACATTTCCCCCAATAAATGGTGCCACCCACTTCGATTAAATTATTTTGAAGGAATCATTTCTCTGAAAAGTATTTCAGCAAGCATCGAAGTTTAATGAAAAATACTGTCATCACCTGAGGGCATTTGTTCGATGAAAGAAATTCTCACATCTTGAAAATTTTTGTCTCGGTGTCCTTAGTGTGGCCATTTCCAAATTTCCAAAAAGGAGGACACTGCGTATGTGGCCGTATGTTAACATATATATATAAATGTTAACGTACGGCCACATACGCAGTGTCCTCCATTTTAAATGGCCACCCTAGTTGTATTCTTGTCACTTCTTTCAAAGTTCTCAGTATGTATTGTATAGAGCTGTTCTTTGTTCTTTATTTATTGTTATCTTATTTTGTGCCCCAAATTTCGCATTGGTCATACACTATAACTTCAAAAGATTTTGCTTTTGAGTTTATCCGAATTTCCAGTTAATTTGGAGCACAGGAGTACATACCCTTTAGTTCTTCATTTTTCTACTATCTTCAGTTGAAGATTTTGGGTGTTAAATTTAATATTTTCTCTTTATTATTCTATTGTGTTCGTTTGTGCAGTCTCTATAGCGCCTGTGTTTTTAATTTGTCTGTTAATTTTTGTATTTCCATCAGCATAGGGTGTTAGTTTTATTACTGGTTCATTTTCTATGTCAATTAGTATGGTTATGGTACTGAGCTACTCTACATTTTTTTATGCAGGAAGGAGGGGCCAAGGGCGAATGCCCTCAAAAGCGCACCCCCCCTATAGAAGAAGAGAGCGAAAATCAAGGCCGGGGTTTTTCGAGATGCCTAGACACTCTGCGTTTGAAAAAATGGAGGGCATAGACAGGAGGAAAGATGGACTGAGGAAGATTGTTCCAGAGTTGACCGGTTGAGTTGACTGATTAACCCTTGCGTTAGAGAGTTGGACAGAAAAGAAGTGAGAAAGTGTAGAAAGTCGGGTGCTGCGTGTTCTCCTTAACGGAGGAGGCACGCAGTTAGAGAGTTCAAAAAAGCAAAGTCCATTATAATAACGATAGTAAAGAGAGAGTGTGGCAATATTGCGGCGAAGAGAGAGAGATTGAAGACACTCAGTAAGAGGCGAGGAATTGATGAGACGAAAAGACTTTTATTTCACCCAGTCAAGTACGGATGTGTGGGTTGAGCCACCCCATACATCAGAAGCATACTCCATACAGGGGCGGACAAGACCCCTGTATAGAGACAGCAACTGAGCAGGGGTGAAGAAACTGCGGAGACGCTACAGCACACCTAATCTCTTAGAAGCTGTTTTGGAAAGAGACTATATGTGATCTTTCCAGGAAAGATCACGAGAAAATGAAACGCCAACAATGTTAAGAGAAGAGGAAGAATTGAGATGTATGTTATTGAAGGTAAGGGGATAGTCGAGGGGAGGATTGTAACGAGTGGACAGATGGAGGAACTGAGTTTTTGAGGCATTGAAAGCCACAAGGTTTTCTCTGCCCCCAATCAGTGGGAGCAGAAAGAGCACAGGTCAAGTGCTCCATAGCCGTCCTACGCAAATCATGGAGTGACTGTTGTGAGGGACGCTGTGGGAAGCGGGGGCGAGAAGTGAAGAGTGGAATCATCGGAATAGGAGTGAAGAGGACAGAAAGTGCGAATTAAAAGATCATTAATAAATGAAAAAGAAAAGAGTGGGTGACAGGCAGAACGCTGAAGAACGCCACTGTTGAAAGCTTTAGGAGAAGAACAGTGGCCATCTACAACCACAGCTATAGATCGGCCAGAAAGGAAATTAGAGATGAAGGCACAGAAAGAAGGATAGAAAGTTAGAAACCGAAGGAGGGCAGTTTCGAAATTAAAGATTTGTGCCAAATTCTATCAAAAGCTTTTGGTATATCAAGCACAATAGCAAAGGTTTCACCGAAATCCCGAAAGGAGTATGACCAAGAGTCAGAGAGAGATGCAAGAAGATCGCCAGTAAAGCGTCCCTTGCAGAATCCATACTGACGATCTGAAAGAAGATTGTGAGAAGAGAGGTGTTTAAGAATTTTCCCATTAAGGATAGATTCAAGAACTTTAGAAAGGCAAGAAATCAAATCAATTGGATGATAGTTGGATGGTTGAAAGCGGTCACCCTTCTTGGGACAGGCTGAATGAAAGCGAACTTCCAGCAGGAAGGAAAAGTACGAGATGAAAGACAAAGACGAAAGAGTTTGCCTAGGCAGGGTGTCAGCATAGAAGCACAGTTCTTAAGGACAACAAGAGGAACACTATGAGGACCATACGCCTTCCTAAAGTTGAGCCCAGATAAGGCATAAAAAACATCTTTGGAAGGTATTCTAATTTCAGACATAATAAGGTCAGAGGGGGAAGGAGATGGAGGAACAGCACCGGAATCGTCCAGGGTTGAGTTGTAAGCGAAAGTTTGAGTGAAGAGTTCAGCTTTATCAGAAGAGACGGCAACTGAGCCGTCGGAATGGAAAAGAGGGAAAGAAGAGGAAGTAAAGTTATTGAAGTGGTTCTTAGCTAGATGCCAGAAAGAGCGAAAAGAATTAGAATTGGATAGATTTTCACATTTTTGTCGGATGAAGGAATTTTTAGCGAGTCGAAGAACAGATTTTGCACGATTCCGGGTAGAAATATAAGCTGAGTGAGAGACAGGAGTTGGATGGCGACAGTACCTTCTGAAAGCCTCCTCTCTGTTGCGGATAGCATTAGAACAAGTAAAGTGCTCAGCACACTCGCAAGGGCTCTGGCCACAGAACCAGTAATCATTCCATGGGAAATCGCAGAAGTACTGCCTAACGGCCTCCCAATCAGCAGCGCCGAAGTGCCAAAGGGCGAATTTGAGCGATAGGACAGGAAACAGATATAAGATTCTGGTCGGAGGAGCCCAATGGAGAAAAAAGTTTCACAGAGTAAGAAGAAGGATGAGAGGTAAGAAATAAATCCAGAATGTTATGCATATCTCCAAAGCGATCGGGGATACGAGTAGGGTGCTGTACAATCTGCTCTGTCATTTAGGATAGAAAAGTTGTAAGCTAGTTTACCAGGGATGTTAGTGAAATGGGAGGAAAGCCAATGTTGGTGGTAAACATTGAAATCTCCAAAAATGGAGATTTCAGCATAGGGAGAGCGGGAAAGAATGTATTCCACTTTGGAAGTGAGGTAGTCAAAGAATTTTGGATAGTCAGTAGAATTAGGAGAAAAGTAAACAGTGCAGATGTATTTAATATGAGATTGGCATGTAGTCCGTAGCCAGAGGGTATAGAATTCTGAAAGATTCGAGTTCGGGAGTAGGAGAACAGGTCAGGTCATTGCGTACATATACGCATCATTCAACGTTGGAGTGAAATTGAGTATAGAGAGAGTAAGAAGGGAGAGAAAAGGGATTGCTGTCAGTCGTCCCAGACACCTGAGTTTCAGTGAGGAAAAGAAGGTGAGGTTTAGAGGAGGAGAGGTGGTGTTCAACAGACTAAAAATTGGAGAAAAGGCCACGAATGTTGCAGAAATGAATGAAAAATGAATCAGGCAATGGCCCAGAACATCTCGAATGGGCGGTAGCAGACCCGTCCCGGCTGGCCGGGTCTGTGTTGCCGGTATAGGCAGCGGGGGAGCCAGAAGTGTGGACATTTATAGTCCCTTCCCCAAGGGACTTCGAGGCTCTTGAAGTTTTGATGATGACACTCCTTGGACTGTAACAGATTGCTTACAATCAAAGATGGGAAATCGATATGAACTGGAATCGATAAACCGATAAAGCTGATTTTTTTTTCAAAACTGAAATCAGAAAAAATTGAAATCGAAAAGTTTTGCCAAAACTGAAATCGAAACTGAAACTGAAATAAAATAAAATGAAAAACTAAATACTAAAATAAAAATCGATATTTTTCGTTGTTTTATAAATTAAAGAGTTTTTTAAAGAATTTAAAATATTTTTAATTCAAATTTATTAACACCAAACAATTTGTCAAACAAAAAAAACATTCGGGAATTAAGACGTGATAGAAATGTTTTGATTTGTAGATACACTTCGTCTCATCCCGTAAGACTATATCTGAAGATAAACAGATATACTGTGGAAAGGCAACTTATTTGCTTTCTCTTTATGGCTCTATCTTTTTAATATATTTTCCTCCCTCTTCATATCAGTGCATAAATATCACGAGTAAAGAGAAAAAGTCACACCAAGATCAGAAGTGAATTATCACAAAAGTAAAAATAAGTATCAGACAACTGTGTTGCGTAAAGCATGCGGCTTAATTTTTACGTATCAGTTCCTCTGAAGCTTTCAAATGCGAAAGATCAATCTTATTGAGGAAGAATAACAACTGCACCCTACAGTATGGTACGAAGTAAATCAATAATAAAAGCTTCATAGGGAATATACTCATATAACTCATTGATATGACTATTCAATATCTGAGTTTACTGCAACTAAGGAAATGTCGATATAAATCATAAACTAAAAGCGAAAAACTGAAACCGAAATCGAAACTGATATCTTCGTTTTACAAAAACTTAAATAAAAAATCGAACTTGTATATATATATATATATATATATATATATATATATATATGAGGGGTCGCGCGTCTTAGGACACCTAAGCACCACCACGTGTTTTTGATGGATATCACTATTTTCATCCTTCCTCTATCGCGTGGTTTGGGTTATAATGACTTTATGTTTTTGATGGATATCACTATTTTCACCCTTCCTCTATCGCGTGGTTTGGGTTATAATGACCTCACGACACTAGAAATATGGTTGAAAACCTTATGAAGCGAATTACTTTTTTCACCTCTATCGCCAGCCAAAAGTTCACCCAAAGTTCAGCATAATAAGAAAAAAAATATAAAAAAATATATATAAAATATAAAATATGAAAATCTATTCCAAAAACGCATCATCATCTTCATTAGCATACTTAGAACTCTAATTTAGCCAAAAATGGACGTTCTAGCTTAATTAATAACAGAGATACGATTGCGAGAATATTGCTGAACTTTGGAGGCGATTTCTGGCAAATTTTAATTTTGGCGCTTAGCTACCTTAAGACGCGGGACCCCTCATATGTTTCCCACCCCTTCTTACGATCTGTAAGGAAGTGATGAGTGATGGTACTGAGTGATTATACTTGTCGAATATCTTGGCAAAGTGAGTGTATATTACATCATCTTTAGCATTCTTTTCGGGCGCATCAGTGGACCGTTATAATGTCCTATAATTTGTGACATGCGCGTTTTTCCTGATTGGAATCCATGCTGGTTCTCACTGGATCATTTTTGTGCCTCCAAAACCGCGGAGATGTTAGTTTTAAATATTTTGGTGACGTGAGATGTAAGTGACACTAGCATCTCCTTTATACTAGGGGCACTCAATATATTTTGCCCTACCTTTTTTTCTGAGCTACATAATAGGCCATGGGGCTGAAATGTCTTTTGGGCCGTAAGTTTGAACTTTCTGCGATTCACATACCCGGATTTTTCCAGTTTGAACCTCCCCTCGTTCTATAAAACCGCTTTTGAACGCCCTTGTATAAAACCGATGGTTAATGCAGTTTCGAAAATGGCGTCTGACAGTCATGTGCGTCGTAAATAGAGAGCTGTTATCGAGTTCTTAACCGCAGAGAAGGAAACAGTTGGAAATATTCACAAACGTCTACAAAACGTTTATGGAGATGCTGTTGTTGATCGAAGCACAGTTGGACGATGGTCTAAACGTGTGAGATCATCGGAGAGAGGGAGAGACAGCCTCGATGATGAGCCACGCAGCGGTCGCCCGGCATCGGCTGTGACATCTCACACTGTGCAACGTGCTAACAGCATCACTCGATCAAATTGGCGCGTCACATACAAGGAGCTACCACTGGAGCTAGGAATTAGTGAAGGAAGTGTTAATACGATAATTCAGCAACTGGGATACTCAAAAGTGTGTTCACGGTTTGTTCCTCGCCAACTGACTGAATATCACAAAGCACAAAGAAAAGAAATTGCTTCTGAGTTGTTGGTTCGATACGAGACAGAAGGGGATGACTTCCTTTCATGAATTGTGATTGGGGATGAGACTTGGGTACATCATTTTGAACCTGAAACAAAACGCCAATCCATAGAGTGGCATCACGCAGACTCCCCACGCAAGAAAAAGTTCAAAATGGCTCCCTCTGCAGGAAAGGTTATGGCCACTATCTTCTGGGACATGAAAGTGGTGAGTCTGGTGGACATTATGAAGAAAGGACAAACAATCAACTCGGAGGCATATATTACTACCCTACAGAGACTCCAAAGACGTATAAAGCGAGTTCGATCGGAGAGAAAACTGGAAGACGTCCTTCTTTTGCACGATAACGCAAGACCACATAACGGTTTGCAAACAAGAGAGGCCATCACAAAAATACGCTTGACTGTGTTACCCCACCCTCCATACAACCCGGATCTGGCACCTTCAGACTTCCATTTATTTGGGTCAATGAAGGATGCTATTCGTGGAAGAAAGTTTCAGAGTGACGATGAGGTTGTTGAGGAGGTTAAGAGGTGGCTCCAGCGGAATCCAGCGGACTTTTACCAGCAAGGAATAAAGGCCCTTGTTTCGAGGTGGAGGAATGCCGTAGAAAAGGATGGAGACTATGTGGAAAAATAAAAACTTGTAAAAAAGGTATGTAACTACTTGTGTACAAAATTTCTGGAACTTAAAGGAAACGTGGAAAGAAAAAAAAAAAGGTGGGACAAAATATATTGAGTGGCCCTCGTACATACATTATGTACAGGAACAATGTGCGCTCTCTTAAGGATGTCTGGTATTTCTCGAGTCCAGAAATCTTTTCCATATCGTATACAGAGACTATAGCTATTTCATTCTTACATTTTTTTAATTGACAGTGTTCCATTTGTCCGGATCTGCTGCTGAGTGTGATATCAGTTGTTCTGTAGTTCGTGGTGTATGGTCTAGGGCAGGGGTGGGCAACCTTTTTAAGTGAGCGTGCCAAAATCGTCAAATCTTTGATGCAAAATTTTCTCACGTGCCAATCGAAATTTTGGGGAACATATTATTTGGTGCCTTTTAAGTATTGGGAGAACCTTTTCAAATAATCAAAAATTACATTGGAGCGGTAAAATCAAAGAATATTGTAAAAGTGATTATTGTAAGTCATGTAAGATTGAATAAATGTAAAATTTAGTGACGGAATTTTTACTTGAAGGTCGTTCTACCCTGTTGATAGCGTGGATATTTTTTATTAGCCTTTAAGTGTAATTACAGCTGCCATATACAGCCACACAATTTAAAAACGCAATTTTTAACATCAGCAAAAGAGTAAACAATAATTCTGATTTTGTTTTGTTTTTTATATATCAGATCAATCAGCCATAAGTTTTTTCAAGTTTTCCCAATACATTACAGTGCCCAATCTCATAATCGTTTTACTTGACTAAAGCACAATGAAAGAAAATAAAATTAAAGATATTCTTTTATTGATTCTTAATCCCTTATGAATAATACATAAAAATTACAGAGAAAATAAAATGTTATTTTACCTACATAATATATTAAACAGAAGTTAATCTTTACCATTTTTTAGCAGAAAACATTAGTAAATTAAAATATAAAACTCAGCGAAGAATTTGGATATTTATTTATTTTTTTTTTTTTAAGGTGAGCCCGTGGAATCGCGTGCCAGAAAAAAGTCGTTGGCGTGCCACGTTTGGCACGCGTGCCAAGGGTTTCCCACCCCTGGTCTCGGGTAAAATCAAAGTGGGTTACATTTTCTCTTTTTAATTCCTCTTAAAAAAAAAGATTGTTATCATTTTATTTATCCGTTTTTAAAGCCATAGAAATACTTTGGTTTCCTTTGATTATTCATACAGCTCTTCCTGTTCCCTCGTTCAATGTTCTTCAACTAGATTTTGCATGCCACGGTCAATCCTCTCCATTTTTCATTGACCACTTTTCTGGAATTTTTGTCTTTGCAATTATTTAATTTCGCAACTACTCTCTTTCCCTTGCAGAACAGTGCACACTTATGTCCGTCGAAACTTTTCTCCTTACTCTTGGTAGTTTATTCGGAACATATATTTTTCAAAATTTCTATTGTCATCTCTTCTAAGGATAACATCTCTTCTTTGGTTTTATCTTTGAAGATACCAAGATGGCTGACATGTTTGATTTTATATGCCTTCCGAGTTTATGATCTTGCAGGTTAAGCTAAAGTTTTCAAATTTACTTTTGTTAATTTGTGTGGTTTTTCTTCGATGTAATCGTCATATTCGATATTATTTTGACAATGTTGTGTATAACATAACTGTCAGCCTCAGCTTTCTCGTGCCATCTGTTGACGCTTGACTGAGTCATATACTTATAACAGATGGTACGAGTACCCATTATCTTTACCTTTACCTTTCTTAGAAATTTTTAAGATGTGTTTCAATGAAGCATGTAAAGTTAGCTTTTATTTTTCCACAATTCTTTCAGGTGTAAAACTATATTTAGAGGATGGTTTGGTTTTAAACCCTGTATGTTTGCTATGATTATGGTGTCTCTCATTGCATAATTTCGGGAAAAAGTTCGCCTACATACATATAATTTCTAAAAAAACATAAAAATTACTAATCAGTAATAATTCGGTTTTGGTTTTAAAACTTTATCACTGTCGCCAAAAATAATAAAGTATCAAAAGAAAAACATAATATTCTCAATTAGTAATGTTTCTGCTTTTTAGATATTTTCTTTTTTAGGCGAACGCTTTTCCGAAACTGTACATACTGGACAATTTTTTAGTCTAATAGTATGAGAAATATCGAAAAAAATCGATTTATTGTTTCTCTGCTGAACGTTAATCTTTGCATATTATTTTTTAATGTCTCAGCCGGTATGCTCATTAATAGAGTAGGTGATGGGAGAAGCAGTTCTTATTGCATTTGCAGCTTATATATCTTAACTGCATAAGTTTTGCATATAGCAGGATGATGGAATTTGCAATTTACTCAAAATTTACATATGACCATGTTTGTAATGGAAATTCCACAGAGCTGAATTTGCTAGATGCATCGTCCATCTCTGTACCTGCAATTTCCTTGTGCAACGTGTTTAAATACCATTTCATTTGTACACTATGTAGGAATTTGCTTTCTCGTCATTGCTTTTGTTTGGCTAGTATTAGTTTTCTCATCTCTATTTGCGTTTCTAGTTGGTTCTCTGGAAAATACTGCGAATAAATTTACCTTTGTCGCAAACGTCACGGAATAATTTAATTCCTTTTATTTCCTTCGTGGAGTAGTATGTGAGCAAAAAATGACGCGTGCTATTGCATGTAACATTACATGCGCCATTGCATACACCATTACATGTAACATTATAACGAGGTGGGGTGCCAGTGCCATGGCCAGGAGGTTTAGGGGTGATGCACCCCTCAAAATAGTAGAAAATTAAAAGGATAATGAAGGGTCACCCCCATCTCAGGAAACCACCATATCTCAGACCTAAACCAAACAACCGAACTACCCCAAGTGCCAGTGCCATTGACAAGGGGGTGTGGGGCGAATGCCAAGGAGTTCCAGTGCCAGAGCCAAGTGAAGTGAAAAGAGGGGAAACGACTGTAAATAGAAAATGGATATGAGGGGAAACGAGGGTGAAAAAGGATAAATAAAAGGGTAAAAGAGGGGAAAAGAGTAAAATTTTAAGCGCAGCTGTGTGAACAACAGGATTGATAAGTGTAAACAAAGGTTTGACCTAAGTAAACATAAATGCTGAGGGTCAGGATGGGAAATGAAGTAATGGGGAAGGAGTGGGGAATGGTTCTGATGAAAGAGTATACATGTAAAGATAATATAAAATATAAAATAAGAAATATATACAGTGAAACCTCTCAATAACAACTCCACTATAACGAAACTCTCTTTGCCGAACACCTTGGGCATTCGAAAAACCTCTCTTCATTGAAAACAGTTTCGGTATAAGGAAGTGTTTTCGCTAACTCAGCCTGAGCTGCACGTGTTCGTCTCTACCGCCATTTCTCCGATCAAGAAAGTAAGCGGCATGCTGATTGGCGGATGCCCAAAAGCTGATACGTAAATTTTTTTAACTGAATTGAATTGAATAACCTTTATTAATAACGAAATAAATACATTCGTTTTACAATTTACAATGACAAATAATTGTGAAACTGGACTATTTATATTATTTAATTTGGCCCTTTAGCTTTAGGCTTTACTGGACTCTTATTAAAAATAAACAGCTCGTTATTATTAATTGATAATAAATAAATACATAAGTAAATAAGTATTATTAATAGTTAAAGTATGTATTAATCTTAAATTATCATTATTGATATGACAAATGCAAGGTCACCATTGAAGGCATTATACCAATACCATACAAAAAAAAAATATTATACATGAAAGATAAGAACTGAACAATCCCAAGAAATGTGTTTTTATACTAGCTTACACATGCGAAATTAATAAACAATAGTTATGAACATTAATCGAAGATTTTTGTTAGTATGTCATTATTAATCGGGATTTCAACTTGGTTTTAAACAAATTTACATTCACAATATTTTTTATAACAGCATTTACGTCATTCCATAGTTTCAATCCAATGAAAATGGGTAGTTTTTGAGATGAAGATAATCTAAATTGAGGTGTAACATGCTTTGATCTATTTTTGGTCTGATACGAGTGGATTTCTTGATGAGTTACAAAATACCTATTTATCCATTGTAAATTAATGATTTTGTTCTTAAACTTGTAAATAAACATAAAATGTGCCACTTTGATTACATCATTGAGCTTTATTAGTTTTAGCTCTTTAAATAATGCACTAGAGTGATCAAGGAAATCAGCATCAGATAATAACCTTATTGATCTTCTTTGGATGACAAAGATACCATTTAATGCGTTGTTAGTGGAGTTTCCCCAAACAAGGGTGCAGTACGTTATTAATACTATAAACACCCAGGAATGTCTGTCAGTCTGTCACGCTCGAAAAGAGAAGAAGATTCTTGATATATATGGGCGATATTTGTATTTTAATTAGGCTGACCATACGTACCGTTTTGAACGGGACAGTACCGTTTTGTATGGGTTTTTGTATGGGTTCTGTCACTGAAGAATAATTGTAAGCTCAAGATGTTTATGTACTTACTTTTTCATGAATACAGAATATTACATAACCCCCGTCCCTTTTTTGCCATCCGAATGTCCCGTTTTTGTCTCAAGGAAATATGGTCAGCCTAATTTTAATGCATTAAAAAAAGGCGTAATGAATTCTACTTTTAATTATAATTTTAAAAAGTGTAAAAAATATTTGCTTTTGCGTTCAGCTCTGAGCCGAAATTTAATCTGCGGCTAAGTTCAAAAATTTACCAAATGAGTTCTTTTTATGCACTTTCATACTGGTGCTGCAACCATTACAGACTAAATATCACATCCAACCCATTGTATCAAGATTTGTGAAGCTTAAGATTTTTATGGCTGCATTCTTTTCTATAGTTTTATTGACTGAATAATTGACTCCCCGGTAACTGGGGGGGGCCTGCGGCTCCCCAGTTACTGAGGCCAAAGGCCCCAGCACCACGGGCGTAGCTAAATGGGCCCGTAGGGCCCACTTTAGCTAGTATAAGGAAGAACAAGAGTATGATAAAGAGTCAATAAAACTTGTTTAGGGACTACATTTCTAAGTTTAAACATTATAGCAACGCTCCTTGAAATCTTTTTCGCGATATAATTTACATGATCACTCCATTGCAAATTCTTATCTCGCATTACACCAAGAAATTTTGTTACAGTACACTCCTTTATAACAATTTTAATAACATTAAGATCATCCAGATATACATTTCTTTTATTGGTAAATATCATGAAATTTGTTTTACTGGTATTTAGGAAGAGTTTATTGGTGGTCAACCATTTAATTACGCTGATGAATTCTGAATTAAATATATTCTTAGCTGAATTAACATCTTTGCGAGAAAAAGAGTTGTATCATCTGCAAACATTATGAAGTTCAGTATATCAGATGAACGTGGAAGGTCATTTACTGATGCAAAATTACTGATGCAAAATTATATCTATTGGACAAATAACTTTTAAACCAATCACTGATTGCTCCTCTAAAGCCGTATCAATATAATTCATTAAGTAGAATATTATGGTCTATTAGATCAAACGCCTTACTCAAATCCATAAATATTGATATCATTATATGTTTGTTTTCTTTAGCTATATCTGCATTTTCCATGAGATTTAAAATAGCCATTTCCGTTGTTTTATTATTATGGAAGCCATGTTGATTTGGAAATAATAAATTGTAGGATTCTAAATATCGCTGCATTCTACTTTTTACAATTTTTTCAAAAACTTTGCTGAACACAGATAATGAACACACCGGCCTGTAATTTGTTGCTAGTGTAGGATCACCCCCTTTAAAAAGGGGTGTTATACAACCAGTTTTTAGTATTGATGGGAATATTCCTTTGGAAATACTTTGATAATTTTAGCCAAAGTTACAGATATCTTATCTTTAACAAGTTTCAATATACTGTAGGTACAGGAATGTTATGAATGTTATTTTTTATTTTTTTTTTATTTACCAATAATTTTCAGGACCTCAGTAGAGGTAGCAGGAACAAAAGAAAATGAATTTAGTGGGCTGGGTGGCATAGTCTTCCTACACGCGCAGCTCCAACGTCATTAAGATTAAGTCCATCTCCGAGGAACAAGTCCCTCCTGCAGTAGAAACTGTTCCAAAAATTGCAAAATGCACTCCTTCCTGTTTGCAAAGAGACTTTAGGTTATAGGTCGCCTTGCTGTAGAAATCGTTACGTTAGATAATTCGAGGAAGTATACCTGTTAAAACAATCTTATTAGTTTTTTCCTTTAATCGCTGTAGTAAGTCCCTGTACCTAGCCAGCAGTTCTTCCGATCTAGAATTTAAAACGTTATTAATACCGACATGAATAACATACGTTGTGTCCTCGGCGGTACCGTCTGAAAAATGGTCAACACTATTAGTTATATCCTCCACCCTTGCACCAGGGTAGCAGTAACGGCGCCTACGACGAGGATTTCTCCCACAGAATTCCTCGAGCTGCCCCCGAACAATGGAATCACCAACGAGTAGTATTTCCGGTTCATCAGCATCTTCGAAACCTAAAACAGAAAACTTATTGTTTGTTATTACTAGTAGACAAGTCTTAGGTTTTCTCAATGGGGCTCCATTGCGCACTCGAACGAAGGGTTGGGAACTAGGGGAAGAGAGAGGGCTATTAGTACTATTTATATTATTAGTAGAAACTGAGGCAGGAGGGGTCGTAACTGGAGTCTCAAGGGATTCTAATTTTGCCGTCAGGAGCATCACGCTTTCTTCAAGCCTAACTCTGGCCTCCCTCTCACGTTCTAACTCGTTCCTCAGCACTTCTATGCTTGAGCACCACCTGCAAACTAACTGTTCATTATTATTAGCCATTGCAAGATATCTCCTCAAAATATGTCTCAAATTACTCTTAGCTCCATAAGATTGTGTCACTACTAATTAAACTTAACTTTAAAACTGTATGAAACAAACAACCATCACCTAAAACTGATTTATACTGGCCTGTTGTACAAGTTATCTTCCCAATTTGTCATTGTGACTTCATTTCTATTGTCAGTTTCTGATGAAATTAATTGCTTTTATTTACCTTCCCTTTCTACCTTAGTCTGAGTTAATCACTTCACTTAATGCAAAAGTTTGGTTTCTTTTGGGAATAAATTCTCTCGAGTTAATGTGAGGTCGCAAATTTAGGGTAATCTCAAAAATCTAGTTGACAGGATTTATATAAGAACATGAAAATAAATAAATTCTATACAGGTCTCTCTAGACCAGCGTTCCTCAACCTTTTTTTGTACTGCAGACCCCTTATCAAAATATTTATATTTTTGGGGCCCTCTCCCCAAAAATTATCTTTTGCCTTATTGATTAAGTAGCATATAGACAAATTGAGGTATCCAGATTAGTATAGTTTTTTAGTCTTGATTTATACTTCAAAGTCGGAGTAAAAATGTAATGAAAATGTGTAAAACTTACCGCTGTTCTGTTTACTGTACATAAAAAAACCAGCATAAAAGCGGAAGGGGCTCATTTGTGCCAAAAACTCACAGTTCATGAATTGGAAACATAAGATGGTCATAAAAAAACAACATTTATAGAAACTTTAAAGTTTCAAGTAACCGAAAATGTTATCGGTTAGAGGTCAAAATTAGCCACCACAAAAAAAGGGAAAAAAATTGTTTTACTGAATATAATCTAGTCAACTCACGAACCCCTTAAACACAACTCACGGACCCCCTGTTGAGAACCGCTGCTCTAGAGTCTAGACCAGAGCTTTCCAAACTTTTAACGTTGGCGACAAACTATTTAAGCATAACAATTTTCACGACACATTAATTAATTTTTGTTATCAAATATCAAATATCAGATAATTTTTCAGTAGGTGGTTTATCTTGTAGCCGATTTTGTTGATAGAAAAATAAAAATTTTCAAAATACAAAAAACACTAATGTGTCGCGACACACCAGTTTGGAAAGCTCTGGTCTAGACTATTCCCACTGGCGGGCATATAGGGTGTGCGGTGCACAGGAGCCCACGGGCTCTAGGGGGCCCACCAAGCCCTTGTCATAAAAAAACCTCCCTCTTATCAGAGTAAGAATCAAAACATACCAATTGCATACTGCAATGTATACTATAATACAGTAATTGTAAAAAAAAAAATCTCAACTATCTGCAAAAGTTCTCTCTGATTAAAAAAGAACGTAAATTTCTTTCTTAAAGTTAACCAAAAGTGTTGCTGTACACCACAGCAACTGTATTTTGTAATAAATAAGTTTACAAAATCAGACTCTTATAAGAAAAAATTAAATTACATCTAAACTGTCCAGTCCTGAAACATTACATTTCATTTGGAAAACATGAAGTTATATTTTATAGTGAAATTGTGCAGAATGTCAATCTGAAGTCAGCTAATTAACATACAACAATTTACAGAGCTACGAAAGTAGCCAATATAACTTAAGCTAAGAATACACATTATTTACAATCTACAGTCTCTTTCATTCATGAAAGCGCCCAAATTTTTCTTAAAATTAACTAACGAGCCTTTACTACATCGTATGGCAAGTCATTCCAAACATCTACTATTCTATGACTGAAAACTTATTTTCGTATTTTCGTACATCCAGTCTACAAGTCTGTTTCTAATTTTCTTATTATGCCCTCGAGTTTTTCCATCAGCCTCTAATAAGAAAAAGTCACTTAAATCTAAATTGTCCAAATCTGAAAACATTTTAAACATCGTGTCATATCTCAGCCTCAAACAATTTCTCTCAAAACTAAACATACCCAGTTCCTTCAATCTTTCCGTGTATTCCAATCTTCTTAGGTTAGGGATAAGCTTGGTTGCCCTACGTTGCACACCTTCAATTATATCAATGATAATATCATGTCTAAGGTGAGTGGACCAAGCTTGAATGCAGTATTCTAAGTGAGGTCTAACATAAGAATTATATAATTTACAGATGACTTCCTTACTCTTGCAACTAATGTTCCTCTTAATAATAATTAGCATTTTATTTGCCTTATTTCTAGCCTCTGAGCACTGCTAAGAAAACTTTAGATCACTACTAACTATAATAATAATGCCAAACTCTTTTTTCTGTCTAACATCCTCTAACCAGTTTCCTTGCATCACATAACTAAAGTTTTCATTATTTCTACTAAAAAGCATGACTGTGCATTTTTTAATATTGAATTCCATCTGCTATTTACTAGCCCAAGCAAACAATCTATCAAGATCTTTTTGCAGTTTGCAAGAATTATCTAAGGGGTTCCAAAAAACCTTAGCCCCCCCATTTGCAGCTTACATGTTTACTTATATCGAAATAGTTTTTATTGATTATAAAAATATTAAAATTCTTTATTTATTGCAGGTATTAAAATTACTCTAGCTGATAAAGTGATAATATAATGGCTTCTCAATTAATTGGTGATTCGGAGAGGCAATGTGTGATAGATCGCATACGAGCAATAACATTTCGGGAAGCTCGTGATGCTGGAGCCACCTTTATAACATGTTCATGGGTTGCCAAAAAGTTGCAAAGAAGTGAGGACTTCGTCAAAAGAAATTGGAATAAAAATTTTGGATGAATGTGAAATGGATACAACCAAATCTGGGCGCCCAAATTTGCCACTCTCTCAGGAAACAAAGGACATCATTGAAAGCGGTACTCGTAAGCGGAAAAACAGCTGTGCTAAACTTTCTAGAGAGATCGAAGTGTTGAGAGGAAAGATTAGTGGTGAGATCATTCGACTGTACCGTCATAGCAAGGTTTAAAGCCTTGGCATGAACTTCCAAAGCCAAGAAAAACTCAACTTACAGTAACATCGATGACAGAATGTGGTTTGTCCATTATCTTGAAGATTGGGATGTGGATGATTTCATGCATTTAGCTGTCTCCGATGAATTTTTTGTTTATGTAACACGTCGGCCTAACTACCAAAATGATCGAGTGTGGGCCACAACACCAGATGAAATCGATGACAATGAACATTATCGCGAATTATTAAAAAGTCCAGACTGTGTTGGTGTGTTTGTTTTGTTCACTGCAAAGAAGCTCATGTGGGTGCTGAAGCCAAATGGTCAGAGTTGGGATGGACAGTATTTTCGTGATATTATTCTATCCCAGCATGTCATTCCTTTTCTAAGAAACCCAAACAATGTTATGGATGTCGATCAGGTCACATTTCTGCACGATAAGGCCCTCTGCTTTAAGGCATTAGCCACTCAACAGTTGTTGCGGAACCATGAGATCGATTTCTTTGGAAATGAAGAATGGCCAGGGAATTCTCCTGACCTGAACGTCTGTGAACACATTGGATCAGTTATAAAGGACAAGGTTGAATGTCTCTTGTTTCAAGAACCTGCAGCAAATCGATTTTCGAAGGATACAATGACGTAACACATTGAAACTGTTTTAGCAAATTTGCGTAACGATCAAGATCTATTCACGTCACTTTTGGCAAGCTACCGAAAGCGAATTCAGGCTGTCTTGGAAGCCAATGGCGGGAACACCAAGTTTTAATTTTCTCATTAAATGCAGGATTAAATTCTCTTTTGTAAGGTATGTTTAGTTTTACTGTATCTCTAATGGTTTAGGCCATGGGCGGGGAGGCTAAGGTTTATTGGAGCCCCGTATATTTGTAACTGGGACAACTACTTTTGTATCATCTGCAAATTTAGAAACTTTATTACCTACTCCCTTCTCTAAATCATTTGATATGAAATAAAGAGTAGTGGACCTAACACTGATCCCTGTGGTACCCTACTTTTAATTTTCTGCCACCCAGATTCATGGCTATTTAGAATTACTCTGTTATCTGTCATCTAACCGTTTTTTCTACCCAATTTACAACTGACCCCAATACCCCATGAGCTTTTAATTTATATAGACGTCTCCAAACCTTGTCAAATGCCTTACTAAAATCCAAATAAATAACATCCACATCATTTCCATTATCTGTCTGTTCAGTTACAAACTCTAAAAAGTCTAAGAGATTAGACAAGGAAGACCTTCCTAATCTAAATCCATGTTGTGAACTTGAAATAAGATTAAAATTTTTCAAATGATCTTGAATATTCTTTATAATCCTTTCTAGTACGGTATCTTTCCTACCAAAGGTGTTAAACAAACTAACAGGCCTATAATTTCCTACCTCTTTTTTACTACCTTTTTGTAAATAGATACTACATTTGCCTTTTACCATTCATCGAGTACTTCTGCATAATTAATAGACCTAGCAAACAAAATAGTTAGTGCCTCAGATACGCTATCCTCCCCTTCTCTGAGAATCCTAGTATATGTATTATCAGCTCCAGCAACTTTATTTGACTTCATCGTATGAATCACTTGCCTAACATCATACTTCCTGATGTAAATCTTATCAAAAACACCTGACTTTACAGAATCTAAAGAATTAAAATCAAAGTTACTTAAATTTTCTTCATTAAAAACAGAGCTAAAATAATTATTAAAAATACCAACACTTTCCCAGTCATTTCAAATATCTTATCATCATGTTCTATTGGGTCGATTCTATCATTCTTTTCATTATTATATTTATAAAAATAAAGAAGGTCTTTGGCTCTTTATTGCTATTTCTAGCTAGATTTATTTCACTATGCCTTTTGCTCTTTCTAATCAAACTATTTAGCTATTTCTTAACTACCTATAATTATCGAAGTCCACAAGGCCTTCTTCTTATTTTTAATTATTTTAGCTATTTCCCTATTCCACCACAAATGTTTCCTAATCTTGTTATTTCTAACAGTTTTGAAAGGAATATATTTACACTGTACATCCTCTAAAATTTTTTTGAATCTAGACCACATCTCAATAGCATTTTTATTGGCAAATTCATTATTCCATTTTACTGAGCCTAACAACTCTCTAAATTTACTGTAGTCACCCTTCGAGAAGCAAGGAACTAGATGTTCATTGTTGACTAGTTCCCAATTTAATTCTATCTTAAAACGTATGATCAAGTGGTCACTATTCCCTAATGACTCTCCTACTGCAAGGATAATAATCTCATAATCATTGGCTACAACCAAATCTACGATTGCTTGATCCCTAGTTGGTTTGTCTACAAATTGCGTTAGAAACAAAGAAGGGCAAAGATACTTAGAAATGTATCTAAGATACAAGATACTTTATAAAATGTATCTAAGATAGATACAAGATACATTTAAAAATGTATCTTAAAGATACAGAGTCCTATAAATCCCTTACTGTATATATATATATGCACCATATTTACGTACATAATAAATGTACCATATTAATCATTTTTAAAAACTATAATTCTAGCAAATGTGTAGTGAAAATACATAGGGCCTATTTTTAACATCATTTATTGTGTGCAAGGCTACATAACTTGTACAAGCTAAGCTAGTTTATAACTGACGATATCTTGACTGACTTGACACTGGAGTAATTTGTAATGTATTAGTTAGGACCATTAGTTAGCATAAAAAGGGTCGAGATATAGTACAGCTTCACTTATAAAGATGTCAGAAATAATCATAAAAAATAATGTAGGCCTATATAGAAAATGTATCTTAAGAAATGTATCTTAATATTAAGATACTTGAAAAAATGTATCTAAGATACTGCCCAAGATACTAAGAAAAAATGTATTTAAGATACTGCCCAAGATACTAAGAAAATAATGTACCTAAGATACTGCCCAAGATACTAAGGAAAAAATGTATCTTAGATACGTATCTAAGATACGTATCTTGTATCTTAAGACCCAAATTGTATTTTGTATCTTAAGATACTGCCCATCTCTGGTTAGAAAGCTATCATTACAACACTCAATGAAGAAGTTACCTTCCCTATTATTTCCTTCTGAAAGGTTCCAGTCTATATGAGGAAGGTTGAAATCTCCCATAACACTGAACAACAAAATAAAACTTTTTCTCCAACTTCGAATAAATTTATATGATTCCAATGTACTTTTGTACGCTGATTACGAATTTGAAAACAGAATTTTTCTATCACCCACAATGGTGTGATGGGGGAAACATTTTTCTGATTTAACACTGCTGAGGAAATTTGCAGTCACTTCATTAAAAGCTTTCCATGCTGTTCTTTCAACCTGTACTGAACGGACGCATTTCCTGAGCTCTCTGATTTTGCATCTACTTTTGTATATTGCTGAGAATTTTACTTTTGGATAGTTTTGAATTTTATATACTTGCGTTTAAATTTTCATTGTTATAGTTAAGTAATTGAATATTAGTGGTTTTTAGCGATTTAGAAGTTTACATAGCGTGCCGGCTTAATTTAACTTATACCTGTGACGGTTTAAATTAATTTTTAACTCCGCGATGCCGTCGCAGAAAGCGTCGTGTGTTAGGTGTAGGGTTAACCGGTGGTATTCTGAATTTAAAGATTATAACGGCGGTCCAATGGCGATTACCGATAGATCAGTTTGTTTCTTTTGCGAGTTCATGGAGGAATTAGTTGACATAAAACGCAGTGTACGTGAGGTAGCGGATAGACTTGCAACGCTTGATGAGGGCAGGGTTAGTGCTACGGTTGACGGAAGCCGAACCAATACTAACGTTGAAGACGTTAGTAATTTGAAGGGTGAGGTGCGTAACTTAGTTTCTAGTTTAGGTAGCTTGTCGGGAAGGTTAGATAGAGTTGAGGAAGAGTTAAGGTTAGTCCGAGAGTAGTAGATAGCGAGGGATTTAGAGAGGTTAAGGGTGGAGCTAGGCCGCGTACGTTAGGTGATAGGAATCCCCCCCTATCGAGGTTTCGAACCCTTTCGCCCATTTGGAAAGGGACGTGAATGAGGGGGAAACTATTTTAATTGGGGACTCTTTAGTGCGCCACATGGACAAAGAGTTCGTTAAACGGAATCCAACCAAGAGGAGGAGGGTCTGTCTCCCAGGGGCCAGGGTTGAGAGAGTTAGAGACGAAGTGGATAGGGTTGACGTTGCTTCCCGTCACTCAATGTTGGTGACGATGGTAGGAGGCAACGACTCGTATAGGCCCGATACGAGAGTGCCTGACCTTTTGGAGAGATATAGGAGGTTAATTAGGTTCCTGAAGGCGAGGTCAGATAGGTCTTTAGTGCTAGGTATTACCCCTAGGCACGGGTTGGGTCTTAGAATTACGTCCAAAACAATATTTTTTAATAACAAACTAGAAGAGATTTGTGCTGAGGAAAGTGTACCCTTCGTAAAGCTGTGGTCCGAATTCAATGATCCTAGCCTTTTTATAAAAGATGGGGGTGCATTTTAATGAAATAGGTAATGCTAGGTTAGGTAGGTTAATAGACGAAAACGTACGAAAGCTGTATAGGTCGAAGCCTTCTTTAAACGTTTGTGGTCCGGGAAACGCGGGCCCGACTGATAATAGTTTTAAAACGCGGGCCCGTTGGTAAAAAATAACTTAAACGTCTTTTATTGCAACGCGCGTAGTATTAGAAATAAATTAAATGAATTTAAGGCGGTAATTTTTTCCGGCAACTATGATATAGTGCTATCACTGAAACTTGGTTGAATACCGTGACTCGGGACTTGGTGGGGGAACTTGATATACCGGTTTTTAAAAACTCTCTACTAATGATAGGGTTACATAGATTTGGAGGAGGCGTTTTGCTGTACATTCGTAATTCCCTTAGGGCTAGCGAGGTTAAGTTAGATTTCTGGCAGCAATTAATGCGATCTGTGTGGAAAGTTAGGGCGCGTAGTGTTAGTTTTAATTTTGTTGTGTTTATAGACTCCGTTCAACCCCTCGATATAGATACTAGATTTTTACTCACTTCTTGGTAATTTTATTGACAATCGGAATAGTATAATGTCGGAGACTTTAACTGCCCTAATGTTAATTACGAGAATTTTACGGGTAATGAAGAGGGTTTGAGACTGGTTGAGTTTATGGACGATAACTTATTACGACAGATAGTTACCGAACCAACGCGCGGTGATAATATCTTAGATTTAGTGATGACGAACGGCGAGAATATAGTCGAAGGTTTAGAAGTAGGCGAGAGTTAGGATGTAGCGATCATCAAATTCTTAGGTTTTAGGAGTTATTGATAGAAAACACTCAGGATAGTAATGTAGTGGAAGTCCCTGATTTTCGTAGGGCTAATTTTGATAGTTTTGCGGATAGGA